>CAMXCT020006602.1:72468-299491 GCA_947184155.2 Cladocopium goreaui
GTGTCTACCGCCGATGGCGGGAATTTTTGAAAAATATCTTCCAACTTTTGGAGGTTTCAAGATCACCATAAGTGACCATTTTGCTGGATGTACATAGAACTATATCTATATAAGTAATGTTGGATCCTGATTAGTATCGGGACCCCCCCAAACAATTCTGGGATCCTCTTTAATTTAGAAATTTTCAAGTGTCAGGTATTGAATATATAATGAGTGAGCAAAAAAAATTGATAGATTTCAATTGATTTTCAATTGATTTCAATTTACTTTCAATTTGAATTGATTTTCAATTGATTTCAATCTACTTTGAATTTCAATTTACTTTCAATTGATTTTCAATTGATTTCAACTTACTTTCAATTTGAATTGATTTTCAATTGATTTCAATTTACTGTCAATTGATTTTCAATTGATTTCAATTTGCTTTCAATTTATTTCAATTTACCTTCAATTTATTTCAATTGATTTTCAATTTACTTTCAATTGATTTCAATTTACTTTCAATTGATTTCAATTTACTTTCAATTGATTTCAATTTACTTTCAATAGATTTCAATTTACTTTCAACTGATTAATTATTTCTGATTGGTTATAATTAACCTTAATAAATTGTTTCTTCAGACAACAGCTGGACACAATAGAGGACCCCCACAACAAACATATTATTTAGGATCAATATTGCTCATGAAAAAACTGAAAAATAACTGTTTTTTAAACTAAAAAAATGAAACATAGTAATTAAGTAACAAAAAATATGAAACATGAGTTAAAAAAAGTGAAAAAAGATAATAGATTTTAAAAAACAAAAATGGAAAATAATAAAAACAAAAACTGAACAAATTACCACCAATCAATAGCGACACAATAGAGACACCCCCAATCAATTCCACAGATCTTGAATTATTTTGG
Organism: Cladocopium goreaui; assembly: GCA_947184155.2. Classification (NCBI taxonomy): domain Eukaryota; class Dinophyceae; order Suessiales; family Symbiodiniaceae; genus Cladocopium; species Cladocopium goreaui. Next base: position 73,378 of record CAMXCT020006602.1, read on the forward strand.
AAAAACTTTACACAATAGCGGATCCACCCACTAATCAGGATCCACCCACTAATCAGGATCCCACACTAAAGAAGACAACATACATACAGGCATACATACATACATACATACATACATACGATACCTACATCCTACTATGACGGACCAACAGTTAGAATATAAAACCTTAAGATTTGCTTAGCTGAGCTAAGCCGCTCTTCGGGGTATAGGGTTTTCGGAGCTAAGCCGAAAACCTTGGTCTTAGAATATGGGCCCATGCACTTAGAATATGGCCACTGATGTCAGAAGAACCGATATCATGTTCGTCGCGCCGCAAAGATCATGCTCCGGACTTCAATGAAGCAAGACCAAATGATGCGTTTACCTGTATTCTAACTGCAGGAAATGACCACAGGTGTTGCAAGAATGTGATATAATCACATTTGGTTGATTCAATTGCTGGAGACAACATTTACTTCCAGATACTGTACTGTACCATACTTCAAGACATATAATCTCACAAATGAAAATTAACTTTGTTATTGTGTCTCTATATTGTGTCGGCGTATTCTAACTGCAGAAAAACCACACAGGAGTTGTAAGAATACGGTACTGCAAAAGATACAACACAGTAGTCACATTTTATTGATTGGGGTGCTTTTGAAGTCCTTGACTTCAAGCATGGTGAAAATTGCATTGCGCAAGTTGTTTGCTGGTATTTTGTGCGGTTGTGTGGTGCTGCTGGTGTTGGTTGCGAAGTGAGTGAGGGGAAAAAACCATCCAAACCTATCCATATTCTAACTGCACTTTTCACCACCAGAATTCACAAAGAAAACAAACAAGTTTTACCGTACCAACCGACCTCGGGAAAACTTTGGCCAACATAATCTGCTGTATGTGTATCTTTCAGCATGTTGGAAAACAGGACAGAAATCATGCAAGAACAAACATGGTGAAAATTGCGTTGCGCAAGTTGTTTGCTGGTATTTTGTGCGGTTGTGTGGTACTGCTTGTTGGTTACGAAGTGAGCGATGAAAAAAAAAACATCCAAACCTATCCATATTCTAACTGCACTTTTCACCAACAGAATTCACAAAGAAAACAAACAAATTTTACCGTACAAACCAACCTCGGGAAAACTTTGGCCAACATAATCCACTGCATGTGTTTCTTTCAGCATAATGGAAAACAGAACAGAACCCATGCAAGAACAAGCATGGTGAAAATTGCATTGCGCAAGTTGTTTGCTGGTATTTTGTGCGGTTGTGTGGTGCTGCTGGTGTTGGTTGCGAAGTGAGTGAGGGAAAAAAACCATCCAAATCTATCCATATTCTAACTGCACTTTTCACCACCAGAATTCACAAAGAAAACAAACAAATTTTACCATACCAACCAACCTTATTGAAAACTTTGGCCAACACAATCTACTGTATGTGTCTGTTTCAGCATAAAAAACAGCAGAGAAACTATGCAAGAACAAGCATGGTGAAAATTGCATTGCGCAAGTTGTTTGCTGGTATTTTGTGCGGTTGTGTGGTGCTGCTGGTGTTGGTTGCGAAGTGAGTGAGGGAAAAAAACCATCCAAATCTATCCATATTCTAACTGCACTTTTCACCACCAGAATTCACAAAGAAAACAAACAAATTTTACCATACCAACCAACCTTATTGAAATCTTTGGCCAACACAATCTACTGTATGTGTCTCTTTCAGCATGGAAAACAGGAGAGAAACTATGCAAGAACAAGCATGGTGAAAATTGCATTGCGCAAGTTGTTTGCTGGTATTTTCTCCGGTTGTGTGGTGCTGCTGGTGTTGGTTGCGAAGTGAGTGAGGGAAAAAAACCATCCAAACCTATCCATACTCTAACTGCACTTTTCACCACCAGAGTTCACAAAGAAAACAAACAAGTTTTACCGTACCAACCGACCTCGGGAAAACTTTGGCCAACATAATCTGCTGTATGTGTCTCTTTCAGCATGTTGGAAAACAGGACAGAAATCATGCAAGAACAAGCATTGTGAAAATTGCGTTGCGCAAGTTGTTTGCTGGTATTTTGTGCGGTTGTGTGGTACTGCTTGTTGGTTACGAAGTGAGCGATGAAAAAAAACATCCAAACCTATCCATATTCTAACTGCACTTTTCACCACCAGAGTTCACAAAGAAAACAAAGAAATTGTACGGTACCAACCAACTTTATTGAAAACTTTGGCCAACACAACCTACTGTATGTGTCTCTTTCAGCATGGAAAACAGGAGAGAAACTATGCAAGAACAAGCATGGTGAAAATTGCATTGCGCAAGTTGTTTGCTGGTATTTTGTGCGGTTGTGTGGTGCTGCTGGTGTTGGTTGCGAAGTGAGTGAGGGAAAACAACCATCCAAACCTATCCATATTCTAACTGCACTTTTCACCACCAGAGTTCACAAAGAAAACAAACAAGTTTTACCGTACCAACCAACCTCGGGAAAATTTTGGCCAACATAATCCACTGCATGTGTTTCTTTCAGCATAATGGAAAACAGAACAGAACCCATGCAAGAACAGGCATGGTGAAAATTGCATTGCGCAAGTTGTTTGCTGGTATTTTGTGCGGTTGTGTGGTGCTGCTGGTGTTGGTTGCGAAGTGAGTGAGGGAAAAAAAACCATCCAAACCTATCCATATTCTAACTGCACTTTTCACCACCAGAGTTCACAAAGAAAACAAACAAGTTTTACCGTACCAACCGACCTCGGGAAAACTTTGGCCAACATAATCTGCTGTATGTGTCTCTTTCAGCATGTTGGAAAACAGGACAGAAATCATGCAAGAACAAACATGGTGAAAATTGCGTTGCGCAAGTTGTTTGCTGGTATTTTGTGCGGTTGTGTGGTACTGCTTGTTGGTTGCGAAGTGAGCGATGAAAAAAAAACATCCAAACCTATCCATATTCTAACTGCACTTTTCACCACCAGAATTCACAAAGAAAACAAACAAATTTTACCGTACCAACCAACCTCAGGAAAACTTTGGCCAACATAATCCACTGCATGTGTTTCTTTCAGCATAATGGAAAACAGAACAGAACCCATGCAAGAACAAGCATGGTGAAAATTGCATTGCGCAAGTTGTTTGCTGGTATTTTGTGCGGTTGTGTGGTGCTGCTGGTGTTGGTTGCGAAGTGAGTGAGGGAAAAAAACCATCCAAACCTATCCATATTCTAAATTCTAACTGCACTTTTCACCACCAGAATTCACAAAGAAAACAAACAAATTTTACCGTACCAACCAACCTTATTGAAAACTTTGGCCAACACAATCTACTGTATGCGTCTCTTTCTATGCAAGAACAAGCATGGTGAAAATGTCATTGCGCAAGTTGTTTGCTGGTATTTTGTGCGGTTGTGTGGTGCTGCTGGTGTTGGTTGCGAAGTGAGTGAGGGAATAAAACCATCCAAACCTATCCATATTCTAACTGCACTTTTCACCACCAGAGTTCACAAAGAAAACAAACAAGTTTTACCGTACCAACCAACCTCGGGAAAACTTTGGCCAACATAATCTGCTGTATGTGTCTCTTTCAGCATGGAAAACAGGACAAAACCCATGCAAGAACAAGCATGGTGAAAATTGCATTGCGCAAGTTGTTTGCTGGTATTTTGTGCGGTTGTGTGGAGCTGCATACACATGCAACATTGCACATATATCATATGTTCATATTCTATCTGCATATGTTGTTTGCATATTCTATCTGCTGTTTGGGGTCTTAGCTCCTTAGCTTTTTTTCCATATTCTATCTGTGACCTAGAAGTTTTTCATATTCTATCTCCCCGTCTGCTACTGTACATACATACATACATACAGACAGACAGACAGACAGACAGACAGACCAGACATACAGACATACAGACATACAGACATACAGACATACAGACATACAGACATACAGACATACAGGCATACAGGCATACAGGCATACAGGCATACAGGCATACAGGCATACATGCATACATGCATACATGCATACATGCATACATGCATACATGCATACATGCATACATGCATACATACATACATACATACATACATACACATACATACATACACATACATACACATACATACACATACATACACATACATACACATACATACACATACATACACATACATACATACATACATACATATCATACATACATATCATACATATCATACATATCATACATATCATACAGACATACAGACATTACATACATACAGACATACAGACATACAGACATACAGACATACAGACATACAGACATACAGACATACAGGCATACATGCATACATGCATACATGCATACATGCATACATGCATACATACATACATACATGCATACATGCATACATGCATACATGCATACATGCATACATGCATACATGCATACATGCATACATGCATACATACATACATACATACATACATACAGACAGACAGACAGACAGACAGACAGACAGACATTACATACATACAGACATACAGACATACAGACATACAGACACACAGACATACAGACATACAGACATACAGGCATACAGGCATACAGGCATACATGCATACATGCATACATGCATACATGCATACATGCATACATGCATACATGCATACATGCATACATACATACAGACATACAGACATACAGACATACAGACATACAGGCATACAGGCATACAGACATACAGACATACAGGCATACATGCATACACGCATACATGCATACATGAATACATGCATACATGCATACATGCATACATGCATACATGCTTACATACATACAGACATACAGACATACAGACATACAGACATACAGACATACAGACATACAGACACACAGACACACAGACACACACAGACATACACAGACATACACAGACATACACAGAATACACAGACATACACAGACATACACAGACATACGCAGACATACGCAGACATACGCAGACATACGCAGACATACGCAGACATACGCAGACATACACAGACATACACAGACATACACAGACATACACAGACATACACAGACATACATACACACATACACGCATACACGCATACACGCATACACACATACACAGACATACACAGACATACACAGACATACACAGACATACACAGACATACACAGACATACACAGACATACACAGACATACACAGACATACATAGACATACATAGACATACATAGACACATAGACACATATAGACAAACATAGACATACATACATACATACATACATACATACATACATACACACATGCATACACACATGCATACACACATGCATACACATACATACGCATACATACGCATACATACGCATACATACACATACATACACATACATACACATACATACACATACATACACATACATACACATACATACACATACATACACATACATACACATACATACACATACATACACATACATGTACATACATACATACATACCTACATACCTACATACCTACATACCTACATACCTACATACCTACATACCTACATACCTACATACCTACATACCTACATACCTACATCCATCCATGCATCCATCCATCCATGCATGCATACATGCATGCATGCATGCAGCATACCTACCTACCTACCTACCTACCTACCTACATACGTACGTACGTACATGCATACATACATGCATACATTCATATGCAAACAAATATGGTGAATGTACATAGAACTATATATAAACATATATGGCAAATGCCCGGGTTTTGCCTGGAACGGCAACGACGATGGGCAACGAAGCACCATCACCATCACCATCACCATCACCATCACCACCATCATCACCATCAGCACCATCATCACCATCATCATCATCATCGTCACCATCTTTATCTTTTATCTTCCCAGTTTTAGATTTAACAAGGGTAGGAATTTATATTCCCAATACCATTGTTGATCTTCCCAATGACGGGAACCCACTGCATAGCAACGCCTGGCAAAACCCAGTCAAGAACTAGCTACAGGGTCCATCCAACCCGCAGGTAGATGATGGCCACTTTATGGGACCAGAGCTGCTGCCATTTCTGAGAAGTGTCTGTTTTTTTCCCCGGATAGCGTCAGCTATACGGCCTATTAGGGGTTCCTCTTGCAATGCTTTACATTGTTGCATTCCTTCGATGATTTTCAATGGAAGGTTATTTTTTTTCTCAGGAATCATTTTTTTCGTTTTTTTTTTTATTTCTGTTTCCCTGCTTCTTTGCTTTTCTGCTTCTCTGCTTTTATGCTTCTTTGCTTCTCTGCTCTCTGCTTTTTGCTTTTCGGCTTTTCTCCAAAATGCTGCAAGATGCAAGGAAAACGGACAGAACAGCAGATCAAAAAAAAACAAAACGGGAAAAACAATCCCAAAACAATTCCGGACCCACTTTTAATGGGCCTCAAGTTTGTCATCAGCTGTCTCTTCAAGACAAATGGAATCAAATAGATAGAAACAGGGTGAGCGTGATATTGCCTGATCTCTGCAGCAAAATTTGACAGATCAACTGTGTTTGCCAGCAGACCCAGCGAACCCAAACTCACCGACATCGCACTGACCTCAATGGAAAATTGTGTGTGTTTTTGAAACGGGTGCTGAGCATCCATTGACAGGATGGAGGTAGACTTTGCAGTTTTGCAGCATGTCGCTTGTCATTTACAATGTGATTTTGGTTGTGAACGGCCTTGGGTAACTTGGTTGATGTTGGTGGACCAAGGTTGACATGGTTGCAATGCGCTCTTTGATGGTTGCCAGCAGCGTGGCTTTTGCATTGGCGTGCGAAGATTTGAACGGTTTCGATCAGGCAACCCGACTTCCAGATGTGAGGTCAGATAGTAGGACACTTGCAGTTGCTTGCAGTAGGATGTGCCCCGGTGCCGCAGTCCGTATCCCAGGGCCTAGATGATCCTAGATGGGGGGTCGCACTGGGTGAGCTAAGCTGCTTAAGCTGCAGGGGTGCATGTCTGTAGGAGCTTGCATTTTCCAGCTTGATCTTCCCGAACTGGGTGACGTCTGATTTCATTAATGACAGAGCGCTCTTTGGATCCCAGGAAAGATTCCCCATAAGCACCAAGAGTCCCAATGCCACTTTCTATGTTGGAGCTGCACCATCCATGGCTGTAGACACTGCATTCCACAGTGATGGTAGCACTATGTAGCACCCTGAGGATGCGTATGCTGCATCGCTGTGGGGCGGTTCCATTGGCGGTATGGTAGTGGGAGTCCTGGTGATCGTCCTGATGTCACTGCCTTTGTGCTGTGGTGTCTTGAAGCAGTACGGCAAGGCGGGCAAGATTTCTGGGGCTACCTCGTGGGTCGGACCGTAGGTGTCAGTTGTTTTTGATGATTGCGTGGCTGCACTTGTGAAAGATGCTTCGAATCAGCCGCCAGCCGCGTAGGTGATTGGTGCCATTGGCATCTTTCTGGGACTGCTGGCTTTGGTCATTCCGCTCTTTGGAGCACTGGGCTCGTGCGTGCCCTTCGTGGATGCAGCATGCAACGATGCTTGCACTCCGTGCACAGATGAGGAAAAGAAGGTGTCTTGTCACCTTTTCTGTGGGGACCTCGGGGGGGATCTGGGGTGAAAGCAGTTTGGTAGTGGCGCTGGCAAACCTAAGACTTGGTGGTCAAAGTTTGCCGAAGCTTTCGTCACTGAAGGTAGCAGGTACGGATGCAGCATGTAACAGTGCAACTCTTGATTGTAGGCAGCCAGGAAACGGTATTGAAATGTATTGCAGCAATGGGACACTAGGTATTGATTCAAAGCTGAAGACTTCAAGACTGAAGCTGCATGTCAGATCTGGGCCAGTGCTTGCCAAACCCTTGGCATTGTTTTCGTCTACATGGTGGTGTTCGGTTGGGCAGCCTGTGTCCTGGGCATTGTGGGAGCCAGCCTGGCTTGCTGCGTTTGCTGCCAGTGCTGCAAAGCCAAGCTTGATGATCCGTGGGTGAAGCAGGGCGCCCCACCAGTTGTTGTGGGAACAGCAGCGCCAGCATGAAGCTCGGCTGAAAATCTGGGTCGGTATGACAGATAAACGTACTAGATGTGTCCAGCGTGAAACCTCTATTTGAGCGCAACATGTGTCTTCAAAGCTACCCAGATCCTGATTGCAAGGTTGAATTCATTGAGACATAGTGGATGACTGCAAGTTCGTTGTTTTTGGTGTGAGGAGGGTTATTTGATGTTCTTTGCCCCCAAAGCCAATAGTTGGGACTTGAAGATTGGAGGATAGTGGCTTGGGGCATATGTGAATTTTGATCACCATCCTGTGTGCCTCTGGTGTCTAGCCGGCAGCATGCCAGGAGGAGCGCGAAATGCCGCAATGCCCTGAGTCAAAGGCTCCGCCGGGCTAAAGCAACCAATAAAACTTGAATTCATAGATAGATTAGATAGCATTGCAGCATTGCGAACTTAGATATATGGAGATGTTTGGGTCAATGTGCGTCAATGTAGGTATAGGTACACCAATCTACACCATACATGAATGATCCAGGCCTATCGTTGTGTGTTACGTGTTCCTGCAGTGCAGCACAGTTTCTTTGAGAGGTTTGCTGTCTTTATCTATCTGCAGTTCAACCCAAGGGGTCATGGAGCATCCAGGCGTACTTAGGCCTATGAAGTCCAACAAAGCGAAAAGGATACAGAAGCAACAAGAGCCACAAACACCAACCGAAGAAAGGGATTGGGTTTGCTGTCTCTATCCAGAAGGATGGGTACCCCCAACATGATGACCAGCATGGACAATTTCCCATCAGGCTTGTCGGCTTGTCGACAGCCAGACAGTGTCCCGGTGGCAACCGAAGTGAGGCACAGTGTGACATGTATAGTATATCCCCATGAATACTTGGACTGGCAGATGGCAGATGAACTTCCAAGCTCCCCCTGTCTATCAGGACTAGGAGTGCTGAGCATCACCCAGATCCCCCCGAAGATGCTCGAGGGAAAAAAAAACCCAAGTGATGGTCTGATGGTCTAAGAACTCGACTCAGTTTCGACATATTTCGATCATTTTTTCATCCAGGCAGACAAGACAACTATGGCTTAAACTATGGCCATCGTGTCCGCATTGAAATTGCATCAAGTGGTTTGTTGATGTTTGTTGCCACCGTAGCTTGGAACAATGCTTGCCTCACTGTGCTGAGGTTGACTGAGCCAGATGCTGCGCATGCCGCGTATCGCATGTGTACTTTGCTAATCAGCTTGGCACGAAGGAGGTTCCAAGGAGGGGCTTTGAACGAGAATTCCTCAAGGGATCACACGAATCACGAGGCATTGCTCTCAGGTTCAGTGGCGAAACTCCACCACCACCTACACAGGAACCCCCTTGACACCACGCACTTTCTCTGTTTTTGCCTCGGCCTGGTCAAACGACCAGGTGCTGAAATTTGTCGGAAGTTTTTTGTCCTCAAAAAGCTACCAAAAGCTATTGTCCCAATTCTGAATTTGTGGTAATTGATATTGGTGAATGACTTAATGATTCATGATGATTCGTGTATGAAACTACTGGCCTGTTTCCAAGTTTCAGTGGACAAAGAGCTTCCTGGACTGTGCGGGATTCTTGATGATCCTGCAAGATGGAGCTGCAATGGAGCTCGAAAATTTCTGCCAAACATCAGAGGGCCGAAAATGACAGCGGAATTGGAGCAGTCGGTGCTCTTTGCGGGCTCTAATAGTGAGACTCATTGACTTGTCGCTCCTGTGTCTTGCAGGAATTTGTTGATACTGCAGATTACTGCAGTGTGTTTCAAACTTGTAGAAGGTCTCTACTAGTCACTAGTCTCTACTGTATTTTGTATGATGTTTCCAAACAAGCTTATCCAGATCCCTTTGAAGCAACCACTTCTTGTGATTTTGCGGAAGGTTGCCATCGCAGATAGCTGGAAAGTCATATGAAAGGGAGGAGATTTAACAGAAGCCTTTGCGTACAGTCACGCAGACAACTGGGAGGAATGAGCAAGAAACCTGCTTGCTAACCCAAGCTGCCTTTTGCAATGCTTTACATTGGTCATCAGCTGTCTCTTCAAGACAAATAGAATCAACTAGATAGAAACAGGGTGAGCGTGATATTGCCTGATCTCTTCAGCAAAATTTGACCGATCAACTGTGTTTGCCAGCAGACCCAGCGAACCCAAACTCACCGACATCGCACTGACCTCAATGGAAAATTGTGTGTGTTTTTGAAATGGGTGCTGCGCATCCAATGACAGGATGGAGGTAGACTTTGCAGTTTTGCAGCATGTCGCTTGTCATTTACAATGTGATTTTGGCTGTGAACGGCCTTGGGTAACTTGGTTGATGTTGGTGGACCAAGGTTGACATGGTTGCAATGCGCTCTTTGATGGTTGCCAGCAGCGTGGCTTTTGCATTGGCGTGCGAAGATTTGAACGGTTTCGATCAGGCAACCCGACTTCCAGATGTGAGGTCAGATAGTAGGACACTTGCAGTTGCTTGCAGTAGGATGTGCCCCGGTGCCGCAGTCCGTATCCCAGGGCCTAGATGATCCTAGATGGGGGGTCGCACTGGGTGAGCTAAGCTGCTTAAGCTGCAGGGGTGCATGTCTGTAGGAGCTTGCATTTTCCAGCTTGATCTTCCCGAACTGGGTGACGTCTGATTTCATTAATGACAGAGCCCTCTTTGGATCCCAGGAAAGATTCCCCATAAGCACCAAGAGTCCCAATGCCACTTTCCATGTTGGAGCTGCACCATCCATGGCTGTAGACACTGCATTCCACAGTGATGGTAGCACTATGTAGCACCCTGAGGATGCGTATGCTGCATCGCTGTGGGGCGGTTCCATTGGCGGTATGGTAGTGGGAATCCTGGTGATCGTCCTGATGTCACTGCCTTTGTGCTGTGGTGTCTTGAAGCAGTACGGCAAGGCGGGCAAGATTTCTGGGGCTACCTCGTGGGTCGGACCGTAGGTGTCAGTTGTTTTTGATGATTGCGTGGCTGCACTTGTGAAAGATGCTTCGAATCAGCCGCCAGCCGAGTAGGTGATTGGTGCCATTGGCATCGTTATGGGGGTGCTGGCTTTGGTCATTCCGCTCTTTGGAGCACTGGGCTCGTGCGTGCCCTTCGTGGATGCAGCATGCAACGATGCTTGCACTCCATGCACAGATGAGGAAAAGAAGGTGTCTTGTCACCTTTTCTGTGGGAACCTCGGGGGGGATCTGGGGTGAAAGCAGTTTGGTAGTGGCGCTGGCAAACCTAAGACTTGGTGGTCAAAGTTTGCCGAAACTTTCGTCACTGAAGGTAGCAGGTACGGATGCAGCATGTAACAGTGCAACTCTTGATTGTAGGCAGCCAGGAAACAGTATTGAAATGTATTGCAGCAATGGGACACTAGGTATTGATTCAATGCTGAAGACTTCAAGACTGAAGCTGCATGTCAGATCTGGGCCAGTGCTTGCCAAACCCTTGGCATTGTTTTCGTCTACATGGTGGTGTTCGGTTGGGCAGCCTGTGTCCTGGGCATTGTGGGAGCCAGCCTGGCTTGCTGCGTTTGCTGCCAGTGCTGCAAAGCCAAGCTTGATGATCCGTGGGTGAAGCAGGGCGCCCCACCAGTTGTTGTGGGAACAGCAGCGCCAGCATGAAGCTCGGCTGAAAATCTGGGTCGGTATGACAGATAAACGTACTAGATGTGTCCAGCGTGAAACCTCTATTTGAGCGCAACATGTGTCTTCAAAGCTACCCAGATCCTGATTGCAAGGTTGAATTCATTGAGACATAGTGGATGACTGCAAGTTCGTTGTTTTTGGTGTGAGGAGGGTTATTTGATGTTCTTTGCCCCCAAAGCCAATAGTTGGGACTTGAAGATTGGAGGATAGTGGCTTGGGGCATATGTGAATTTTGATCACCATCCTGTGTGCCTCTGGTGTCTAGCCGGCAGCATGCCAGGAGGAGCGCGAAATGCCGCAATGCCCTGAGTCAAAGGCTCCGCCGGGCTAAAGCAACCAATAAAACTTGAATTCATAGATAGATTAGATAGCATTGCAGCATTGCGAACTTAGATATATGGAGATGTTTGGGTCAATGTGCGTCAATGTAGGTATAGGTACACCAATCTACACCATACATGAATGATCCAGGCCTATCGTTGTGTGTTACGTGTTCCTGCAGTGCAGCACAGTTTCTTTGAGAGGTTTGCTGTCTTTATCTATCTGCAGTTCAACCCAAGGGGTCATGGAGCATCCAGGCGTACTTAGGCCTATGAAGTCCATCAAAGCGAAAAGGATACAGAAGCAACAAGAGCCACAAACACCAACCGAAGAAAGGGATTGGGTTTGCTGTCTCTATCCAGAAGGATGGGTACCCCCAACATGATGACCAGCATGGACAATTTCCCATCAGGCTTGTCGGCTTGTCGACAGCCAGACAGTGTCCCGGTGGCAACCGAAGTGAGGCACAGTGTGACATGTATAGTATATCCCCATGAATACTTGGACTGGCAGATGGCAGATGAACTTCCAAGCTCCCCCTGTCTATCAGGACTAGGAGTGCTGAGCATCACCCAGATCCCCCCGAAGATGCTCGAGGGAAAAAAAAACCCAAGTGATGGTCTGATGGTCTAAGAACTCGACTCAGTTTTGACATATTTCGATCATTTTTTCATCCAGGCAGACAAGACAACTATGGCTTAAACTATGGCCATCGTGTCCGCATTGAAATTGCATCAAGTGGTTTGTTGATGTTTGTTGCCACCGTAGCTTGGAACAATGCTTGCCTCACCGTGCTGAGGTTGACTGAGCCAGATGCTGCGCATGCCGCGTATCGCATGTGTACTTTACCAATCAGCTTGGCACGAAGGAGGTTCCAAGGAGGGGCTTTGAACGAGAATTCCTCAAGGGATCACACGAATCACGAGGCATTGCTCTCAGGTTCAGTGGCGAAACTCCACCACCACCTACACAGGAACCCCCTTGACACCACGCACTTTCTCTGTTTTTGCCTCGGCCTGGTCAAACGACCAGGTGCTGAAATTTGTCGGAAGTTTTTTGTCCTCAAAAAGCTACCAAAAGCTATTGTCCCAATTCTGAATTTGTGGTAATTGATATTGGTGAATGACTTAATGATTCATGATGATTCGTGTATGAAACTACTGGCCTGTTTCCAAGTTTCAGTGGACAAAGAGCTTCCTGGACTGTGCGGGATTCTTGATGATCCTGCAAGATGGAGCTGCAATGGAGCTCGAAAATTTCTGCCAAACATCAGAGGGCCGAAAATGACAGCGGAATTGGAGCAGTCGGTGCTCTTTGCGGGCTCTAATAGTGAGACTCATTGACTTGTCGCTCCTGTGTCTTGCAGGAATTTGTTGATACTGCAGATTACTGCAGTGTGTTTCAAACTTGTAGAAGGTCTCTACTAGTCACTAGTCTCTACTGTATTTTGTATGATGTTTCCAAACAAGCTTATCCAGATCCCTTTGAAGCAACCACTTCTTGTGATTTTGCGGAAGGTTGCCATCGCAGATAGCTGGAAAGTCATATGAAAGGGAGGAGATTTAACAGAAGCCTTTGCGTACAGTCACGCAGACAACTGGGAGGAATGAGCAAGAAACCTGCTTGCTAACCCAAGCTGCCTTTTGCAATGCTTTACATTGGTCATCAGCTGTCTCTTCAAGACAAATAGAATCAACTAGATAGAAACAGGGTGAGCGTGATATTGCCTGATCTCTTCAGCAAAATTTGACCGATCAACTGTGTTTGCCAGCAGACCCAGCGAACCCAAACTCACCGACATCGCACTGACCTCAATGGAAAATTGTGTGTGTTTTTGAAACGGGTGCTGCGCATCCAATGACAGGATGGAGGTAGACTTTGCAGTTTTGCAGCATGTCGCTTGTCATTTACAATGTGATTTTGGCTGTGAACGGCCTTGGGTAACTTGGTTGATGTTGGTGGACCAAGGTTGACATGGTTGCAATGCGCTCTTTGATGGTTGCCAGCAGCGTGGCTTTTGCATTGGCGTGCGAAGATTTGAACGGTTTCGATCAGGCAACCCGACTTCCAGATGTGAGGTCAGATAGTAGGACACTTGCAGTTGCTTGCAGTAGGATGTGCCCCGGTGCCGCAGTCCGTATCCCAGGGCCTAGATGATCCTAGATGGGGGGTCGCACTGGGTGAGCTAAGCTGCTTAAGCTGCAGGGGTGCATGTCTGTAGGAGCTTGCATTTTCCAGCTTGATCTTCCCGAACTGGGTGACGTCTGATTTCATTAATGACAGAGCCCTCTTTGGATCCCAGGAAAGATTCCCCATAAGCACCAAGAGTCCCAATGCCACTTTCCATGTTGGAGCTGCACCATCCATGGCTGTAGACACTGCATTCCACAGTGATGGTAGCACTATGTAGCACCCTGAGGATGCGTATGCTGCATCGCTGTGGGGCGGTTCCATTGGCGGTATGGTAGTGGGAATCCTGGTGATCGTCCTGATGTCACTGCCTTTGTGCTGTGGTGTCTTGAAGCAGTACGGCAAGGCGGGCAAGATTTCTGGGGCTACCTCGTGGGTCGGACCGTAGGTGTCAGTTGTTTTTGATGATTGCGTGGCTGCACTTGTGAAAGATGCTTCGAATCAGCCGCCAGCCGAGTAGGTGATTGGTGCCATTGGCATCGTTATGGGGGTGCTGGCTTTGGTCATTCCGCTCTTTGGAGCACTGGGCTCGTGCGTGCCCTTCGTGGATGCAGCATGCAACGATGCTTGCACTCCGTGCACAGATGAGGAAAAGAAGGTGTCTTGTCACCTTTTCTGTGGGGACCTCGGGGGGGATCTGGGGTGAAAGCAGTTTGGTAGTGGCGCTGGCAAACCTAAGACTTGGTGGTCAAAGTTTGCCGAAGCTTTCGTCACTGAAGGTAGCAGGTACGGATGCAGCATGTAACAGTGCAACTCTTGATTGTAGGCAGCCAGGAAACGGTATTGAAATGTATTGCAGCAATGGGACACTAGGTATTGATTCAAAGCTGAAGACTTCAAGACTGAAGCTGCATGTCAGATCTGGGCCAGTGCTTGCCAAACCCTTGGCATTGTTTTCGTCTACATGGTGGTGTTCGGTTGGGCAGCCTGTGTCCTGGGCATTGTGGGAGCCAGCCTGGCTTGCTGCGTTTGCTGCCAGTGCTGCAAAGCCAAGCTTGATGATCCGTGGGTGAAGCAGGGCGCCCCACCAGTTGTTGTGGGAACAGCAGCGCCAGCATGAAGCTCGGCTGAAAAGCTGGGTCGGTATGACAGATAAACGTACTAGATGTGTCCAGCGTGAAACCTCTATTTGAGCGCAACATGTGTCTTCAAAGCTACCCAGATCCTGATTGCAAGGTTGAATTCATTGAGACATAGTGGATGACTGCAAGTTCGTTGTTTTTGGTGTGAGGAGGGTTATTTGATGTTCTTTGCCCCCAAAGCCAATAGTTGGGACTTGAAGATCGGAGGATAGTGGCTTGGGGCATATGTGAATTTTGATCACCATCCTGTGTGCCTCTGGTGTCTAGCCGGCAGCATGCCAGGAGGAGCGCGAAATGCCGCAACGCTGCGAGTCCAAGGCTCCGCCAGGCTGGGACGTGAACCAATAAAACTCGACATAGATTAGATAGCATTGCAGCATTGCGAATTTAGATATATGGAGATGTTTGGGTCAATGTGCGTCAATGTAGGTATAGGTACACCAATCTACACCACCCATGAATGATCCAGGCCTATCGTTGTGTGTTACCTGTTCCTGCAGTGCAGCACAGTTTCTTTGAGAGGTTTGCTGTCTTTATCTATCTGCAGTTCAACCCAAGGGGTCATGGAGCATCCAGGCGTACTTAGGCCTATGAAGTCCATCAAAGCGAAAAGGATACAGAAGCAACAAGAGCCACAAACACCAACCGAAGAAAGGGATTGGGTTTGCTGTCTCTATCCAGAAGGATGGGCACCCCCAACATGATGACCAGCATGGACAATTTCCCATCAGGCTTGTCTGCTTGTCGACAGCCAGACAGTGTCCCGGTGGCAACCGAAGTGAGGCACAGTGTGACATGTATAGTATATCCCCATGAATACTTGGACTGGCAGATGGCAGATGAACTTCCAAGCTCCCCCTGTCTATCAGGACTAGGAGTGCTGAGCATCACCCAGATCCCCCCGAAGATGCTCGAGGGAAAAAAAAACCCAAGTGATGGTCTGATGGTCTAAGAACTCGACTCAGTTTTGACATATTTCGATCATTTTTTCATCCAGGCAGACAAGACAACTATGGCTTAAACTATGGCCATCGTGTCCGCATTGAAATTGCATCAAGTGGTTTGTTGATGTTTGTTGCCACCGTTGCTTGGAACAATGCTTGCCTCACCGTGCTGAGGTTGACTGAGCCAGATGCTGCGCTTGCCGCGTATCGCATGTGTACTTTACCAATCAGCTTGGCACGAAGGAGGTTCCAAGGAGGGGCTTTGAACGAGAATTCCTCAAGGGATCACACGAATCACGAGGCATTGCTCTCAGGTTCAGTGGCGAAACTCCACCACCACCTACACAGGAACCCCCTTGACACCACGCACTTTCTCTGTTTTTGCCTCGGCCTGGTCAAACGACCAGGTGCTGAAATTTGTCGGAAGTTTTTTGTCCTCAAAAAGCTACCAAAAGCTATTGTCCCAATTCTGAATTTGTGGTGATTGATATTGGTGAATGACTCAAGTATGAAACTACTGGCCTGTTTCCAAGTTTCAGTGGACAAAGAGCTTCCTGGACTGTGCGGGATTCTTGATGATCCTGCAAGATGGAGCTGCAATGGAGCTCGAAGATTTCTGCCAAACATCAGAGGGCCGAAAATGACAGCGGAATTGGAGCAGTCGGTGCTCTTTGCGGACTCTAATAGTGAGACTCATTGACTTGTCGCTCCCGTGTCTTGCAGGAATTTGTTGATACTGCAGATTACTGCAGTGTGTTTCAAACTTGTAGAAGGTCTCTACTAGTCACTAGTCTCTACTGTATTTTGTATGATGTTTCCAAACAAGCTTATCCAGATCCCTTTGAAGCAACCACTTCTTGTGATTTTGCGGAAGGTTGCCATCGCAGATAGCTGGAAAGTCATATGAAAGGGAGGAGATTTAACAGAAGCCTTTGCGTACAGTCACGCAGACAACTGGGAGGAATGAGCAAGAAACCTGCTTGCTAACCCGAGCTGCCTCTTGCAATGCTTTACATTGGTCATCAGCTGTCTCTTCAAGACAAATAGAATCAACTAGATAGAAACAGGGTGAGCGTGATATTGCCTGATCTCTTCAGCAAAATTTGACCGATCAACTGTGTTTGCCAGCAGACCCAGCGAACCCAAACTCACCGACATCGCACTGACCTCAATGGAAAATTGTGTGTGTTTTTGAAACGGGTGCTGCGCATCCAATGACAGGATGGAGGTAGACTTTGCAGTTTTGCAGCATGTCGCTTGTCATTTACAATGTGATTTTGGCTGTGAACGGCCTTGGGTAACTTGGTTGATGTTGGTGGACCAAGGTTGACATGGCTGCAATGCGCTCTTTGATGGTTGCCAGCAGCGTGGCTTTTGCATTGGCGTGCGAAGATTTGAACGGTTTCGATCAGGCAACCCGACTTCCAGATGTGAGGTCAGATAGTAGGACACTTGCAGTTGCTTGCAGTAGGATGTGCCCCGGTGCCGCAGTCCGTATCCCACAGCCTAGATGATCCTAGATGGGGGGTCGCACTGGGTGAGCTAAGCTGCTTAAGCTGCAAGGGTGCATGTCTGTAGGAGCTTGCATTTTCCAGCTTGATCTTCTCGAACTGGGTGACGTCTGATTTCATTAATGACAGAGCCCTCTTTGGATCCCAGGAAAGATTCCCCATAAGCACCAAGAGTCCCAATGCAACTTTCCATGTTGGAGCTGCACCATCCATGGCTGTAGACACTGCATTCCACAGTGATGGTCACCCTGAGGATGCGTATGCTGCATCGCTGTGGGGCGGTTCCATTGGCGGTATGGTAGTGGGAGTCCTGGTGATCGTCCTGATGTCACTGCCTTTGTGCTGTGGTGTCTTGAAGCAGTACGGCAAGGCGGGCAAGATTTCTGGGGCTACCTCGTGGGTCGGACCGTAGGTGTCAGTTGTTTTTGATGATTGCGTGGCTGAGAGGCAACGTGTTTTGATCTCGAATCAGCTGCCAGCCGCGTAGGTGCTTGGTGCCATTGGCATCGTTATGGGGGTGCTGGCTTTGGTCATTCCGCTCTTTGGAGCACTGGGCTCGTGCGTGCCCTTCGTGGATGCAGCATGCAACGATGCTTGCACTCCATGCACAGATGAGGAAAAGAAGGTGTCTTGTCACCTTTTCTGTGGGAACCTCGGGGGGGATCTGGGGTGAAAGCAGTTTGGTAGTGGCGCTGGCAAACCTAAGACTTGGTGGTCAAAGTTTGCCGAAACTTTCGTCACTGAAGGTAGCAGGTACGGATGCAGCATGTAACAGTGCAACTCTTGATTGTAGGCAGCCAGGAAACAGTATTGAAATGTATTGCAGCAATGGGACACTAGGTATTGATTCAATGCTGAAGACTTCAAGACTGAAGCTGCATGTCAGATCTGGGCCAGTGCTTGCCAAACCCTTGGCATTGTTTTCGTCTACATGGTGGTGTTCGGTTGGGCAGCCTGTGTCCTGGGCATTGTGGGAGCCAGCCTGGCTTGCTGCGTTTGCTGCCAGTGCTGCAAAGCCAAGCTTGATGATCCGTGGGTGAAGCAGGGCGCCCCACCAGTTGTTGTGGGAACAGCAGCGCCAGCATGAAGCTCGGCTGAAAAGCTGGGTCGGTATGACAGATAAACGTACTAGATGTGTCCAGCGTGAAACCTCTATTGAGCGAACGCAACACATGTCTTCAAATTCTTGGGGTAGGCTATTAGCCCCCCAAGCCAGGACAATATAGTCAATCTCTGTATGGCATAAATTTTATGATACCTTGAAGCCTTCAAGTGTCAATCTAGAGTATTTCGATGTCCTCGTTGCCTGATGAAATTAATTGTTCCAGGTGAAAAATCAGTTGTATCTAACCCATCAACAAAGTCTATGTATTGCTATCGTTCTTTTTTGATCCGTCTCTCAGCTTGCCAGGAGGAGTGCTAAAAGGCAGTGACGCCGTGCTGGAGTCGAATGCTCCCGTTGCCAGGCTGGGTCGTGAACCAACAAAACCAGAATTCATAGACAGTGTTGCCCGTGACTCCCATGTTGCTGCTTTCGGTCAATGTCCCCATATCCTCCTCCAGGAAAGAAAAGTACTGGTCTGAGAACTTGACCAATTTCGACATGTTCTGTGTATAAGATCCGTGTTTTCCGGGCAGACGAGACAACTAAGGCCAATTTTGTCCCCATTGAAATTACGTCAAGTGGCTCGCAAGCACAGGTTGGAACAACTCGGGCCTCACGAGCTGTGCTGTTGAGGTTGACTGAGGTGTATGCAGCTGCCGCACGTGTACTTTGCCAGCCAGTCTGGCTAGAGCTTGGCACACAGGAGGTTCCCAGGAGGGGTGATTTCCAGAGAATTCCGAGAATTTTCCAAAGGGATCACCAAAGGGATCACAGATCAAACGAATCACAGAGCATTGTTCTCCGATTCAATGGTTGCCACCTACACAGGAACCTCCTTGACACCACGCCCTTTCTCTGTTTTTGCGTTGGCCTGGTGTTGAAGATCTTCACCAGGTACTGCATTTTGTGGGAAGTTGTTTCCTCAGGATTTGTGGGGGTGAATATGAATGACGATTTGTGATGATTTATGTATGAAATTGTTGGCCTGGTTCCAAGCTTCCTTTGTGGACAAAGAGCTTCCTGCCGGACTGTGTTGTGCCTCTGTGGGATTCATGATGATCCTTCAAGATGGGAACGGCCAGAACATGTTCTTTTCGGCCAAATGTCGGAGAGCGGAAAATGACAGGGGGTAGAGCTTGAGCAGTTGGGAGAGGAACCTTGCCGACAAGGACTTTAGGATAGTGAGACTGGTCGGCTGGTCTTTCCTATGACATGCCGATGGTTGCAGTGTTTTGTAGAAGGTCTCTCAATCCAAACGCCTATCGCCTATCCCTTTCCGTTACTGTAGAAACAACCACTTCTTGTGATTTTTACGGAGGGTTGGTTGTGCAGCTGGAAAATCATGAGCATGCAGGGGAGGAGGTTGCAGAAGCGTTTGACCAGAGTCATGCAGACAGCTGGGCCACCTGTTGCAATGCTTGACACTTAACAGTCACATCTTTTAGGGAGAGTTTCAATGGGCATTCAGTTGGTCAGGAGACTGGTCATCAAGACAAATAGATGCAAATAGGGTGAGTTTGATGCGCTGTGCTTTCTGTTGCAAGTTTGAAAGATCAACTGTATTGGCAAGCAGACCCAGCAAAGCTGAAGCCCGCAGTATCGCTCTGACCTCAATGTGAAACATTTGTCTTTTGCAATGTGATTTCAACTCTGAGATGCCTGGGGCAATCTGGGGCAACTTGCTTGATGTTGGTGGACCAAGGTTGACATGGCTGCAATGCGCTCTTTGATGGTTGCAAGCAGCGTCGCCTTTGCATTGGCGTGCCAAGATGTGTACCGTGTCAGTCGCGCAACCCGACTTCCAGATGTGATGTCAGATAGTAGGATACTTGCAGTTGCTTGCAGTAGGATGTGCCCCAGTGCCCCAGTCCGCATCCCACAGCCTAGATGATCCTAGATGGGGGGTCGCATTGGGTGATCTAAGCTCCTTTGACTGCAAGAGAACATGTCCGTAGGAACTTGCACTTTCCAGCTTGATGTTCCAGAACTGGGTGACGATTGATTTCATTAACGACAGAGCCCGCTTCGGGCCCCAGAAAAGATTCGTCATAGGCAACTTGGGTTTGAGTCGGTTTGAGTCGGTTTGAGTTGCATAGTCTCGCACTTTCCATGTCGGGGCCGCTCCATCCATGTCTATAGTAATTAGCAAGGATGCGTATATGCGATCGATGTGGGGCGTTTCCATTGGCGGTTTGGCAGTGGGAATCCTGGCGATCGTCCTGACGTCACTGCCTTTGTGCCGTGGTGTCTTGAAGCAGCATGGGAAGGCGGGCAAGATTTCTCTCGTGGGTGGGACCGTAGGTGTCACCTGGTTTTGATGATTGCGTGGCTGCACTTGTGAAAGATGCTTGAGAGGCAACTTGTTTTGACCTTGAATCAGCTGTGAGCCGCATAGGTGCTTGCTGCCATTAGCATCGTTCTGGGGGTGCTGGCTATGTTCTTTCCGCTCTTTGGAGCACTGGTCTCGTGCGCGCCCTTCGTGGATGCAGCATGCAACGATGCTTGCACTCCATGCACAGATGAGGAAAAGAAGGTGTCTTGTCACCTTTTCTGTGGGGACTTCTGGGAGAGAATTGGGGTGAAGGCATTTCGGGAATGGCATTGGCAAACCTCAGGCTTGGTGCTCAGAGTGTACCGAAACTTTCGTGACATGAAGGTAGCAGGTAGCAGATGCAGTACGTAATGTATTCAACGAAATGTATCCACGCAATGGGCCAGTAGGTATTCATTCAAAACTGAAGACTTGAAGACTGGTAGCTGCATCTCAGATCTGGGTCAGCTCTTGTGAATATCTTGGCTTCTTCTTCCGTATCTTCTTTGTGGTGTCCATTTGGACAGCCGTTGTCCTGGGCATTGTGGGAGCCAGCCTGGCTTGCTGCGTTTGCTCCCAGTGCTGCTATGCCAAGCTTGATGACCCGGCGGTGAAGCAGGGCGCCCCACCAGTTGTTGTGGGAACAGCAGCGCAAGCATGAAGCTCGGCTGAAAAGCTGGGTTGGCATGAAAGATACGGGTACCAGAAGTGTCCAGCATGAAACCTCTATTTGAGCGCAACACATGTCTTCTAAGCCAGTACCCGATCCTGATGGTATTGTTTTTTGGGGGTGTGAGGAAGGCTATTAGCCCCAGAAGCCAGGATGATATTTTGTTGTGATACCTTCAAGTGTCAATCTAGAGTATTTCGAGATGAAACATCAGTTGTATCTAACCCACCAACAAAGTCAATGTATTGCTATCATTCTTTTTTGATCCGTCTCTCAGCTTGCCAGGAGGAGCGCTAAAAGGCAGTGACGCCGTGCTGGAGTCGAATGCTCCCATTGCCAGGCTGGGTCGTGAACCAACAAAACCAGAATTCATAGACAGTATTGGCCGTGACTCCCATGTTGCTGCTTTCTTTACATTCATGAATGGTGAGTTTTGGGTCAATGTCCCCATATCCTCCTCCAGAAACGAAACCCAATTTCGACATGTTCTGTGTATAAGATCTGTGTTTTCCGGGCAGACGAGACAACTAAGGCCAATCTTGTACCCATTGAAATTACGTCAAGTGGCACGCAAGCACAGGTTGGAACAACTCGGGCCTCAAGAACTGTGCTGTTGAGGTTAACTGAGCCGTCTGCAGCTGCTGCAGTTGTACTTTGCCAGTCAGTCTGGCTAGAGCTTGGCACACACAGGAGGTTCCCAGGAGGGGGGATTTCCAGAGAATTCTGTGAATTCCCAAAGGGATCACCAAAGGGATCACAGATCAAACGAATCACGGAGCATTGTTCTCCGATTCAATGGCTGCCACCTACACAGGAACCTCCTTGACACCATGCACTTTCTCTGTTTTTGCCTTCTGGTGTTGAAGATCTTCACCAGGTACTGCAATTTGTGGGAAGCTTTTTGTCGTTCCTCAAAGCCGTGGTCCCAATTCGTCTCAATTCTGGAGATTTGGTGGTGAATATGAATGATTCTGAACGATGATTTATGTATGAAATTGTTGGCCTGGTTCCAAGTTTCGTTTGCGCACAAAAAGCTTCCTGCTGCAGCAACTCCAAGAGTTTGCTTTTTTCCAATATTAGAGGGCCAAAATTAACAGGGGTGGGCAGAATTTGAGCAGTTGGGAGAGGAACCTTGCCGACCATGTGCTCTATGGTTGTGGTATTTTCAAACCGCTTGTAGAAGGTATCTATTTTGTATCATGATTCCTTTTTAGGGAGGGTTTCAGTGGGCATTCAGTTGGTCAGGAGACTGGTCTTCAAGACGAATAGATGCAAATAGGATATAATAGGCTGAGTTTGATGCGGCGTGCTTTCTGTTGCAAGTTTGAAAGATCAACTGTATTGGCAAGCAGACCCAGCAAAGCTGAAGCCCGCAGTATCGCTCTGACCTCAATGTGAAACATTGGTCTTTTGCAATGTGATTTCAACTCTGAGATGCCTGGGGCAACTTGCTTGATGTTGGTGGACCAAGGTCGACATGGCTGCAATGCGCTCTTTGATGGTTGCAAGCAGCGTCGCTTTTGCATTGGCGTGCCAAGATGTGAACGGTTTCGATCAGGCAACCCGACTTCCAGATGTGATGTCAGATAGTAGGATACTTGCAGTTGCTTGCAGTAGGATGTGCCCCAGTGCCCCAGTCCGCATCCCACGGCCTAGATGATCGTAGATGGGGGGTCGCATTTGGGTGATCTAAGCTCCTTTAACTGCAAGAGTGCATGTCTGTAGAAACTTGCACTTTCCAGCTTGATGTTCCAGAACTGGGTGACGACTGATTTCATTAACGACAGAGCCCCCTTTTGGGCCCCAGGAAAGATTCGTCCTAGGCAACTTGAGTTTGAGTCGGTTTGAGTTACATAGTCGCACTTTCCATGTCGGCTCCATCAATGTCTGTAGCGAGGATGCGTATGCTGCATCGCTGTGGGGAGGTTCCATCGGCGGTATGGTAGTGGGAATCCTGGTGATCGTCCTGATGTCTCTGCCTTTGTGCTGTGGTGTCTTGAAGCAGTACGGCAAGGCGGGCAAGATTTCTCTCGTGGGTGGGACCGTAGGTGTCACCTGGTTTTGATGATTGCGTGGCTGCACTTGTGTAAGATGCTTGAGAGGCAACTTGTTTTGATTTCGAATCAGCCGCCAGCCGCGTAGGTGCTGGGTGCCATTGGCATCGTTCTGGGAGTGCTGGCTTTGGTCATTCCGCTATTTGGAGCACTGGGCTCGTGCGTGCCCTTCGTGGATGCAGCATGCAACGATGCTTGCACTCCGTGCACAGATGAGGAAAAGAAGGTGTCTTGTCACCTTTTCTTTGCGACCTCTGGGAGAGAATTGGGGTGAAGGCATTTCGGAAAAGCACTGGCAAACCTCAGGCTTGGTGCTCAGAGTGTACCGAAACTTTCGTGACATGAAGGTAGGAGGTAGCGGATGCAGTGCGTAATGTATTCGACGGAATGTATCCACGCAATGGGCCAGTAGGTATTCATTCAAGACTGAAGACTTGAAGACTGGTAACATCTGGTAACTGAATCTCAGATCTGGGCCAGTGCTTGCCAAACGCTTGGCATCATCTTCGTCTACTTGGTGGTGTTCGGTTGGGCAGCTTGTGTCCTGGGCATTGTGGGAGCCAGCCTGGCTTGCTGCGTTTGCTGCCAGTGCTGCAAAGCCAAGCTTGATGACCCAGCGGTGAAGCAGGGCGCCCCACCAGTTGTTGTGGGAACAGCAGCGCCAGCATGAAGCTCGGCTGAAAAGCTGGGTTGGCATGAAAGATACGGGTACCAGAAGTGTCCAGCGTGAAACGTTCTTTACCCCTGAATCCAGGATAGTTGGGACTTGAAGATAGGAGGATAGTGGCTTGGGGTTGCAACATGTTGGCGTTGTTCTTCTGGGGGTGTGAGGACCAAAGCCAGGACAATATAGTCATTCTCTGTATTTCCCTGTATGGAATATTTTTTTGATACCTTGAAGCCTTCAAGTGTCAATCTAGAGTATTTCGATCACCTGGTTGCCTGATCATATAAATTGTTCCAGATCAAAAACATGTTGTATCTAACCCACCAACGAAGTCTATGTATTGCTGTCGTTCTTTTTTGATCCGCCTCTCAGCTTGCCAGGAGCGCTAAAAGGCAGTGACGCCATGCTGGAGTCAGATGCTCCCAATGCCAGGCTGGGTCGTTAACCAGCAAGACCAGAATTCACAGACAGTGTTGCCCGTGACTCCCTTTTTGCTGCTTTCTTTACATACATGGGGAGTTTTGGGTCAACGTTTGTCAATAGATACACCATACGGACCATACGTGGATGATCCGGGTGAGATATTTGAGTGTTACTGCAGCGCAGCGCAGTTTCTTTGAGAGGTCTCCTGTCTTTATCCCAGAAGGATGGGGAACCCGAAGGACATGACGACCTGAATAGACATATATAGAATGATAAAGACAACATGGCCCATTTCCTCGATCAGGCTTGTCGACAGCAGCTGGCAGTGTCCCGGTGGCAACCGAAGTGAGCCAAAGTGTGACATGTATTTATATTTGCACTAGCAGATGAACGTGCCGTCGGTCTTTGTATCAAGATGAGAGGTGCGGAGCATCACCCAGGGAAGAAAAGTACTGGTCTGAGAATTTTAAATCAATTTTATCCCCATTGAAATTGCGTCAAGTGGCTCGCAAGCACAGGTTGGAACAACTCGGGCCTCACGAACTGTGCTGTTGAGGTTGACTGAGCGTATGCAGCTGCCGCACGTGTAATTCGCCAGTCAGTCTGGCTATGTCTGGCTAGAGAATGGCACAAGTAGGTTCCCAGGAGGGGGGATTTCCAGAGAATTCCGAGAATTCCTAAAGGGATCACCAAAGGGATCACAGTTCCAGCGAATCACAGAGCATTGTTCTCCGATTCAATGGCTGCCACCTACACAGGAACCTCCTTGACACCATGCAATTTCTCTGTTTTTGCCTTCTGGTGTTGAAGATCTTCACCAGGTATTGCAATTTGTGGGAAGCTTTTTGTCAATCCTCAAAGCCGTGGTCCCAATTCGTCTCAATTCTGGAGATTTGGTGATGAATATGAATGATTCTGAACGATGATTTATGTATGAAATTGTTGGCCTGGTTCCGAGTCTCGTTTGGGGTCAAAAATCTTCCTGCTGGAGCAACTCCAAGAGTTTGCTTTCTGCCACATGTGACAGGGCCAAAATTAACAGGGGTGGGCAGAATTTGAGCAGTTGGGAGAGGAACCTTGCCGACCATGTGCTCTATGGTTGTGGTATTTTCAAACCGCTTGTAGAAGGTATCTATTTTGTATCATGATTCCTTTTTAGGGAGGGTTTCAGTGGGCATTCAGTTGGTCAGGAGACTGGTCTTCAAGACGAATAGATGCAAATAGGATATAATAGGCTGAGTTTGATGCGGCGTGCTTTCTGTTGCAAGTTTGAAAGATCAACTGTACTGGCAAGCAGACCCAGCAAAGCTGAAGCCCGCAGTATCGCTCTGACCTCAATGTGAAACATTTGTCTTTTGCAATGTGATTTCAACTCTGAGATGCCTGGGGCAACTTGCCTTGATATTGGTGGGCCAAGGTCGACATGGCTGCAATGCGCTCTTTGATGGTTGCAAGCAGCGTCGCTTTTGCATTGGCGTGCCAAGATGTGAACGGTTTCGATCAGGCAACCCGACTAACCCGAATTCCAGAATGTCAGATAGTAGGATACTTGCAGTCGCTTGCAGTAGGATGTGCCCCGGTGCCCCAGTCCGTATCCCACAGCCTAGATGATCCTAGATTGGGGTCGCATTTGGGTGATCCAAGCTCCTTTAACTGCAAGAGTGCACGTCTACGTCTGTAGGAACTTGCACTTTCCAGCTTGATGTTCCAGAACTGGGTGACGACTGATTTCATTAACGACAGAGCCCCCTTTTGGGCCCCAGGAAAGATTCGTCATGGGCAACTTGGGTTTGAGTCGGTTTGAGTTACATAGTCGCACTTTCCATGTCGGGGCCGCTCCATCCATGTCTGTAGCGAGGATGCGTATGCTGCATCGCTGTGGGGAGGTTCTATTGGCGGTATGGTAGTGGGAATCCTGGTGATCGTCCTGATGTCTCTGCCTTTGTGCTGTGGTGTCTTTGAAGCAGTACGGGAAGGCGGGCAAGATTTCTGGGGCTACCTCGTGGGTCGGACCGTAGGTCCTGGTTTTGATGATTGCGTGGCTGCACTTGTGTAAGATGCTTGAGAGGCAACTTGTTTTGATTTCGAATCAGCCGCCAGCCGCGTAGGTGCTGGGTGCCATTGGCATCGTTCTAGGAGTGCTGGCTTTGGTCATTCCGCTATTTGGAGCACTGGGCTCGTGCGTGCCCTTCGTGGATGCAGCATGCAACGATGCTTGCACTCCGTGCACAGATGAGGAAAAGAAGGTGTCTTGTCACCTTTTCTGTGGGGACCTCTGGGAGAGAATTGGGGTGAAGGCATTTCGGAAAAGCACTGGCAAACCTCAGACTTGGTGCTCAAAGTGTACCGAAACTTTCGTGACATGAAGGTAGCAGGGAGCGGATGCAGCATGTAACAGTGCAACTCTTGATTGTAGGCAGCCAGGAAACAGTATTGAAATGTATTGCAGCAATGGGACACTAGGCATTGATTCAAAGCTGAAGACTTCAATAAGACTGGTAGCTGCATCTCAGATCTGGGCCAGTGCTTGCCAAACACTTGGCATCATCTTCGTCTACTTGGTGGTGTTCGGTTGGGCAGCCTGTGTCCTGGGCGTTGTGGGAGTTAGCCTGGCTTGCTGCGTTTGCTGCCAGTGCTGCAAAGCCAAGCTTGATGACCCGACGGTGAAGCAGGGCGCCCCACCAGTTGTTGTGGGAACAGCAGCGCCAGCATGAAGCTCGGCTGAAAAGCTGGGTTGGCATGAAAGATACGGGTACCAGAAGTGTCCAGCATGAAACCTCTATTTGAGCGCAACACATGTCTTCTAAGCCAGTGCCCGATCCTAATGGCGTTGTTTTTTGGGGGTGTGAGGAAGGCTATTAGCCCCCAAAGCCAGGATTATTTTTTTTGATACCTTCAAGTGTCAATCTAGAGTATTTCGATCCCCTCGTTGCCTGATCAAACAAATTGTTCCAGATGAAACATCAGTTGTATCTCACCCATCAACAAAGTCTATGTATTGCTATCATTCTTTTTTGATCCGTCTCTCAGCTTGCCAGGAGCGCTAAAAGGCAGTGATGCCGTGCTGGAGTCAGATGCTCCCAATGCCAGGCTGGGTCGTGAACCAACAAGACCAGATTTCACAGACAGTATTGGCCGTGACTCCCATTTTGCTGCTTTCTTTACATACATGGGGAGTTTTGGGTCAACGTCTGTCAATAGATACACCATACGGACCATACGTGGATGATCCGGGTGAGATATTTTAGTGTTACTGCAGCGCAGCAGTTTCTTTGAGAGGTCTCCTGTCTTTATCCCAGAAGGATGGGGAACCCGAAGGACATGACGACCTGAATAGACACATATAGAATGATATAGGCAACATGGCCCATTTCCCCGATCAGGCTTGCCAACAGCAGCTGGCAGTGTCCCGGTGGCAACCGAAGTGTGCCAAAGTGTGACATGTATATTTGCACTAGCAGATGAACGTGCCGTCGGTCTTTTTATCAAGATGAGAGGTGCTGAGCATCACCCAGATGCCCCCATATCCTCCTCTAGGGAAGAAAAGTATTTGTCTGAGAATTTGAAATCAATTTTATCCCCATTGAAATTACGTCAAGTGGCTCGCAAGCACAGGTTGGAACAACTCGGGCCTCACGAACTGTGCTGTTGAGGTTGACTGAGCGTATGCAGCTGCCGCACGTGTAATTCGCCAGTCAGTCTGGCTATGTCTGGCTAGAGAATGGCACAAGGAGGTTCCGAGGAGGGGGGAATTTCCAGAGAATTCCGAGAATTCCCAAAGGGATCACCAAAGGGATCACAGATCCAACGAATCACAGAGCATTGTTCTCCGATTCAATGGCTGCCACCTACACAGGAACCTCCTTGACACCATGCACTTTCTCTGTTTTTGCCTTCTGGTGTTGAAGATCTTCACCAGGTATTGCAATTTGTGGGAAGCTTTTTGTCAATCCTCAAAGCCGTGGTCCCAATTCGTCTCAATTCTGGAGATTTGGTGATGAATATGAATGATTCTGAACGATGATTTATGTATGAAATTGTTGGCCTGGTTCCGAGTCTCGTTTGGGGTCAAAAATCTTCCTGCTGGAGCAACTCCAAGAGTTTGCTTTCTGCCACATGTGACAGGGCCAAAACTAACAGGGGTGGGCAGAATTTGAGCAGTTGGGAGAGGAACCTTTCCGACCATGTGCTCTATGGTTGTGGTATTTTCAAACCGCTTGTAGAAGGTATCTATTTTGTATCATGATTCCTTTTTAGGGAGGGTTTCAGTGGGCATTCAGTTGGTCAGGAGACTGGTCTTCAAGACGAATAGATGCAAATAGGATATAATAGGCTGAGTTTGATGCGGCGTGCTTTCTGTTGCAAGTTTGAAAGATCAACTGTATTGGCAAGCAGACCCAGCAAAGCTGAAGCCCGCAGTATCGCTCTGACCTCAATGTGAAACATTTGTCTTTTGCAATGTGATTTCAACTCTGAGATGCCTGGGGCAACTTGCTTGATGTTGGTGGACCAAGGTCGACATGGCTGCAATGCGCTCTTTGATGGTTGCAAGCAGCGTCGCTTTTGCATTGGCGTGCCAAGATGTGAACGGTTTCGATCAGGCAACCCGACTAACCCGACTTCCAGAATGTCAGATAGTAGGATACTTGCAGTTGCTTGCAGTAGGATGCGCCCCGGTGCCCCAGTCCGTATCCCACGGCCTAGATGATCCTAGATTGGGGGTTGCATTTGGGTGATCCAAGCTCCTTTAACTTTCCATGTCGGGGCCGCTCCATCCATGTCTGTAGCGAGGATGCGTATGCTGCATCGCTGTGGGGAGGTTCCATTGGCGGTATGGTAGTGGGAATCCTGGTGATCGTCCTGATGTCTCTGCCTTTGTGCTGTGGTGTCTTGAAGCAGTACGGGAAGGCGGGCAAGATTTCTGGGGCTACCTCGTGGGTCGGACCGTAGGTCCTGGTTTTGATGATTGCGTGGCTGCACTTGTGAAAGATGCTTGAGAGGCAACTTGTTTTGATTTCGAATCAGCCGCCAGCCGCGTAGGTGCTGGGTGCCATTGGCATCGTTCTGGGAGTGCTGGCTTTGGTCATTCCGCTATTTGGAGCACTGGGCTCGTGCGTGCCCTTCGTGGATGCAGCATGCAACGATGCTTGCACTCCGTGCACAGATGAGGAAAAGAAGGTGTCTTGTCACCTTTTCTGTGGGGACCTCTGGGAGAGAATTGGGGTGAAGGCATTTCGGAAAAGCACTGGCAAACCTCAGACTTGGTGCTCAAAGTGTACCGAAACTTTCGTGACATGAAGGTAGCAGGAGCGGATGCAGCATGTAACAGTGCAACTCTTGATTGTAGGCAGCCAGGAAACAGTATTGAAATGTATTGCAGCAATGGGACACTAGGTATTGATTCAAAGCTGAAGACTTCAATAAGACTGGTAGCTGCATCTCAGATCTGGGCCAGTGCTTGCCAAACACTTGGCATCATCTTCGTCTACTTGGTGGTGTTCGGTTGGGCAGCCTGTGTCCTGGGCGTTGTGGGAGCCAGCCTGGCTTGCTGCGTTTGCTGCCAGTGCTGCAAAGCCAAGCTTGATGACCCGACGGTGAAGCAGGGCGCCCCACCAGTTGTTGTGGGAACAGCAGCGCCAGCATGAAGCTCGGCTGAAAAGCTGGGTTGGCATGAAAGATACGGGTACCAGAAGTGTCCAGCATGAAACCTCTATTTGAGCGCAACACATGTCTTCTAAGCCAGTGCCCGATCCTAATGGCGTTGTTTTTTGGGGGTGTGAGGAAGGCTATTAGCCCCCAAAGCCAGGATTATTTTTTTTGATACCTTCAAGTGTCAATCTAGAGTATTTCGATCCCCTCGTTGCCTGATCAAACAAATTGTTCCAGATGAAACATCAGTTGTATCTAACCCATCAACAAAGTCTATGTATTGCTATCATTCTTTTTTGATCCGTCTCTCAGCTTGCCAGGAGCGCTAAAAGGCAGTGATGCCGTGCTGGAGTCAGATGCTCCCAATGCCAGGCTGGGTCGTGAACCAACAAGACCAGATTTCACAGACAGTATTGGCCGTGACTCCCATTTTGCTGCTTTCTTTACATACATGGGGAGTTTTGGGTCAACGTCTGTCAATAGATACACCATACGGACCATACGTGGATGATCCGGGTGAGATATTTGAGTGTTACTGCAGCGCAGCGCAGTTTCTTTGAGAGGTCTCCTGTCTTTATCCCAGAAGGATGGGGAACCCGAAGGACATGACGACCTGAATAGACATATATAGAATGATAAAGACAACATGGCCCATTTCCTCGATCAGGCTTGTCGACAGCAGCTGGCAGTGTCCCGGTGGCAACCGAAGTGAGCCAAAGTGTGACATGTATTTATATTTGCACTAGCAGATGAACGTGCCGTCGGTCTTTGTATCAAGATGAGAGGTGCTGAGCATCACCCAGATGCCCCCATATCCTCCTCCAGGGAAGAAAAGTACTGGTCTGAGAATTTGAAATCAATTTTATCCCCATTGAAATTGCGTCAAGTGGCTCGCAAGCACAGGTTGGAACAACTCGGGCCTCACGAACTGTGCTGTTGAGGTTGACTGAGCGTATGCAGCTGCCGCACGTGTAATTCGCCAGTCAGTCTGGCTATGTCTGGCTAGAGAATGGCACAAGGAGGTTCCGAGGAGGGGGGAATTTCCAGAGAATTCCGAGAATTCCCAA
This sequence comes from Cladocopium goreaui, assembly GCA_947184155.2. Taxonomy (NCBI): domain Eukaryota; class Dinophyceae; order Suessiales; family Symbiodiniaceae; genus Cladocopium; species Cladocopium goreaui. The sequence continues at coordinate 104,992 of CAMXCT020006602.1, forward strand.
AGGGATCACCAAAGGGATCACAGATCCAACGAATCACAGAGCATTGTTCTCCGATTCAATGGCTGCCACCTACACAGGAACCTCCTTGACACCATGCACTTTCTCTGTTTTTGCCTTCTGGTGTTGAAGATCTTCACCAGGTATTGCAATTTGTGGGAAGCTTTTTGTCAATCCTCAAAGCCGTGGTCCCAATCCGTCTCAATTCTGGAGATTTGGTGATGAATATGAATGATTCTGAACGATGATTTATGTATGAAATTGTTGGCCTGGTTCCGAGTCTCGTTTGGGGTCAAAAATCTTCCTGCTGGAGCAACTCCAAGAGTTTGCTTTCTGCCACATGTGACAGGGCCAAAATTAACAGGGGTGGGCAGAATTTGAGCAGTTGGGAGAGGAACCTTTCCGACCATGTGCTCTATGGTTGTGGTATTTTCAAACCGCTTGTAGAAGGTATCTATTTTGTATCATGATTCCTTTTTAGGGAGGGTTTCAGTGGGCATTCAGTTGGTCAGGAGACTGGTCTTCAAGACGAATAGATGCAAATAGGATATAATAGGCTGAGTTTGATGCGGCGTGCTTTCTGTTGCAAGTTTGAAAGATCAACTGTATTGGCAAGCAGACCCAGCAAAGCTGAAGCCCGCAGTATCGCTCTGACCTCAATGTGAAACATTTGTCTTTTGCAATGTGATTTCAACTCTGAGATGCCTCGGGCAACTTGCTTGATGTTGGTGGACCAAGGTCGACATGGCTGCAATGCGCTCTTTGATGGTTGCAAGCAGCGTCGCTTTTGCATTGGCGTGCCAAGATGTGAACGGTTTCGATCAGGCAACCCGACTAACCCGACTTCCAGAATGTCAGATAGTAGGATACTTGCAGTTGCTTGCAGTAGGATGCGCCCCGGTGCCCCAGTCCGTATCCCACGGCCTAGATGATCCTAGATTGGGGGTTGCATTTGGGTGATCCAAGCTCCTTTAACTTTCCATGTCGGGGCCGCTCCATCCATGTCTGTAGCGAGGATGCGTATGCTGCATCGCTGTGGGGAGGTTCCACTGGCGGTATGGTAGTGGGAATCCTGGTGATCGTCCTGATGTCTCTGCCTTTGTGCTGTGGTGTCTTGAAGCAGTACGGGAAGGCGGGCAAGATTTCTGGGGCTACCTCGTGGGTCGGACCGTAGGTCCTGGTTTTGATGATTGCGTGGCTGCACTTGTGAAAGATGCTTGAGAGGCAACTTGTTTTGATTTCGAATCAGCCGCCAGCCGCGTAGGTGCTGGGTGCCATTGGCATCGTTCTGGGAGTGCTGGCTTTGGTCATTCCGCTATTTGGAGCACTGGGCTCGTGCGTGCCCTTCGTGGATGCAGCATGCAACGATGCTTGCACTCCGTGCACAGATGAGGAAAAGAAGGTGTCTTGTCACCTTTTCTTTGCGACCTCTGGGAGAGAATTGGGGTGAAGGCATTTCGGAAAAGCACTGGCAAACCTCAGACTTGGTGCTCAAAGTGTACCGAAACTTTCGTGACATGAAGGTAGCAGGTAGCGGATGCAGCATGTAACAGTGCAACTCTTGATTGTAGGCAGCCAGGAAACAGTATTGAAATGTATTGCAGCAATGGGACACTAGGTATTGATTCAAAGCTGAAGACTTCAATAAGACTGGTAGCTGCATCTCAGATCTGGGCCAGTGCTTGCCAAACACTTGGCATCATCTTCGTCTACTTGGTGGTGTTCGGTTGGGCAGCCTGTGTCCTGGGCGTTGTGGGAGCCAGCCTGGCTTGCTGCGTTTGCTGCCAGTGCTGCAAAGCCAAGCTTGATGACCCGACGGTGAAGCAGGGCGCCCCACCAGTTGTTGTGGGAACAGCAGCGCCAGCATGAAGCTCGGCTGAAAAGCTGGGTTGGCATGAAAGATACGGGTACCAGAAGTGTCCAGCATGAAACCTCTATTTGAGCGCAACACATGTCTTCTAAGCCAGTGCCCGATCCTAATGGCGTTGTTTTTTGGGGGTGTGAGGAAGGCTATTAGCCCCCAAAGCCAGGATTATTTTTTTTGATACCTTCAAGTGTCAATCTAGAGTATTTCGATCCCCTCGTTGCCTGATCAAACAAATTGTTCCAGATGAAACATCAGTTGTATCTCACCCATCAACAAAGTCTATGTATTGCTATCATTCTTTTTTGATCCGTCTCTCAGCTTGCCAGGAGCGCTAAAAGGCAGTGATGCCGTGCTGGAGTCAGATGCTCCCAATGCCAGGCTGGGTCGTGAACCAACAAGACCAGATTTCACAGACAGTATTGGCCGTGACTCCCATTTTGCTGCTTTCTTTACATACATGGGGAGTTTTGGGTCAACGTTTGTCAATAGATACACCATACGGACCATACGTGGATGATCCGGGTGAGATATTTGAGTGTTACTGCAGCGCAGCGCAGTTTCTTTGAGAGGTCTCCTGTCTTTATCCCAGAAGGATGGGGAACCCGAAGGACATGACGACCTGAATAGACATATATAGAATGATAAAGACAACATGGCCCATTTCCTCGATCAGGCTTGTCGACAGCAGCTGGCAGTGTCCCGGTGGCAACCGAAGTGAGCCAAAGTGTGACATGTATATTTGCACTAGCAGATGAACGTGCCGTCGGTCTTTGTATCAAGATGAGAGGTGCTGAGCATCACCCAAATGCCCCCATATCCTCCTCCAGGGAAGAAAAGTACTGGTCTGAGAATTTTAAATCAATTTTATCCCCATTGAAATTGCGTCAAGTGGCTCGCAAGCACAGGTTGGAACAACTCGGGCCTCACGAACTGTGCTGTTGAGGTTGACTGAGCGTATGCAGCTGCCGCACGTGTAATTCGCCAGTCAGTCTGGCTATGTCTGGCTAGAGAATGGCACAAGGAGGTTCCGAGGAGGGGGGAATTTCCAGAGAATTCCGAGAATTCCCAAAGGGATCACCAAAGGGATCACAGATCCAACGAATCACAGAGCATTGTTCTCCGATTCCATGGCTGCCACCTACACAGGAACCTCCTTGACACCATGCACTTTCTCTGTTTTTGCCTTCTGGTGTTGAAGATCTTCACCAGGTATTGCAATTTGTGGGAAGCTTTTTGTCAATCCTCAAAGCCGTGGTCCCAATCCGTCTCAATTCTGGAGATTTGGTGATGAATATGAATGATTCTGAACGATGATTTATGTATGAAATTGTTGGCCTGGTTCCGAGTCTCGTTTGGGGTCAAAAATCTTCCTGCTGGAGCAACTCCAAGAGTTTGCTTTCTGCCACATGTGACAGGGCCAAAATTAACAGGGGTGGGCAGAATTTGAGCAGTTGGGAGAGGAACCTTTCCGACCACGTGCTCTATGGTTGTGGTATTTTCAAACCGCTTGTAGAAGGTATCTATTTTGTATCATGATTCCTTTTTAGGGAGGGTTTCAATGGGCATTCAGTTGGTCAGGAGACTGGTCTTCAAGACGAATAGATGCAAATAGGGTATAATAGGCTGAGTTTGATGCGGCGTGCTTTCTGCTGCAAGTTTGAAAGATCAACTGTATTGGCAAGCAGACCCAGCAAAGCTGAAGCCCGCAGTATCGCTCTGACCTCAATGTGAAACATTTGTCTTTTGCAATGTGATTTCAACTCTGAGATGCCTGGGGCAACTTGCTTGATGTTGGTGGACCAAGGTCGACATGGCTGCAATGCGCTCTTTGATGGTTGCAAGCAGCGTCGCTTTTGCATTGGCGTGCCAAGATGTGAACGGTTTCGATCAGGCACCGACTAACCCGACTTCCAGAATGTCAGATAGTAGGATACTTGCAGTTGCTTGCAGTAGGATGTGCCCCGGTGCCCCAGTCCGTATCCCACAGCCTAGATGATCCTAGATTGGGGTCGCATTTGGGTGATCCAAGCTCCTTTAACTGCAAGAGTGCACGTCTACGTCTGTAGGAACTTGCACTTTCCAGCTTGATGTTCCAGAACTGGGTGACGACTGATTTCATTAACGACAGAGCCCCCTTTGGGCCCCAGGAAAGATTCGTCATGGGCAACTTGGGTTTGAGTCGGTTTGAGTTACATAGTCGCACTTTCCATGTCGGGGCCGCTCCATCCATGTCTGTAGCGAGGATGCGTATGCTGCATCGCTGTGGGGAGGTTCCATTGGCGGTATGGTAGTGGGAATCCTGGTGATCGTCCTGATGTCTCTGCCTTTGTGCTGTGGTGTCTTGAAGCAGTACGGCAAGGCGGGCAAGATTTCTCTCGTGGGTGGGACCGTAGGTGTCACCTGGTTTTGATGATTGCGTGGCTGCACTTGTGAAAGATGCTTGAGAGGCAACTTGTTTTGATTTCGAATCAGCCGCCAGCCGCGTAGGTGCTTGGTGCCATTGGCATCGTTCTGGGAGTGCTGGCTTTGGTCATTCCGCTATTTGGAGCACTGGGCTCGTGCGTGCCCTTCGTGGATGCAGCATGCAACGATGCTTGCACTCCGTGCACAGATGAGGAAAAGAAGGTGTCTTGTCACCTTTTCTGTGGGGACCTCTGGGAGAGAATTGGGGTGAAGGCATTTCGGAAAAGCACTGGCAAACCTCAGACTTGGTGCTCAAAGTGTACCGAAACTTTCGTGACATGAAGGTAGCAGGTAGCGGATGCAGCATGTAACAGTGCAACTCTTGATTGTAGGCAGCCAGGAAACAGTATTGAAATGTATTGCAGCAATGGGACACTAGGCATTGATTCAAAGCTGAAGACTTCAATAAGACTGGTAGCTGCATCTCAGATCTGGGCCAGTGCTTGCCAAACACTTGGCATCATCTTCGTCTACTTGGTGGTGTTCGGTTGGGCAGCCTGTGTCCTGGGCGTTGTGGGAGCCAGCCTGGCTTGCTGCGTTTGCTGCCAGTGCTGCAAAGCCAAGCTTGATGACCCGACGGTGAAGCAGGGCGCCCCACCAGTTGTTGTGGGAACAGCAGCGCCAGCATGAAGCTCGGCTGAAAAGCTGGGTTGGCATGAAAGATACGGGTACCAGAAGTGTCCAGCATGAAACCTCTATTTGAGCGCAACACATGTCTTCTAAGCCAGTGCCCGATCCTAATGGCGTTGTTTTTTGGGGGTGTGAGGAAGGCTATTAGCCCCCAAAGCCAGGATTATTTTTTTTGATACCTTCAAGTGTCAATCTAGAGTATTTCGATCCCCTCGTTGCCTGATCAAACAAATTGTTCCAGATGAAACATCAGTTGTATCTAACCCATCAACAAAGTCTATGTATTGCTATCATTCTTTTTTGATCCGTCTCTCAGCTTGCCAGGAGCGCTAAAAGGCAGTGATGCCGTGCTGGAGTCAGATGCTCCCAATGCCAGGCTGGGTCGTGAACCAACAAGACCAGATTTCACAGACAGTATTGGCCGTGACTCCCATTTTGCTGCTTTCTTTACATACATGGGGAGTTTTGGGTCAACGTCTGTCAATAGATACACCATACGGACCATACGTGGATGATCCGGGTGAGATATTTGAGTGTTACTGCAGCGCAGCAGTTTCTTTGAGAGGTCTCCTGTCTTTATCCCAGAAGGATGGGGAACCCGAAGGACATGACGACCTGAATAGACACATATAGAATGATATAGGCAACATGGCCCATTTCCTCGATCAGGCTTGTCGACAGCAGCTGGCAGTGTCCCGGTGGCAACCGAAGTGAGCCAAAGTGTGACATGTATTTATATTTGCACTAGCAGATGAACGTGCCGTCGGTCTTTGTATCAAGATGAGAGGTGCTGAGCATCACCCGGATGCCCCCATATCCTCCTCCAGGGAAGAAAAGTACTGGTCTGAGAATTTGAAATCAATTTTATCCCCATTGAAATTGCGTCAAGTGGCTCGCAAGCACAGGTTGGAACAACTCGGGCCTCACGAACTGTGCTGTTGAGGTTGACTGAGCGTATGCAGCTGCCGCACGTGTAATTCGCCAGTCAGTCTGGCTATGTCTGGCTAGAGAATGGCACAAGGAGGTTCCGAGGAGGGGGGAATTTCCAGAGAATTCCGAGAATTCCCAAAGGGATCACCAAAGGGATCACAGATCAAACGAATCACAGAGCATTGTTCTCCGATTCAATGGCTGCCACCTACACAGGAACCTCCTTGACACCATGCACTTTCTCTGTTTTTGCCTTCTGGTGTTGAAGATCTTTACCAGGTATTGCAATTTGTGGGAAGCTTTTTGTCAATCCTCAAAGCCGTGGTCCCAATCCGTCTCAATTCTGGAGATTTGGTGATGAATATGAATGATTCTGAACGATGATTTATGTATGAAATTGTTGGCCTGGTTCCGAGTCTCGTTTGTGGTCAAAAATCTTCCTGCTGGAGCAACTCCAAGAGTTTGCTTTCTGCCACATGTGACAGGGCCAAAATTAACAGGGGTGGGCAGAATTTGAGCAGTTGGGAGAGGAACCTTTCCGACCACGTGCTCTATGGTTGTGGTATTTTCAAACCGCTTGTAGAAGGTATCTATTTTGTATCATGATTCCTTTTTAGGGAGGGTTTCAATGGGCATTCAGTTGGTCAGGAGACTGGTCTTCAAGACGAATAGATGCAAATAGGGTATAATAGGCTGAGTTTGATGCGGCGTGCTTTCTGCTGCAAGTTTGAAAGATCAGCTGTATTGGCAAGCAGACCCAGCAAAGCTGAAGCCCGCAGTATCGCTCTGACCTCAATGTGAAACATTTGTCTTTTGCAATGTGATTTCAACTCTGAGATGCCTGGGGCAACTTGCTTGATGTTGGTGGATCAAGGTCGACATGGCTGCAATGCGCTCTTTGATGGTTGCAAGCAGCGTCGCTTTTGCATTGGCGTGCCGAGATGTGAACGGTTTCGATCAGGCAACCCGACTTCCAGATGTGATGTCAGATAGTAGGATACTTGCAGTTGCTTGCAGTAGGATGTGCCCCGGTGCCCCAGTCCGCATCCCACAGCCTAGATGATCGTAGATGGGGGGTCGCATTTGGGTGATCTAAGCTCCTTTAACTGCAAGAGTGCATGTCTGTAGAAACTTGCACTTTCCAGCTTGATGTTCCAGAACTGGGTGACGACTGATTTCATTAACGACAGAGCCCCCTTTGGGGCCCCAGGAAAGATTCGTCATGGGCAACTTGGGTTTGAGTCGGTTTGAGTTACATAGTCGCACTTTCCATGTCGGGGCCGCTCCATCCATGTCTGTAGCGAGGATGCGTATGCTGCATCGCTGTGGGGAGGTTCCATTGGCGGTATGGTAGTGGGAATCCTGGTGATCGTCCTGATGTCTCTGCCTTTGTGCTGTGGTGTCTTGAAGCAGTACGGCAAGGCGGGCAAGATTTCTCTCGTGGGTGGGACCGTAGGTGTCACCTGGTTTTGATGATTGCGTGGCTGCACTTGTGTAAGATGCTTGAGAGGCAACTTGTTTTGATTTCGAATCAGCCGTCAGCCGCGTAGGTGCTTGGTGCCATTGGCATCGTTCTGGGAGTGCTGGCTTTGGTCATTCCGCTATTTGGAGCACTGGGCTCGTGCGTGCCCTTCGTGGATGCAGCATGCAACGATGCTTGCACTCCGTGCACAGATGAGGAAAAGAAGGTGTCTTGTCACCTTTTCTGTGGGGACCTCTGGGAGAGAATTGGGGTGAAGGCATTTCAGAAAAGCACTGGCAAACCTCAGACTTGGTGCTCAAAGTGTACCGAAACTTTCGTGACATGAAGGTAGCAAGTAGCGGATGCAGCATGTAACAGTGCAACTCTTGATTGTAGGCAGCCAGGAAACAGTATTGAAATGTATTGCAGCAATGGGACACTAGGTATTGATTCAAAGCTGAAGACTTCAATAAGACTGGTAGCTGCATCTCAGATCTGGGCCAGTGCTTGCCAAACACTTGGCATCATCTTCGTCTACTTGGTGGTGTTCGGTTGGGCAGCCTGTGTCCTGGGCGTTGTGGGAGCCAGCCTGGCTTGCTGCGTTTGCTGCCAGTGCTGCAAAGCCAAGCTTGATGACCCGACGGTGAAGCAGGGCGCCCCACCAGTTGTTGTGGGAACAGCAGCGCCAGCATGAAGCTCGGCTGAAAAGCTGGGTTGGCATGAAAGATACGGGTACCAGAAGTGTCCAGCGTGAAACGTTCTTTACCCCTGAATCCAGGATAGTTGGGACTTGAAGATAGGAGGATAGTGGCTTGGGGTTGCAACATGTTGGCGTTGTTCTTCTGGGGGTGTGAGGACCAAAGCCAGGACAATATAGTCATTCTCTGTATTTCCCTGTATGGAATATTTTTTTGATACCTTGAAGCCTTCAAGTGTCAATCTAGAGTATTTCGATCACCTGGTTGCCTGATCATATAAATTGTTCCAGATCAAAAACATGTTGTATCTAACCCACCAACGAAGTCTATGTATTGCTGTCGTTCTTTTTTGATCCGCCTCTCAGCTTGCCAGGAGCGCTAAAAGGCAGTGACGCCATGCTGGAGTCAGATGCTCCCAATGCCAGGCTGGGTCGTTAACCAGCAAGACCAGAATTCACAGACAGTGTTGCCCGTGACTCCCTTTTTGCTGCTTTCTTTACATACATGGGGAGTTTTGGGTCAACGTTTGTCAATAGATACACCATACGGACCATACGTGGATGATCCGGGTGAGATATTTGAGTGTTACTGCAGCGCAGCGCAGTTTCTTTGAGAGGTCTCCTGTCTTTATCCCAGAAGGATGGGGAACCCGAAGGACATGACGACCTGAATAGACATATATAGAATGATAAAGACAACATGGCCCATTTCCTCGATCAGGCTTGTCGACAGCAGCTGGCAGTGTCCCGGTGGCAACCGAAGTGAGCCAAAGTGTGACATGTATTTATATTTGCACTAGCAGATGAACGTGCCGTCGGTCTTTGTATCAAGATGAGAGGTGCTGAGCATCACCCAGATGCCCCCATATCCTCCTCCAGGGAAGAAAAGTACTGGTCTGAGAATTTGAAATCAATTTTATCCCCATTGAAATTGCGTCAAGTGGCTCGCAAGCACAGGTTGGAACAACTCGGGCCTCACGAACTGTGCTGTTGAGGTTGACTGAGCGTATGCAGCTGCCGCACGTGTAATTCGCCAGTCAGTCTGGCTATGTCTGGCTAGAGAATGGCACAAGGAGGTTCCGAGGAGGGGGGAATTTCCAGAGAATTCCGAGAATTCCCAAAGGGATCACCAAAGGGATCACAGATCCAACGAATCACAGAGCATTGTTCTCCGATTCAATGGCTGCCACCTACACAGGAACCTCCTTGACACCATGCACTTTCTCTGTTTTTGCCTTCTGGTGTTGAAGATCTTCACCAGGTATTGCAATTTGTGGGAAGCTTTTTGTCAATCCTCAAAGCCGTGGTCCCAATCCGTCTCAATTCTGGAGATTTGGTGATGAATATGAATGATTCTGAACGATGATTTATGTATGAAATTGTTGGCCTGGTTCCGAGTCTCGTTTGGGGTCAAAAATCTTCCTGCTGGAGCAACTCCAAGAGTTTGCTTTCTGCCACATGTGACAGGGCCAAAATTAACAGGGGTGGGCAGAATTTGAGCAGTTGGGAGAGGAACCTTTCCGACCATGTGCTCTATGGTTGTGGTATTTTCAAACCGCTTGTAGAAGGTATCTATTTTGTATCATGATTCCTTTTTAGGGAGGGTTTCAATGGGCATTCAGTTGGTCAGGAGACTGGTCTTCAAGACGAATAGATGCAAATAGGGTATAATAGGCTGAGTTTGATGCGGCGTGCTTTCTGCTGCAAGTTTGAAAGATCAACTGTATTGGCAAGCAGACCCAGCAAAGCTGAAGCCCGCAGTATCGCTCTGACCTCAATGTGAAACATTTGTCTTTTGCAATGTGATTTCAACTCTGAGATGCCTGGGGCAACTTGCTTGATGTTGGTGGACCAAGGTCGACATGGCTGCAATGCGCTCTTTGATGGTTGCAAGCAGCGTCGCTTTTGCATTGGCGTGCCAAGATGTGAACGGTTTCGATCAGGCAACCCGACTAACCCGACTTCCAGAATGTCAGATAGTAGGATACTTGCAGTTGCTTGCAGTAGGATGCGCCCCGGTGCCCCAGTCCGTATCCCACGGCCTAGATGATCCTAGATTGGGGGTTGCATTTGGGTGATCCAAGCTCCTTTAACTTTCCATGTCGGGGCCGCTCCATCCATGTCTGTAGCGAGGATGCGTATGCTGCATCGCTGTGGGGAGGTTCCATTGGCGGTATGGTAGTGGGAATCCTGGTGATCGTCCTGATGTCTCTGCCTTTGTGCTGTGGTGTCTTGAAGCAGTACGGGAAGGCGGGCAAGATTTCTGGGGCTACCTCGTGGGTCGGACCGTAGGTCCTGGTTTTGATGATTGCGTGGCTGCACTTGTGTAAGATGCTTGAGAGGCAACTTGTTTTGATTTCGAATCAGCCGCCAGCCGCGTAGGTGCTGGGTGCCATTGGCATCGTTCTAGGAGTGCTGGCTTTGGTCATTCCGCTATTTGGAGCACTGGGCTCGTGCGTGCCCTTCGTGGATGCAGCATGCAACGATGCTTGCACTCCGTGCACAGATGAGGAAAAGAAGGTGTCTTGTCACCTTTTCTTTGCGACCTCTGGGAGAGAATTGGGGTGAAGGCATTTCGGAAAAGCACTGGCAAACCTCAGACTTGGTGCTCAAAGTGTACCGAAACTTTCGTGACATGAAGGTAGCAGGTAGCGGATGCAGCATGTAACAGTGCAACTCTTGATTGTAGGCAGCCAGGAAACAGTATTGAAATGTATTGCAGCAATGGGACACTAGGTATTGATTCAAAGCTGAAGACTTCAATAAGACTGGTAGCTGCATCTCAGATCTGGGCCAGTGCTTGCCAAACACTTGGCATCATCTTCGTCTACTTGGTGGTGTTCGGTTGGGCAGCCTGTGTCCTGGGCGTTGTGGGAGCCAGCCTGGCTTGCTGCGTTTGCTGCCAGTGCTGCAAAGCCAAGCTTGATGACCCGACGGTGAAGCAGGGCGCCCCACCAGTTGTTGTGGGAACAGCAGCGCCAGCATGAAGCTCGGCTGAAAAGCTGGGTTGGCATGAAAGATACGGGTACCAGAAGTGTCCAGCATGAAACCTCTATTTGAGCGCAACACATGTCTTCTAAGCCAGTGCCCGATCCTAATGGCGTTGTTTTTTGGGGGTGTGAGGAAGGCTATTAGCCCCCAAAGCCAGGATTATTTTTTTTGATACCTTCAAGTGTCAATCTAGAGTATTTCGATCCCCTCGTTGCCTGATCAAACAAATTGTTCCAGATGAAACATCAGTTGTATCTAACCCATCAACAAAGTCTATGTATTGCTATCATTCTTTTTTGATCCGTCTCTCAGCTTGCCAGGAGCGCTAAAAGGCAGTGATGCCGTGCTGGAGTCAGATGCTCCCAATGCCAGGCTGGGTCGTGAACCAACAAGACCAGATTTCACAGACAGTATTGGCCGTGACTCCCATTTTGCTGCTTTCTTTACATACATGGGGAGTTTTGGGTCAACGTCTGTCAATAGATACACCATACGGACCATACGTGGATGATCCGGGTGAGATATTTGAGTGTTACTGCAGCGCAGCGCAGTTTCTTTGAGAGGTCTCCTGTCTTTATCCCAGAAGGATGGGGAACCCGAAGGACATGACGACCTGAATAGACACATATAGAATGATATAGGCAACATGGCCCATTTCCCGATCAGGCTTGTCGACAGCAGCTGGCAGTGTCCCGGTGGCAACCGAAGTGAGCCAAAGTGTGACATGTATATTTGCACTAGCAGATGAACGTGCCGTCGGTCTTTGTATCAAGATGAGAGGTGCTGAGCATCACCCAGATGCCCCCATATCCTCCTCCAGGGAAGAAAAGTACTGTCTGAGAATTTGAAATCAATTTTATCCCCATTGAAATTGCGTCAAGTGGCTCGCAAGCACAGGTTGGAACAACTCGGGCCTCACGAACTGTGCTGTTGAGGTTGACTGAGCGTATGCAGCTGCCGCACGTGTAATTCGCCAGTCAGTCTGGCTATGTCTGGCTAGAGAATGGCACAAGGAGGTTCCGAGGAGGGGGGATTTCCAGAGAATTCCGAGAATTCCCAAAGGGATCACCAAAGGGATCACAGATCCAACGAATCACAGAGCATTGTTCTCCGATTCAATGGCTGCCACCTACACAGGAACCTCCTTGACACCATGCACTTTCTCTGTTTTTGCCTTCTGGTGTTGAAGATCTTCACCAGGTATTGCAATTTGTGGGAAGCTTTTTGTCAATCCTCAAAGCCGTGGTCCCAATTCGTCTCAATTCTGGAGATTTGGTGATGAATATGAATGATTCTGAACGATGATTTATGTATGAAATTGTTGGCCTGGTTCCGAGTCTCGTTTGGGGTCAAAAATCTTCCTGCTGGAGCAACTCCAAGAGTTTGTTTGCTTTCTGCCACATGTGACAGGGCCAAAATTAACAGGGGTGGGCAGAATTTGAGCAGTTGGGAGAGGAACCTTTCCGACCACGTGCTCTATGGTTGTGGTATTTTCAAACCGCTTGTAGAAGGTATCTATTTTGTATCATGATTCCTTTTTGGGAGGGTTTCAATGGGCATTCAGTTGGTCAGGAGACTGGTCTTCAAGACGAATAGATGCAAATAGGGTATAATAGGCTGAGTTTGATGCGGCGTGCTTTCTGCTGCAAGTTTGAAAGATCAACTGTATTGGCAAGCAGACCCAGCAAAGCTGAAGCCCGCAGTATCGCTCTGACCTCAATGTGAAACATTTGTCTTTTGCAATGTGATTTCAACTCTGAGATGCCTGGGGCAACTTGCTTGATGTTGGTGGACCAAGGTCGACATGGCTGCAATGCGCTCTTTGATGGTTGCAAGCAGCGTCGCTTTTGCATTGGCGTGCCAAGATGTGAACGGTTTCGATCAGGGCAACCCGACTTCCAGAATGTCAGATAGTAGGATATTGCAGTTGCTTGCAGTAGGATGTGCCCCGGTGCCCCAGTCCGCATCCCACAGCCTAGATGATCCTAGATGGGGGGTCGCATTTGGGTGATCTAAGCTCCTTTAACTGCAAGAGTGCATGTCTGTAGAAACTTGCACTTTCCAGCTTGATGTTCCAGAACTGGGTGACGACTGATTTCATTAACGACAGAGCCCCCTTTGGGGCCCCAGGAAAGATTCGTCATGGGCAACTTGGGTTTGAGTCGGTTTGAGTTACATAGTCGCACTTTCCATGTCGGGGCCGCTCCATCCATGTCTGTAGCGAGGATGCGTATGCTGCATCGCTGTGGGGAGGTTCCATTGGCGGTATGGTAGTGGGAATCCTGGTGATCGTCCTGATGTCTCTGCCTTTGTGCTGTGGTGTCTTGAAGCAGTACGGCAAGGCGGGCAAGATTTCTCTCGTGGGTGGGACCGTAGGTGTCACCTGGTTTTGATGATTGCGTGGCTGCACTTGTGAAAGATGCTTGAGAGGCAACTTGTTTTGATTTCGAATCAGCCGCCAGCCGCGTAGGTGCTGGTGCCATTGGCATCGTTCTGGGAGTGCTGGCTTTGGTCATTCCGCTATTTGGAGCACTGGGCTCGTGCGTGCCCTTCGTGGATGCAGCATGCAACGATGCTTGCACTCCGTGCACAGATGAGGAAAAGAAGGTGTCTTGTCACCTTTTCTGTGGGGACCTCTGGGAGAGAATTGGGGTGAAGGCATTTTGGCAAACCTCAGCTTGGTGCTCAAAGTGTACCGAAACTTTCGTGACATGAAGGTAGCAGGTAGCGGATGCAGCATGTACAGTGCAACTCTTGATTGTAGGCAGCAGGAAAGTATTGAAATGTATTGCAGCAATGGGACACTGGTATTGATTCAAAGCTGAAGACTTCAATAAGACTGTAGCTGCATCTCAGATTGGGCCAGTGTTGCCAAACACTTGGCATCTTCGTCTCTTGGTGGTGTTCGGTTGGCAGCCTGTGTCCTGGGCTTGGGAGCCAGCCTGGCTTGCTGCGTTTGCTGCCAGTGCTGAGCCAAGCTTGATGACCCGCGGTGAAGCAGGGCGCCCCACCAGTTGTTGTGGGAACAGCAGCGCCAGCATGAAGCTCGGCTGAAAAGCTGGGTTGGCATGAAAGATACGGGTACAGAAGTGTCCAGCATGAAACCTCTATTTGAGCGCAACACATGTCTTCTAAGCCAGTGCCCGATCCTAATGGCGTTGTTTTTTGGGGGTGTGAGGAAGGCTATTAGCCCCCAAAGCCAGGATTATTTTTTTTGATACCTTCAAGTGTCAATCTAGAGTATTTCGATCCCCTCGTTGCCTGATCAAACAAATTGTTCCAGATGAAACATCAGTTGTATCTAACCCATCAACAAAGTCTATGTATTGCTATCATTCTTTTTTGATCCGTCTCTCAGCTTGCCAGGAGCGCTAAAAGGCAGTGATGCCGTGCTGGAGTCAGATGCTCCCAATGCCAGGCTGGGTCGTGAACCAACAAGACCAGATTTCACAGACAGTATTGGCCGTGACTCCCATTTTGCTGCTTTCTTTACATACATGGGGAGTTTTGGGTCAACGTCTGTCAATAGATACACCATACGGACCATACGTGGATGATCCGGGTGAGATATTTTAGTGTTACTGCAGCGCAGCAGTTTCTTTGAGAGGTCTCCTGTCTTTATCCCAGAAGGATGGGGAACCCGAAGGACATGACGACCTGAATAGACACATATAGAATGATATAGGCAACATGGCCCATTTCCTCGATCAGGCTTGTCGACAGCAGCTGGCAGTGTCCCGGTGGCAACCGAAGTGAGCCAAAGTGTGACATGTATTTATATTTGCACTAGCAGATGAACGTGCCGTCGGTCTTTGTATCAAGATGAGAGGTGCTGAGCATCACCCGGATGCCCCCATATCCTCCTCAGGGAAGAAAAGTACTGGTCTGAGAATTTGAAATCAATTTTATCCCCATTGAAATTGCGTCAAGTGGCTCGCAAGCACAGGTTGGAACAACTCGGGCCTCACGAACTGTGCTGTTGAGGTTGACTGAGCGTATGCAGCTGCCGCACGTGTAATTCGCCAGTCAGTCTGGCTATGTCTGGCTAGAGAATGGCACAAGGAGGTTCCGAGGAGGGGGGAATTTCCAGAGAATTCCGAGAATTCCCAAAGGGATCACCAAAGGGATCACAGATCAAACGAATCACAGAGCATTGTTCTCCGATTCAATGGCTGCCACCTACACAGGAACCTCCTTGACACCATGCACTTTCTCTGTTTTTGCCTTCTGGTGTTGAAGATCTTTACCAGGTATTGCAATTTGTGGGAAGCTTTTTGTCAATCCTCAAAGCCGTGGTCCCAATCCGTCTCAATTCTGGAGATTTGGTGATGAATATGAATGATTCTGAACGATGATTTATGTATGAAATTGTTGGCCTGGTTCCGAGTCTCGTTTGTGGTCAAAAATCTTCCTGCTGGAGCAACTCCAAGAGTTTGCTTTCTGCCACATGTGACAGGGCCAAAATTAACAGGGGTGGGCAGAATTTGAGCAGTTGGGAGAGGAACCTTTCCGACCACGTGCTCTATGGTTGTGGTATTTTCAAACCGCTTGTAGAAGGTATCTATTTTGTATCATGATTCCTTTTTAGGGAGGGTTTCAATGGGCATTCAGTTGGTCAGGAGACTGGTCTTCAAGACGAATTGATGCAAATAGGGTATAATAGGCTGAGTTTGATGCGGCGTGCTTTCTGCTGCAAGTTTGAAAGATCAGCTGTATTGGCAAGCAGACCCAGCAAAGCTGAAGCCCGCAGTATCGCTCTGACCTCAATGTGAAACATTTGTCTTTTGCAATGTGATTTCAACTCTGAGATGCCTGGGGCAACTTGCTTGATGTTGGTGGATCAAGGTCGACATGGCTGCAATGCGCTCTTTGATGGTTGCAAGCAGCGTCGCTTTTGCATTGGCGTGCCGAGATGTGAACGGTTTCGATCAGGCAACCCGACTTCCAGATGTGATGTCAGATAGTAGGATACTTGCAGTTGCTTGCAGTAGGATGTGCCCCGGTGCCCCAGTCCGCATCCCACAGCCTAGATGATCGTAGATGGGGGGTCGCATTTGGGTGATCTAAGCTCCTTTAACTGCAAGAGTGCATGTCTGTAGAAACTTGCACTTTCCAGCTTGATGTTCCAGAACTGGGTGACGACTGATTTCATTAACGACAGAGCCCCCTTTGGGGCCCCAGGAAAGATTCGTCATGGGCAACTTGGGTTTGAGTCGGTTTGAGTTACATAGTCGCACTTTCCATGTCGGGGCCGCTCCATCCATGTCTGTAGCGAGGATGCGTATGCTGCATCGCTGTGGGGAGGTTCCATGGCGGTATGGTAGTGGGAATCCTGGTGATCGTCCTGATGTCTCTGCCTTTGTGCTGTGGTGTCTTGAAGCAGTACGGCAAGGCGGGCAAGATTTCTCTCGTGGGTGGGACCGTAGGTGTCACCTGGTTTTGATGATTGCGTGGCTGCACTTGTGTAAGATGCTTGAGAGGCAACTTGTTTTGATTTCGAATCAGCCGTCAGCCGCGTAGGTGCTTGGTGCCATTGGCATCGTTCTGGGAGTGCTGGCTTTGGTCATTCCGCTATTTGGAGCACTGGGCTCGTGCGTGCCCTTCGTGGATGCAGCATGCAACGATGCTTGCACTCCGTGCACAGATGAGGAAAAGAAGGTGTCTTGTCACCTTTCTGTGGGGACCTCTGGGAGAGAATTGGGGTGAAGGCATTTCAGAAAAGCACTGGCAAACCTCAGACTTGGTGCTCAAAGTGTACCGAAACTTTCGTGACATGAAGGTAGCAAGGTAGCGGATGCAGCATGTAACAGTGCAACTCTTGATTGTAGGCAGCCAGGAAACAGTATTGAAATGTATTGCAGCAATGGGACACTAGGTATTGATTCAAAGCTGAAGACTTCAATAAGACTGGTAGCTGCATCTCAGATCTGGGCCAGTGCTTGCCAAACACTTGGCATCATCTTCGTCTACTTGGTGGTGTTCGGTTGGGCAGCCTGTGTCCTGGGCGTTGTGGGAGCCAGCCTGGCTTGCTGCGTTTGCTGCCAGTGCTGCAAAGCCAAGCTTGATGACCCGACGGTGAAGCAGGGCGCCCCACCAGTTGTTGTGGGAACAGCAGCGCCAGCATGAAGCTCGGCTGAAAAGCTGGGTTGGCATGAAAGATACGGGTACCAGAAGTGTCCAGCATGAAACCTCTATTTGAGCGCAACACATGTCTTCTAAGCCAGTGCCCGATCCTAATGGCGTTGTTTTTTGGGGGTGTGAGGAAGGCTACTAGCCCCCAAAGCCAGGATTATTTTTTTTGATACCTTCAAGTGTCAATCTAGAGTATTTCGATCCCCTCGTTGCCTGATCAAACAAATTGTTCCAGATGAAACATCAGTTGTATCTAACCCATCAACAAAGTCTATGTATTGCTATCATTCTTTTTTGATCCGTCTCTCAGCTTGCCAGGAGCGCTAAAAGGCAGTGATGCCGTGCTGGAGTCAGATGCTCCCAATGCCAGGCTGGGTCGTGAACCAACAAGACCAGATTTCACAGACAGTATTGGCCGTGACTCCCATTTTGCTGCTTTCTTTACATACATGGGGAGTTTTGGGTCAACGTCTGTCAATAGATACACCATACGGACCATACGTGGATGATCCGGGTGAGATATTTGAGTGTTACTGCAGCGCAGCAGTTTCTTTGAGAGGTCTCCTGTCTTTATCCCAGAAGGATGGGGAACCCGAAGGACATGACGACCTGAATAGACACATATAGAATGATATAGGCAACATGGCCCATTTCCTCGATCAGGCTTGTCGACAGCAGCTGGCAGTGTCCCGGTGGCAACCGAAGTGAGCCAAAGTGTGACATGTATTTATATTTGCACTAGCAGATGAACGTGCCGTCGGTCTTTGTATCAAGATGAGAGGTGCTGAGCATCACCCAGATGCCCCCATATCCTCCTCCAGGGAAGAAAAGTACTGGTCTGAGAATTTGAAATCAATTTTATCCCCATTGAAATTGCGTCAAGTGGCTCGCAAGCACAGGTTGGAACAACTCGGGCCTCACGAACTGTGCTGTTGAGGTTGACTGAGCGTATGCAGCTGCCGCACGTGTAATTCGCCAGTCAGTCTGGCTATGTCTGGCTAGAGAATGGCACAAGGAGGTTCCGAGGAGGGGGGAATTTCCAGAGAATTCCGAGAATTCCCAAAGGGATCACCAAAGGGATCACAGATCCAACGAATCACAGAGCATTGTTCTCCGATTCAATGGCTGCCACCTACACAGGAACCTCCTTGACACCATGCACTTTCTCTGTTTTTGCCTTCTGGTGTTGAAGATCTTCACCAGGTATTGCAATTTGTGGGAAGCTTTTTGTCAATCCTCAAAGCCGTGGTCCCAATCCGTCTCAATTCTGGAGATTTGGTGATGAATATGAATGATTCTGAACGATGATTTATGTATGAAATTGTTGGCCTGGTTCCGAGTCTCGTTTGGGGTCAAAAATCTTCCTGCTGGAGCAACTCCAAGAGTTTGCTTTCTGCCACATGTGACAGGGCCAAAATTAACAGGGGTGGGCAGAATTTGAGCAGTTGGGAGAGGAACCTTTCCGACCACGTGCTCTATGGTTGTGGTATTTTCAAACCGCTTGTAGAAGGTATCTATTTTGTATCATGATTCCTTTTTTGGGAGGGTTTCAATGGGCATTCAGTTGGTCAGGAGACTGGTCTTCAAGACGAATAGATGCAAATAGGGTATAATAGGCTGAGTTTGATGCGGCGTGCTTTCTGCTGCAAGTTTGAAAGATCAACTGTATTGGCAAGCAGACCCAGCAAAGCTGAAGCCCGCAGTATCGCTCTGACCTCAATGTGAAACATTTGTCTTTTGCAATGTGATTTCAACTCTGAGATGCCTGGGGCAACTTGCTTGATGTTGGTGGACCAAGGTCGACATGGCTGCAATGCGCTCTTTGATGGTTGCAAGCAGCGTCGCTTTTGCATTGGCGTGCCAAGATGTGAACGGTTTCGATCAGGCACCGACTAACCCGACTTCCAGAATGTCAGATAGTAGGATACTTGCAGTTGCTTGCAGTAGGATGTGCCCCGGTGCCCCAATCCGTATCCCACAGCCTAGATGATCCTAGATTGGGGTCGCATTTGGGTGATCCAAGCTCCTTTAACTGCAAGAGTGCACGTCTACGTCTGTAGGAACTTGCACTTTCCAGCTTGATGTTCCAGAACTGGGTGACGACTGATTTCATTAACGACAGAGCCCCCTTCTGGGCCCTGGGAAAGATTCGTCATAGGCAACTTGGGGTTGAGTCGGTTTGAGTTACATAGTCGCACTTTCCATGTCGGGGCCGCTCCATCCATGTCTGTAGCGAGGATGCGTATGCTGCATCGCTGTGGGGAGGTTCCATTGGCGGTATGGTAGTGGGAATCCTGGTGATCGTCCTGATGTCTCTGCCTTTGTGCTGTGGTGTCTTGAAGCAGTACGGGAAGGCGGGCAAGATTTCTGGGGCTACCTCGTGGGTCGGACCGTAGGTCCTGGTTTTGATGATTGCGTGGCTGCACTTGTGAAAGATGCTTGAGAGGCAACTTGTTTTGATTTCGAATCAGCCGCCAGCCGCGTAGGTGCTGGGTGCCATTGGCATCGTTCTGGGAGTGCTGGCTTTGGTCATTCCGCTATTTGGAGCACTGGGCTCGTGCGTGCCCTTCGTGGATGCAGCATGCAACGATGCTTGCACTCCGTGCACAGATGAGGAAAAGAAGGTGTCTTGTCACCTTTTCTGTGGGGACCTCTGGGAGAGAATTGGGGTGAAGGCATTTCGGAAAAGCACTGGCAAACCTCAGACTTGGTGCTCAAAGTGTACCGAAACTTTCGTGTACCGAAACTTTCGTGTACCGAAACTTTCGCGACATGAAGGTAGCAGGTAGCGGATGATTGCAGGCACTCAGGAAATAGGATCGAAATGTACAGTATCGATGCAATGGGCCAGTAGGTATGTATTCAAAACTGAAGACTCGAAGACTTGCAGCTGTCTCAGATCTGGGCCAGTGCTTGCCAAACGCTTGGCATCATCTTCGTCTACTTGGTGGTGTTCGGTTGGGCAGCCTGTGTCCTGGGCATTGTGGGAGCCAGCCTGGCTTGCTGCGTTTGCTGCCAGTGCTGCAAAGCCAAGCTTGATGACCCGGCGGTGAAGCAGGGCGCCCCACCAGTTGTTGTGGGAACAGCAGCGCCAGCATGAAGCTCGGCTGAAAAGCTCAGCCCATGCCGGGGCGGAAGTTTCGAAAAAAATGAAATGGCTATGAGAAATCAATCAATAAATCAGTGGATCAATGAATCAAAAATCAACACACCAATGATTCAGTACGTGAGTCAATGAATCAGTGCATCAGCGAATCAATGAATCAATGAATCAAGGAGTCAATGAATCATTGTATCAAAGAAACAAGCAACCAACGAATCAATGAATCAATGAATTTTGCCAACCTCATCCTCCAAAAGATTAAAAGTGCTCCGGACTCCGATCCCTTCAGTTTTTTGCGATTTGAAGTGCCAACCGATTCTCGCTGCAGTCTCGTGCGCGTTTTGCCAACCTGATCTGCCAAAAGTGCTCCGAACATGCCAGTTTTCAAAGATTTTCATATGAAATGGAGCTCTCGCTACTGTCTGGTGCACATTTTGCCGACCTCATCTTCCAAAAGTGCCACGTGCCTGCAGCGGGAAAAGCATATTATATATATATAATTAAAACCGAGCTCTTGCTACAGTCTCATGCACTTTTTGGTCAACAACGAGGCCCGCAACCGCGGAAACAGAGACCCTACATGACCCTACTTCGGCGGCGCGCAAAAGTTTTTTCACCCGTGAATTCACACGCTTCAACTGTTACATTTCCCAACTACTCAATGATGGGTGGTTGACGTGGTTGACATGATGGTAGCTCGGAAGTTTACTAGCTAAACTTCCTTTGATTATAGCCTACGTTCCTTTTTAACGTGTTTCTTTTTATTGGTCTGGTTTGGTTTGAGGCTAATTGCCCCCAGGGTCAGGGTGGTTTCAAGTTGTGTGCTGGTGTCTAGCCAGCTGGCATGTCAGGATGAGCACTCAAGGCACTGACGCCGTCGCTCCGTTTGCCAGGCTGGCTGAACTGCACACAATTTCCACGGTGCTGGCATATGTACAGAAATGTTGCGCAATTGTGGATTCTCAGGGTCAGTGCATGTCAACGGTAGATGCCCCATACGTGGATGATCTGAGTGTGATATTTGCGTGTTGCTGTGCAACAGTTTCGTTGACAATTAGGTGGGCAGCTTTGTCCTAGAAGGATGGGGGCTCTCCAAAAACATGACCAGGCTTGTCGACAGACAGCAGCCGACAGCGTCTTGGTGGCAACTGAAGTGAAATCAACGTGTGGCATGTATATTTGAACTGACAGATGAACGTTCCTTGTATCAAGATTAAATTAGCAGTGCTGAGCATCAGCCAGATGCCCCCAGGTCTCAGAACCCGACTTCGCTTCGACACGTTTCGACACCGTATAGCTGTTGTTTGTTTTTCTGAGATGAGACAACCAAGACCAGCCTTTCCCCAATTGAAATTATCTCAAGTGGTTTGTCGCCACCGTAGGTTAGAATGATGCTCGCCTCACGAACTGTGCTCTTGAGGTTGACTTAGCCATATGAGGCTGCTGCACGTGTACGCTGCCAGTCAGTCTGGCTAGAACTTTGCACAAAGGAGGTTCCAAGGAGCGGGATTTCTAGAGAATTCCCAATGGGATCACAAATGATCACACGAATCATAAGGATTTTTTTCTCAGGTTCAGTGGCCGGGCTGCCACCTACACAGGAACCTTCTTGACACTACGCGCTTTCTCTGTTTTTGTCTTGGCCTGGTGTTGAAGATCTTCACCAGGTATTGCAATTTGTGGGAAGTTGTTTGTCAATCAATCCTCAGGATTTGAGGCAGTTAGTGATACATGATTTATGTATCCAAATTGTTGGACACTATAAATATGGTGGGTTAATGATGGTTAATAATATCCTATGGTTATAGGATATTATCCTAAAATTATGATGGTTAATTCTGAATGGCCTGGTTCCAAGTCTCCTTTGACAAAAAGCTTCCTGTGTTGTGCCTCTGTGGGATTCACGATCCTTCAAGATGGGAACAGCCAGATGCTCTTTTCTGCCTGTCGGAGAGCGGAAATGATGGCAGGGAGGTAGAGCAGCAGTTGGGAGAGGAACCTTGCCGACTAGGACTAAGATTTCTGAGGCTGATTTCTCCTGTGAGATGCCGATCGTTGCGGTGTTGTGAAACCTCTGGTATAGAGGGCCTCCGTTTTGTATGAAGAATCCAAACAAGCTTATCCCGTTCCCGTAAGAAGCAACCCCTTCTTGTGATTTTCCGGAAGGTGCGAACGCAGGTAGCTGGGAAGTCATTGATATGAAATGGAGGAGATCTAGCAGAACCCTTTTCCCACAGTCACGCAGACAATCGCGAGGAATGATCATGGAAGGAGCATGATATGTATGCCACTCTCTGCAGCAAGTCTGACCACCGTGACGGGATTGAAGCTGGCACTGCGTTGCATTTTTCCTGGAGATCTTGACATGTTTTGCCATTTTTGGCGGTGGAACGTATCAGTTTTGGATCCACTTTAGGCCAAGTTTTGGGTTTCCACTTTTGAGCGGCCTAAGTCATGTGGGCGAGAACCCAGCGGAAATCTGCTTCAATGTCTACCCTACCAACCAGAGATAGCCTTCGCTTTTTGTTTTTCAAAAAATCAGAAAGCTATCCCGAAAAAGATTTCCTGACAACCATGCGCAGATCAATTTTCCAACTCAGAGGAAGAGAAAGGTGCAGGTTTTGACCCATGGGATCAGGTTTCGAGTTCTCAAAATTTCCACAAAACATACACTTATCAGGCCGCCTGCATGGCTCATCCCACGGTTTTTTTTAATGCTGGAAGGGTTGGAAGATGCTACAATGTGTGATTCATTAATCTTGGGAGACCCCCTAAACCATAGTTGTTTCGATAATAAGATTTGTCAAAGCTGAATTGTGTATGATTGACAGATATTCAAGGAAGAGGTATCCGCATCTTTGTCTCCAAAGTTCCATATTGCTAGAAGACCTTAAGATCGTGATCTGGCTACCGTGTTTGCTGTGCCTACCGCAAAGTTTCAGATCAAGTGTGCTCAAGGACCTGTCTGACTAAGCCGCAGCCTCAGTGTGAGTTGAAGCAGAAGCAATCCCTTGATTTTGCTTGGCTTTGGTATGTACCTTCGGAATCCATCGGGATCCTTCGGGAAAGTCGAATGTGGCTGGAAAATCAGCCAACTCAATTGGAGGATTTTCCAGGCCATGTTTGATGACACCAGAGGGTAATTCGTGTTGAAGCTTGGTGATCTGTAGAGGTGCCATGTCCAGAATTGAACATCATTTGCAAGGGTTTCCAGCCTCTGCCTACCCAGGATTTATGATGATTTGTGCAGGGTTGACTAGTTGCCTTGGAACATGTCGTTCCCAGGTCAACATGTTTGGTGTGCGCTCTTGTTTGGTTGCAAGCATCGCGGCGCTTGCATTGGCATGCGAAGATTTGAACGGTTTCGCTGAGGCGAGTCTCCAGGGACTCTAGCCATAGCCTATAGCTATGCATGATATTAGTACCGCATACCAATTTGCAGATCCCTACAAGTTTGGCTGCTTCAATGGTCTCAGAAACAAACAACATCAGATTACTGATGATTGGCTGCTTGGTGGTCGCTGATGCACTAGCAGCGTAGCAAATTTGTAGGTTTCCCCGAATTGCATCACTAAGCGGGTTTCTGGAGTTGGAACCATCCAACATGAATTGAAGCATTGATCACTGATGTATCAGGCAGCAGCAAGCTGCATATATTGCTGCGTACTATCTCTTAGTCTCAGCGGGTCATTCTTATGAGGCATTTTTTCTTATTGTATTTTTAGCAGTGGATAACTATAGCAATATGTGAACAAGTTTGGGGGAATGGATATCCATTTGCCAGCTACTTTGTTGATTTTCAGCCGTGCATCCTCATCCTCCATCTCTTGGTGCCAGAAAGCATATGCTGCATCGCTGTGGGGCGGTTCCATTGGCGGTATCGTAGTGGGAATCCTGGTGATCATCTTTGTCTCACTGCCTTTGTGCTGTGGTGTCTTGAAGCAGTACGGCAAGGTGGGACTGCCTGGTTGGGTGGAAAAAAACAGCTTTTCACAAGGCTTTCGAAATGACTTGATGGCAGTTTTTTGAAAAACCTCGGCTGCACGGAAAGGTACGACACGTTTTGATTTCAAAAACAACTCTGTAGTAGGTGATCGGTGCCATTGGGATTGTGATGGGACTGCTGGCTTTGATCATTCCGCTCTTTGGAGCACTGGGCTCGTGCGTGCCCTTCGTGGATGCAGCATGCAACGATGCTTGCACTCCGTGCACAGATGAGGAAAAGAAGGTGTCTTGTCACCTTTTCTGTGGGGACCTCTGGGAGAAAATTGGGGTGAAGGCATTTCAGAAAAGCACTGGCAAACCTCAGACTTGGTGCTCAAAGTTTGCTGAAACTTTCGTGAAATGAAGGTAGCAGGTAGCAGGTAGTAGGATCGAAACGTATCGACACCAGGGACCAGCAGGTACGTATTGATTCAAGACTGAAGTCTTGAAGACTGGCAGTCGCATGTCAGGTCTGGGCCAGTGCTTGCCAAGCACTTGGCATCATCTTCGTCTACTTGGTGGTGTTCGGTTGGGCAGCCTGTGTCCTGGGCATTGTCGGAGCCAGCATGGCTTGCTGTGTTTGCTGCCAGTGCTGCAAAGCCAAGCTGGACGAAGAACCACAAGGACCGGCGCTGCCGAGGGGATGACCTGGGGGCGACCACAAGTTGCGAGGATTTTCATTGGAACAGCCAGTTGAACTTCGAAACTGCAGTCCGTGTCCACTATGATTCATGGACAAAAACAGGTCAGGTGCCTAGGCCTCGGCCAGGAAGAGATTCGGAGTGAGGAAACTCCTCTTGAGATAGGCCCGGGCCTGAGTTGAAGAGAAGACTTCGAGTTTTTTCTTTTTAGCGCTGATGGCTGTTAAGTGAATTGTTTAAAATCATCATCCCATTCCACTAATACTAAACACTCCCCCAGAACCCATGGTCTAGTACTGGATTTATTCATTTTGGGGCCATCTTCCGCCAATTCTGGGACCTTCCTGATGTGCTGTTGAAGAAGCCCCGATCTGTTCACGGTGTTTTGTTTGGTAATTGTTAGGTGATGTTAGGTGCATTACATTTATGGTCATATTCACGAACATATTTCAGTAACCAGTCAATGACTTGCACAAACAAAGCTGCCGATTTTGCCAATTGTCCATGATTGAAGGGTTATACGAGGTATATAGTTATAATCTATTATATATAATTATAGCATATTGTCTGGTGGGATTACCCGGCATCACATGCTGTCGGGCCTCAGGTGTCCTGGACTGTGGAACAGGTGTGGGCTGTAAACGGAACTGTCAATGGAATGGTTGAAGGGAACATGTGGAGAAAATCATTTGTAATATGTGCCATCTAATATGTATATATATATATGATCACCACCCTTTTCGTGGGTGTAAGCACGTGGGACGTTCAAAAAATGTAAGCAACAATTTTGACCCCTTCGTATTTTTTCCCGATGGGGAAGGCTATATGTATGTTAGACCCCTCCTACGTCAAAAACCGTGCCCCGGAAGATTTACATTGGGGGGGGTTGAAAGTCCGCAAGAGATACGTCACCCCGTACCCCCCTCCGAACCCCCCCCCGTACGAGAGAATAATTGGGTCTATGTGATTATCCAATTTGTGGACAATTTGAGTGAGCACCAGAAATATATAAAACTATTTTATATTTAAATATTTTCCTTATTCAAAAATATTTTAAATATATAAATATTGAAATAGGTTAATATTTTAATATTTAAATATTTTCCTTGTTCAAAAATATTTAAAATATTTAAATATTAAAATAAGTTAATATTTTAATATTTAAATATTTTCCCTATTTAAAAATATTAAATATATTTAAATATTAAATTCAATGAATCTTGCAGGCTACCAATTTCCAGAAATATTTTAATATTTAAAATATTTAGAATATTTAAAACATTTAAATATTAGTATGATTTAATATTTTAATATTTAAATATTTTCCTTATTCAAAAATATTTAAAATATTTAAATATTAAAATAATTTAATATTTTAATATTTAAATATTTTCCCTATTCAAAAATATTGAAAATATTTAAGTATTACAATAATTTAATATTTTAATATTTAAATATTTTCCCTATTTAAAAACATTAAATACATTTAAATATTTTAATTCAATGAAGCTTGCAGGATACCAATTTCCTGAAATATTTTAATATTTAAAATATTTAAAATATTTAAAACATTTAAATATTAAAATAATTTAATATTTTAATATTTAAATATTTTCCTTATTCAAAAATATTTAAAATATTATTATTTAAATATTAAAATAATTTAATATTTTAATATTTAAATATTTTCCCTATTTAAAAATATTAAATATATTTAAATATTAAATTCAATGAATCTTGCAGGCTACCAATTTCCAGACATATTTTAATATTTAAAATATTTAAAACATTTAAATATTAAAATAATTTAATATTTTAATATTTAAATATTTTCCTTATTCAAAAATATTTAAAATATTTAAATATTAAAATAATTTAATATTTTAATATTTAAATATTTTCCTTATTCAAAAATATTTAACATATTTAAATATTAAAATAATTTAATATTTTAATATTTAAATATTTTCCCTATTTAAAAACATTAAATACATTTAAATATTTTAATTCAATGAAGCTTGCAGGATACCAATTTCCAGAAATATTTTAATATTTAAAATATTTAAAATATTTAAAACATTTAAATATTAAAATAATTTAATATTTTAATATTTAAATATTTTCCTTATTCAAAAATATTTAAAATTTTTAAATATTAAAATAATTTAGTATTTTAATATTTAAATATTTTCCCTATTTAAAAATATTAAATATATTTAAATATTAAATTCAATGAATCTTGCAGGCTCCCTTTTTTCCAAAGCCGAGAACATCCTGCTTCCAGTTGGCACCACCAGCAATGAAAGCTTGCATGCGGAGATCAACGGATGGTTTCGGCAGACGCAAAACCTACACCCTGCGACGCTGAAACTGAAGCTGAGCATCCTTACCCTTTCAAAGCTGTTGGCGCACAATTCTGCCCTGTATTCACCAACGGCCAGACAGATGCTCAGCAGCCATGTCTTGGCGCGTAGAATTGGTTGCGGGCTTTGGGCGCCGGAGGAATGGGTAGCATGGGCAGGAAGGAACAAAGCAGAGCTTCCCATGGAGAAAGCTCGGCAAAAAGAGGCGCAACGCCTCAAGCAATTTCGGGCCAAACGCCCTGCCGCGGCCAGAAAGCGCCCAGCTGCAAAAGGCCACAGGACCCCGTTCAACCTAACGAGGTCAAAGGGCATCCAGAGGGCTGGCGTGCACAGTCGCCCGTATCTTTCCAAAGAGAAGTAAGGGACGCGATTTGGTGAGGTCAAAAAAACGTGCGTGGAGTGGAGGCTTGCAGGTGTTAAATTACGCACGACTCATGCTTGGACCATATTCCACGAAATGATAGGTCACCAGTGCATTAGTGCGGTTGCAGCCAGTGTCGCTATGTACATCAACTGCGCAGCACCTTGGCTCAGAAACATGCCGAAATCAAACCTAGTGAAAGGTATACCAATGCGCCACAAGCATTGCATACCTATACATAGTTATAGACACTGGTGACGGCGATAACATGTTTGCCAGCAGATCTGAGCATGATAACTTTTAGGAGACCAGCCGGGCGCAGGACAGAGCGCAAAGATTGAAATGAAACAGGCAGAGAAGCGTGGTTTTGAGTAGAGGCCAACAGAAGACACCTATACAAATTCTCCGCAGAAACAACCATAGCAAGCAACTGCATGCCATTCCCATGATCAATGCCCAGGCTAGGCGCCGACATGCCAGGGACTGCGTGCATCACATGCAATTGGAGTGGTTAATGGGGCATAGTAGATCTGCATGATGAATAACGCATCCTTTACCAGATATAGTTTCGGCCACGTCTGGCAAAAGATGCTTTCATTGAAATGTTCCCACCCTTCCTCCCGACTCTTGTGAAGTCGCCGGCTTGTGGACGTAAGACAATCTTCTTAATGAGCAACGTTTCATAGGTAGCTTGGACCGAAAGGATGTTGAAGCCCAACCTTGCTGATCCATACTGGAAACCAAACCTGCCCCTGGTCTCCGGCTTCCCGTGGAGTCCTCTGATGCTGGAGGGCCAGCCTGCACAGAACCAGACTAGATTCATATGTTGCGTATGCAGATATATTGGATGGAAAGTTAGATTTGCTATGTCCAGAAAAAGAAAACTCAATAAAATATGGCATCAAGTTGTCAGGAGAAATCGTGTGAAGAGAAAGAGAATAAGCAGAGACTGATTCAACATGGGTCGGCTGTCCCATCATCTTTGATTAGTCAAGCCTTAAGTCTCAACCTTGTCAGAATGTATCTGCACCAACCAGCTGTAGCCAGTGGGCACTGAAGCTGCCTTGAACCTAGCGGGCTGCACATATGGCAGCCAGCTGCAAGAATGCAACTGCACCAGCCAGCCATAGCCAGTCAGCACCAAAGCTGTCCTCAGCCAGCTTGCCTTCTGACACAATGTCTCCAGCAAGACTATTCTTTAGTTGTCTCTGTAACACAGGACGCAGCAGATCAGTTGATCCGACCACTCACAAAAGGTAAGGCCCTATTGGGAGCAGCGTGTTATAGTAGCATTGAGGCTACGACTGGCACCCAGTATCTACATATATATTATATAGTTTTGAGTTTATAGTTGTCTATACTATACATGTTCTCCGCCAACTTTGGGATTGATATCAATGCTTTACAAACTATTTCGGTGATTTACAGTTCACTCGAAGCAGATGGTTCAAGATGCCAACACAACATTTCTATCTTCTATTTTTTCAAAAGGCACGCTTTCAACTTCAACAGTGGTTTGAACACTATGGTAACGCTCGGTACTTATAGGTGGATAAAAAACAACTAACATAGAACCAACGGCTGTTTAGTTGCAGAGTATCATTCCAAGATCAACCCCGTGGCCCAGTAGAGTTGACTTTATGCGGGACGTGCCCGAGCAACGAGAAAATGGAACGGCGGATGCTGTGCACAAATGATAAATAAGATAGTTTTAACATGCATACCAGTTGGCAAGAAGCAGAATCGCATTATACCAATTATTCCCTGCCACCCCCCCCCGTACTCTACGGATGGGGCGGGGGGTAGGTAAAAATTGGTAAATGTCCGCAAGCAGTTTGTAAACTGTTTGTGAGGTGTCTTTGTGGGGATGTAATCAACCTATGTCTGAGGTCCATAGTTCCTTGCAGAAAGTGTTCGAAACAGAAGGTAAAACTAAGATAGAAAAATGTAACCATCCTGCACCTGAGGCCTATAATTCCTGGCAGAAAGTGCTTAAAAAAGAAGGTAGAGATGAGATAGACAAATGTAACCATACGGCCAAACAGATAGACAAATGTAACCATACGGCCAAACACCTCGTCTTGCCCGCGCCTGTTGGCCCGCCTTCTTCGTATGAGCTGAAAACGTGGTAAAAAAGGAATATTTTAGCATTATTGTTAACTTGGTCTTCTAGATCAGAACGCACAGCAGAGGGACTTGTGCGGGTTCGTTCCACCACATCATCATCATCATCACCATCATCATCATCATCACCATCATCATCATCACCATCATCATCATCATTAATGCAGATCTTCAACGAATATATAAGTTTAACCGCGGCGGGAGAATTAAACCCGCCCTTATTGAAGATCTTCAATGAATGTAGAAGTTTAACCCCGGTGGGAGAATTAAACCCTTATTGAAGTCCTTCAATGAATGTTGAAGTTTAACGGGGGTTCGAGAAATAAACCCTTATTGAAGATCTTCAATGAATGTAGAGGTTTAACGCGGGTGGGAGAATTGAACCCTTGTTGAAGATCTTCAATGAATGTAGAAGTTTAGCGGGGGTGGGAGAATTAAACTCTTATTGAAGATCTTCAATGAATGTAAAATGAATGTAGAGTTGAACGGGGGTGGGACTTTTATATTCCCTTTTTTTCGTTGATCTTCCCAAGGCAAGAAGGGTGTGGGCGAAACGGGGTGTTTGCGCGTAACCATACTACACCTGAGGCCTATAATTCCTTGCAGAAAGTGTTTAAAAAAGAATTAAAACACAATCCTATACATAAGGTCGATAGTTCCTTGCAGAAAGTGCTCGAAAAAGAAGGTAAAACGAAGATTGAAAAATGTAACCATCCTACACCTCAGGTCCCACAGTTCCTTTCAGAATCAACATGACACATGTGTAGACTGTTATTATATTATGGTTGGAGGGTCATAAGGGGGGCTAGATAGAAACCGTGGCAGAAGTGTGTTTAAGTTCGATCATGTGGGTACATAAAGGGGGTTTACCATGGGGACCCCATAAAGGTTCATTTGAGGTCCCTTTTGAGGTCCATTTGAAGTCCATTTGAGATCTTTATTTGTATTCTATTGTTTTTTCCATAGGTAGGAGGTAAATTTGAAGACCTTCAGCATCTAATTTTACATTTATTTGAAGTTCAAGGATTTTCCAGTAATTTGCAAGGAATAATATACCTTCTATACCTCTATGTTACAAGTGGAAATGATAAAACAAGGTGCAGAAAACGTGTAGAATGTATTGGAAATACCAAGCAATTCGGGTCCTACAAACTTTCAGTTTGCATTTTTGATTTTCTGCAATTCTGCAGCTATTTTCTGACCTTCACACTACAACTTTACATGTGTTTTTCATTTTCTTGCATTTTTTGAAAAATGCAATCGGACATTTTGAACGCACCCCCTGCGCTTTTTAAGAAAATCAATGAAATCCCGTAAAGAGTGAGGGAGCCTACTAAAATGAAATCTTGCAAATAGAACGCAGTTAGAAAAATAAATGCTTGCTGAACCTCCCTCAAAAACGTCTAAATTGTGTCTTGCAATTTGGGTACGTCCCCCCCTTAAAAGTAGTGATTATATATGATATCACATAATATCATATGATGTGTAATACTGGGTATGTGATACGTATGATGTAACACCTACATACCTGCCTACCTACTACATACTGTACCTACATACTGTACCTACCTACATACCTACAGCATACCTACAGCATACCTACAGCATACCTACAGCATACCTACAGCATACCTACAGCATACCTACAGCATACCTACAGCATACCTACAGCATACCTACCTACCTACCTACCTAACGTTGCGTTGCCTTACCTTACGTTACATTACATTACATGGATATATAATGGGGATTGTAGACACCAATCAAACGAACTGATGATACTCTCCAGTGATCAAACGCGGATGGCTTCAAATGGAGGTTTAGTTCGCTCGGGGGGATTTTCAAGCGATGTTTGATGACCGGGATCGGATGTGGACCCATGTGACTGGCTCAGGCACAACCATCCCATCAGTTGATGCCATGAGTTGTGCCGAGACGACTGGGATGCACGGTGAAGTTTCAAATAGCGAAATTCCCACAGTGAAGATGTTGGATCCCGAATTCTTGGAACTGCCAAGTTTCATTGCTTCGAAAAGGCACATCCCAACAAAACACATAGATCTCTTGGACTTCAAGCTGCTTAGCATCAAAGGTTTCATGAAAAAATGATGAACAGCAATGCAACTTTTTACATTGTTGATAAACAACTATATCTATATATATATATATAATCGAAGGAAGTTTAGAAGTCAAACTTCCGACAATATGGACAGATGAAAAGCAGAGCAGGGAAGAGGCAGAGAGAAGAGAAAGATTAGAAGGAAGAAGAGTAGAAGAGAAAGAGTAAGAAGAAAGAAAATGCAGATGCGCGAAAAGGTAGGGAAGTCGCGAAACACTGTGTTTTTTCAATGATTTGTGGCTCCGGAGGGCTAAAGCGGCGGGTGCGGAGCCAGCTGGCCAGATGAGAGATGGAAAATTGAACGCCGTTGTGGCGCGAAGCACATTTCGAAGTCAAAATGTTAAAACCACCAGGGGTTCGGACCACTTTTGGAAGTTGAGATGTCGAAAAAGTGCACGCCGTTGTGGTGCGAAGCACATTTCGAAGTCAAAATGTACAAAGCACACCAGCTTCGGACCACTTTTACTAGTTGAGATGTCGAAAAAGTGCACGCCGTTGTGGCGCGAAGCGCATTTCCAAGTCAAAATGTACAAAGCACACCAGCTTCGGACCGCTTTTACTAGTTGAGATGTCGAAAAAGTGCACGCCGTTGTGGCGCGAAGCGCATTTCGAAGTCAAAATGTACAAAGCACACCATGTTCGGACCACTTTTACTAGTTGAGATGTCGAAAAAGTGCACGCCGTTGTGGCACGAAGCACATTTCCAAGTCAAAATGTACAAAGCACCACATGTTCGCGCCACTTTTGGAGGTTTGGATGTCGAAAAAGTGCACGCCATTGTGGCGCGAAGCACATTTCGAAGTCAAAATGTTAAAAACACTAGGGGTCCGGACCACTTTTGGAGGTTCAGATGTCGCTTCGCTTCGCTTCGCTTCGCTTCCCTAGCTTGCACTACATTACACTACACTACACTCCACTACACTACACTACATTACACTACACTCCACTACACTACAACTACAACTACACAACTACACTCCACTACACTACACTACATTACACTACACTACATTACACTACACTACACTACCTTCCACTACACTTCACTTCACTACACTCCACTACACTACACTCCACTACACTACAACTACACAACTACACTCCACTACACTCCATTACACTACACTCCATTACACTCCACTACACTAAATTACACTACACTACACTACATTACACTACACTCCACTACACTACACTACACTACACTACCTTCCACAACACTTCACTACATTACACTACACGACACTCCACTACACTACACTACAACTACAACCATCTACACTCCACTACACTCCACTACACTCCACTACACTAAATTGCACTACAGTACACTACATTACACTATACTCCACTACACTCCGCTACACTAAATTACACTACACTACATTACATTACACTACACTACACTCCACTACACTACATTACACTACACTACCTTCCACTGCACTTCACTACATTACACTACACTACACTCCACTACACTACAACTACAGCTACAACTACAACTACACAACTACACTCCACTACACCCCACTACACTAAATTACACTACATTACACTACACTACACTACACTACATTACACTACACTACGCTACATTCCACTACACTCCACTACACCACACTACAATTACACTACACTACATTACACTCAATGACACTGCACCACAGATAGACAGGTAGACAAATAGATAGATAGACAGATAGACAGGTAGACAGCTAGACAGATGAAGGAGAGAGAGAGAGAGATAGATAGATCGATAGATAGATAGATAGGTAGATAGATAGATAGATAGATAGGTAGGTAGGTAGGTAGGTAGATAGTCAGAGAAAGAGAGAATAGTGAGAGAGATCAATCACCTTTCGATCCATGAGTGGCTTCGCTCTGCCATCCCTGATTCACAACAACGGACCTCTCCTATAGGTTTCCTATTTTTGAAACTTCCGCCACCGCCTTGTGCGGTACTACTGGTATATAAAACTGCTGGTCCAGGGGCTGTTTCTCTACTGAAACCTTTGATATCTCTGCCGTGGCGTTTCCAACGACCGACGGCCGGCAGTCCGGACTGTCGCGGTTCGGATCATCGGTCCGTCGAGGTGGAATTAAGCTCCACGAAAGGGACGCCGAAACAACAGGGTCATGTTTAATGTTGGATCATGTTTTTGGTATTCTATAGTATATTACTATAGTATATATATATATATTATAGTATATTACTATATATCTACTATATATATATATATATGTATATACATTAATGTTTAATGTTTAATGATCTGGGAGGTTTCCGACTAGTCATGGGGATACCCAACAAATGGTTGTTTTTTTGATGGAAAAATCCCAATCTATAAATCTGGTTGGTGGTTTGGAACATGTTTTTTTTTGACTTTCCATATATTGGGAATAGTAACCCCAACTGACTTTCATATTTTTAAGAGGGGTAGGTACACCACCAACCAGTAATGTTTAGTCAGTTTAGCAACCTATTTTGGTGTAACTATTTCCTGATTTAGGACTATAGCTCTAAATGTGATGCCCCAAAATGTGATCTTGGATCCAATCTGATGATATTGAAGGCATCTCGAGATGAATTGGTCATGGGCGAGCGATGGTTTTTCCAGCTGGTTGGACGAAGGTCCTTCCACTTGGGCCGGAGTCGATTTCTCTGGTGACCGGTGACTTAAAAGTGGTCGGCAGACTGTGCAAGTTTGAGACAAATGGGAAGATAGGCACCCTGACTCGGCAAAGCTTCTAGCATTGAAGCTGGAGAATGTACATTTTCTGAAATATGTCGTATTTCCTGAATATGACAGACCCCCTTGATGACATGTAAGTTTCATGTCTTGACGGGTACCATGTATGTGTTCTCGATCTCATGAATGATTTTTCCTGAGAGCGTCTGACCGAAGGGTTCTTCTAATAGTGGGTGTCTGTTATACATCTTCACATATTCACATCTTCATCTTCACATCTACACAGATCATCCTCAAGTCTTCACATCTTCACATCTTCACATCTTCATCTTCACATCTACACAGATCATCCTCAAATCTTCACATCTTCACATCCTCACATCTGCACATCTTCACACATCTTCACACATCTTCACACATCTTCACACATCTTCTCTCACTTGCTCTCTTCTTCACATCTTCACATCGTCACATCTTCACATCTTCACATCTTAACATTTTCTCTCTCTCTCTCTCTTGCCCTCTTGCCCTCTGTCACGGTCTCTCTCCTTCTTTTTCTTTTCTCTCTTTGGCAGTGCCGACGAGGCGCAATGAGGTTCAATCGTCAAAAACTGAAGTAAAATTGCGAATTTGGCGCTTCCGCGGCAACCATTTCGCACGAAATGAGGTTCGATCGTCAAAAGCTGAAGGTTTTTTGCGACTTTGGTTGGTCCGGCGGCAACCCTTTCGCACGAAATGAGGTTCGGGTGTCAAAAACTGCTGTGAATTGGCGATTTTGAAGTGTCCGCGGCAACCCTTTCACACAAAATGAGGTTCGAGTGTGAAAAACTGATGGTTTTTTGCGATCCGGTGGAGTGTCTGTGTGCAAAAGTGTTTGTGTGTAAAAAGGGTTGTGTGTAAAAGGGTTGTGTGTAAAAGCGTTTGTGTGTAAACGGGTCTGTGTAAAAGCTTCTGTGTGTAAAAGCGTCTGTGTGTAAAAGGTTCTGTGTGCAAAAGGTTCTGTGTGTAAAAACTTCCAAGTGTAAAAACTTCTGTGTAAAAACTTCTTTGTGTGTTTTTTTTTTGGTGTGTGTGTGTGTGTCTGTGTGTGTGTCTGTGTGTGTCTGTGTGTACATATGTGTAAACATGTTTTTCTGCGTGTGTTTGTGTTTGAGAGCCTATCAGCAGTTCTGTATGGTTTGTATTTTCTCACATCTTCTATACAGCATACCTTGTCTGTCTCTTGCAACTGAAACCCTGACATCATCACATCTTCTTAGCTTGACATCTACACCCTAAAACCATATTCATGTGATCTCAAATAACATTCTCATGAACATATTCATGTAAACCTTTGGCGTCTGCACATCATACAACCAAATAACACATCGGAGTACCTATACACCTACTCGCTCTCGGGCCAACCGTCGTCTAGTTTCTTAACTATATGCATCCAGACAGACGGACAGACATAGATATGACATTTTTGACAGTGAAAGAAAACCTTCTACATTTTCACAAGCCCTGATGGTGACGATTCGGGAATTTGGGGTTACATCTCCAATTTCTGGTTGGCGGGCTGCAAGTACTGCTATCGTCAGGCCGTTAGGCCCAAGATCTAGCAGGTCCTTCCATGTTTCGCATTCTGCCTTGTCTATTGCCGGTGCCCAGGGGGGAGTTGCCGATACCATGTGCCGTACATGGTAAATCACCATAAATGAGGGGATTCTACCGCACATGTACCATAAATTATTTTTTTAAGGGAGGGTCGTGGATTTCCAATGGTTTTCACTACATAATTCATTTGGGTAAACATAATATCGGCATTCACCAGTTGGAACAGTTGGTGCAGAGTGCAAAAATGAATGACCCATTTTCAATGGACAAGATTCGGCGGCTCTACAACCTTCGTGATCCACCATATTGTTGCCGCACAGCAATGTGGGAAGGGCATGACTCTGCTGGAAAAAACACATATTGGGTCGCGAGAGCTACTGAAATCATCCAGTTTCCAACCTCTTACTGTACTTTGCATTGCGTTATTACACTATAGTCACTACATGACGTTACGCTACATTACTGACCATATGTGCAATATTGTGCAATGGTCAAAAGTTGAATGCTATACACATCTTGGGAGATGGCCATACAATGATTCCCAATCAGGGAATGGAGGACGGTATTTTATCCCCATATGATCATATGAAGTTGGTGAACAAAACTCCCAGCATATCCCAACAAGATCCCATGAACTCATATGAAAAATCCCAGAAAAAGTTAGCAGCAAGTCAGCAGTAAATCTATTAAGATCCCAGAAAAAATCCCAGAAAGATCCCATTACCCTCTGGTTTCTACATACAAAAAACGAACTGGAAAGATCCACCATTTCTGTAAATCCACTATTTCGACTCGGCCATTTCCAAGTTCGCAAACTGTGAATGTCATTACCAGAGGGTAAATCCCATTAAATCCCATTAAGTCCCATTAAATGCCATTAAATGCCATTAAATCCCATTAAATGCCATTAAATGCCATTAAATCCCATTAAATCCCATTAAATCCCATTAAATGCCATTAAATGCCATTAAATCCCATTAAATGCCATTAAATCCCATTAAATCCCATTAAATGCCATTAAATCCCATTAAATGCAATTAAATCCCATTAAATGCCATTAAATCCCATTAAATCCCATTAAATGCCATTAAATCCCATTAAATCCAATTAAATCCCATTAAATGCCATTAAATCCCATTAAATGCCATTAAATCCCATTAAATGCCATTAAATCCCATTAAATCCCATTAAATGCCATTAAATCCCATTAAATCCCATTAAATGCCATTAAATCCCATTAAATCCCATTAAATGCCATTAAATCCCATTAAATGCCATTAAATCCCATTAAATGCCATTAAATGCCATTAAATCCCATTAAATCCCATTAAATGCCATTAAATCCCATTAAATGCCATTAAATCCCATTAAATCCCATTAAATCCCATTAAATCCCATTAAATGCCATTAAATCCCATTAAATCCCATTAAATGCCATTAAATCCCATTAAATGCCATTAAATGCCATTAAATCATGGTGAAATCCCCCATGTTTCATGTTACCAGAGGGTTTTTCTCCACGAAGATCCGAAGATCCCATGAAATCCAGGCGGTCGTGGCCATCCACCAGGGCCAAGGCCACCGTGGCCATGGTGGCCATGAAGGCGTCAGCGATGTCAGGGTGAGGAGGCCTAGCTTCAGAGGAGCCTGGGACGTTCTATTCGAAATATATGGAAAAAAAATTACTTTACTTCGTGTGATCCCCACCGTGACATTTTTACATGTTGTTACTGGCAAATCTTCTGGCATTCTATCTGACATATTTTCTGGCATTCGATCTGGCATTCTATCTGGCATATCTTCTGGCATTCTACCTGGCATATCTTCTGGCATATCTTCTGGCAGATGTTCTGGCATATCTTCTGGCATATGTTCTGGCATATCTTCTGGCATTCCATCTGGCATTCTATCTGGCATATCTTCTGGCATATTATCTGGCAAATCTTCTGGCATTCCATCTGGCATTCTATCTAGCATATCTTCTGGCATATTATCTGGCAAATCTGCTGGCATTCTATCTGGCAAACATTCTGGCACTTTATCTGGCATATCTTCTGGCATTCTGGCTGACATTCTATCTGGCATTATGTCAGAAGATATGTCAGAAGAGCGGTTGAGGTCCGGCAGGGAACACTGGGCGCGGATGGTCGCGGTTGAGGTCCGGCAGGGAACACTGGGCGCGGATGGTCGCGGTTGAGGTCCGGCAGGGAACACTGGGCCCGGATGGTCGTGGTTGAGGTCCGGCAGGGAACACTGGGCGCGGATGGTCGTGGTTGAGGTCCGGCAGGGAACACTGGGCGTGGATGGTCGTGGTTGAGGTCCGGCAGAGAACACTGTGGATCGCGGGTCGCAGTTGAGCAAGGACGACGAGGACGACGAGGAGGACGAGGAGGAGGAGGAGAAGAGGCGGAGGAGGAGGAGGAGAAGGAGGAGGAGAAGGAGGACGAGGAGGCAACTGACATAAAATCTAACAACCCTCACCTGGCAGGTGGGGAAATATATAATATATGTATGGAAATATATGGAAATGTTCAAAGTCAATGATACCATTCTGAATTGAAACTAGGAATACCATTCCTCAAAATTCGTTAAAAATGATGGAATGGTAAGTAATAAATGCCATTTTCCTACTTTCTAGAGAATCGATAGGGAAGAATAGAGCTGGGAAATAAAATGCAATGACATTCATGCCCTCATTCACAGGCAATCATACTGCGTGGGGAAAATTTACTTGACTTTCCAGCGGCCGGTCAGTGAGATTTTCAAAGGCTGCGTTGGAGATTATGGGGCTCTAAACATGGCATTGCCGTTCTCTTGTTCGACACTCCAGTTGTCTGAGGACTTTTTGTTTTTCCACAGGTTATTTTCCTTGGTTGGAGATAGTTCTCAAGTTAAGCCAGGGTCACAAACTACCAAAACCTTCAAAGAACTCCTAGAATACTTTTAGTAGGCAACAATGACAGACATGGTCAGTGCCCGCGTAGCCCTGTGTCATTTGGGTGATATGTGCCATGGTCAAAACATGGTCGATATTCCCAACGATTTTTCGATGGGTACACTGTAGATTTTCTTACGTGTCTCGAATATGTTGATGGCTGTACTCCCACATATGCCCTGATCATTTCTTCCAAGACTCTTGCCACACCTCCCCAAAGCGCTCTTGGTCCGTTGCTGGAAGATGTCCCAAATCGGTCAACCGCCACATGTCCGGTTCAATCTATTCTTTTTATCGCCGCGGTGGTATCTCCCCGATTTTCAGATACAAAACTCATGAAATTTGCAGAGGACTGTTCCATTTTCAGTGCAGGTCATTGACGCCTCGGCATCGTCAAGCAAGCTTTCCAACCACTCCCGGGACGCCGTCCTGGAGACCCCCGAGTCCAGTCATCTCGTGCGCCGGGAGCATGTTGCTGCCGTGGAACCGACAAGGACGGCGAGAAAAAGTTCTGGTGGGTCGGAAAAGGGAAAGCCGGTTGCTGCGAATGGTTGCCACAGATAACAATTGGAGGTTGGTAAAGGGAAAGTGAATGGGACATGACCTGGAAAAGTCTTGTCTGGAGGAGATCTCTAGCTGTGGTTCAACTGAGATATGCCCTGGAAAAATAGACCTTACAGCCTGCGCCTTGCAGATTGAACACGCACAAGGCATCAAGATCCATTGCCTCTGCTACTGTGAATGGGTGCTGAGGAGATCCCCCCGGCCCCGCAGCCAACCCCAGGAAATTGACGTACATGGCTCTGGGGGCCACTGGCCTTGTGGGCTATTTGGCCTTTCTGGCCTCAATCTCCAGTAGCGCGGCATCAAAAGAAGCGGAGCCGGAAGATAGAAGTCTCTTGTCCAGAGGGCGGGTAATGACCAGTAATACTGGCCGATGAGGCTGATGCTATCAAAAATATCAACCAACAGCTGGGCAAAAAAACATGGAGAATTTGGATCCGCACAACCCCCTCTGCTCGCCAAGCACAAGAGGGGGATCTCCATGGCCTTGGGACATGTTTGTTTACCCATCCCTTGAAACCATGGTTGTAATTCGGCTCCCCTCGAGTACACCGAAACACGGAAATTCAGCCGATGGAAGTAGGGGTGCCGGCCATGAAAGTTGCATCGCCAGTTATAGTTGGTCTATGACCATAGTTTTTCTTCAGGGCCCCATATCAGATATGGTGTTTATGGTGTTTTATAATCGATTTTTTTAAAAATCCACATTAATCATCAAAGATGATGTGTGCCATGGCGCACCAGCCCAGGTTTGTTGGGTGCCTGGCCCACAGCTCTGCAGTGGATGATGCTCTCTATGACACTGTCGATCTTCAACAAGTGGAGTCTTGAGAACAAAAAGTAATGTCTGTTTTTGAGGCATCAGATTTGAAGTTCCATCCCTACAATTTCGATGATGATGGTGATGATGGTGATGATGGTGATGATGGTGGTGATGGTGGTGATGGTGATGATGGTGATGATGGTGATGATGGTGACGATGACAATGACAGTGACGATGGTGACGATGGTGACGATGGTGACGATGGTGACGATGGTGACGATGGTGACGATGGTGACGAGGATGACAATGACGATGATGATGATGACGATGATTGATGGTGATGATGATGATGATGATGACGATGACGATGACGATGATCGAGCATTGATGATTCCAGTTGATTTTCAAATTTGGATGGTTGGAAAGTTGGAAACCACAAAGCAGGGTGGTTTTGATGGGCAATCCCGTTCTGAAAAAAACAAGTCAAAAGCGTCCACTCGGATTTGCATCCCAGGTGGTATGTGGTCTGTCACCATGCCAGAACCCCCAGCGATGTACAAAGTTCACCTCACTGGTTGGTCATGTCCGGCATCCCGGCATGGTCATCAAGAACAAATTGGGATATAACATTTTATACTGCTTACGATCTATCAATAGCAATAACACTGATTAGACATTGGTCTATATATATATATATATATCTCAATTGTTGTTGGTGTCATATTACAATATTTGTTACAATACTATAGCTGATGTTGTATCAACAACGGTGAAAAAGTATCAATAACGGTTCTGAAAGTCAGCATGGCCCTAGGATCTTTCTCCCGGAGGGTGCCAACTTTCCGTTTCCAATGACCTTGTCCTGTTGTCACATGTTGGCCACCGGCCTCTTGCTACACCTGCTGCGCTGGGCGCAGCCGCGCCTTGGAGAGGTTTTCAGTGACTATCCCTGACTATGGAGATGTTGTGGGGGTTCAACCACCATATCTGGTATACCCTCTGGTAATGACTAACATAGCTATGGAAAGATCCACCATTTTTCATGGGAAAATCTACTATTTCAATGGCCATATTCAATAGCTATGTTAGTCATTACCAGAGGGTATCTATCATATCATATCTATCTGGTTGGTGGTTTGGAACATGGCTGGATTATTTTTCCCATCATATTGGGAATGTCATCAACCCAACTGACTCTCATATTTTTCAGAGGGGTTGAAACCACCAACCAGCCATTATTTGTTTATTAGTTGTCCATTCACTTACTCTTAATTCATATGAATTCATATGCTTGCTACTGTTTTCATATGTGCCACGGTCAAAAGTCCGATTGTATACGCATATCGGCGGGTGGTCATCGATCCACAATAGGGATAAACATACATGAATTAAAAGGATTTCCTAATAATAGTGGGATGTCCATAAACACTATAATTACCATGTAACTTGACCCTAACACATATAA
This sequence comes from Cladocopium goreaui, assembly GCA_947184155.2. Taxonomy (NCBI): domain Eukaryota; class Dinophyceae; order Suessiales; family Symbiodiniaceae; genus Cladocopium; species Cladocopium goreaui. The sequence goes on from CAMXCT020006602.1 coordinate 146,872, forward strand.
AATGTTTATTGTCACTATGATTTGAATTATCATTATTGTCACATCGTTATTTGAAACAATATCATCATAATAATGTCATATGGAGGTTTCCTAAACTGGGGGGTACCCCAAAACCATAGGAAAAATGTCTAATTTTGGAGGATTTGGCGGTACCACCATTTTAGGTTCCCATATAATATCATGTCATATCATATCATATCATGCCATTAAAAACTGACATACAATTGTTGAAGATCTAGATTATCATCTGTTATGATTAAATATTAATCTACAATTAAAATAGATCATTTACAATTTATCATGTACAATTATAATAGATCATTTAAATATCAACTGCTGTCTACAATTCTGCAGAGCCTTGGGATCGCCAAGGCAGTTCTTTCCTGGACTCCAGGGCTTTGACGAAAATCATGAGCGTCGACGGAAGTTGGCAAAGGTGGTGCTGCTCGTAGGCGGGGAGGTCGTTCGACTTGTTGTCTTTTAATCAACAAATATGGTGATGTGCTCAACAAAAGTGGTGTTTTAACCAACAAGAATGATGCTTTAAGCAAAAAAAATGTGTTTTAACCAACAAAATTGCTGTTCAACCAACAAAAAATGGTAATGCACTCAACAAAAAATGGTGTTTTAAAGCATTAAGATTGTAATGTATCCAACAAAAATTGTGCTTCAACCAAAAAAGGTCGTAATATATTCACCCAAAATAATGATTCGACCAACAACAATTGTGTTTTAACCAACAAAAAATGTGTTTTAACCAACAAAAATGGTAATGTACTGAACAAAAATAGCGGTTCAACCAACACAAATGATGTTTTAACATGTTTCAACCGACAAAAATTGTGTTTTAACGAACAAAAATTGCATTTTAACCAACAACAATGGTTTTTTTAACCCACAAAAATGGTAATGTACGGAACCAAAATTGATTCAACCAACAAAAATGATGTTTTAACCGACAAAAACTGTGTTTTAACCAACAAAAAATGCGTTTTAACCAACAACAATGGTGTTTTAACCCACAAAAATGATAATGTACTCAACAAAAATTGTGTTTTAACCCACAAAAATGGTATGGTGATTCTAAAGAAAAATGGTAATGTACTCCACAAACATGGTGATTCAACCAACTAAACTGATGTTTTAACCAACAAAAAATGTGTTTTAACCAACAAAAATGGCGTTCTAACCAACAAAAATGGTGATTTTAATGATTTATGCAAGAAAATGATGTTAGAATGGGGGTATCATTATGTCAGAGGGATATCATGGGGCATTTTTTTCACTTAGCCTTCTGTGTTTCACATGCCTGGTTTGGAAATCCCCACCATGGAGGTGTCGCTGGTAAACCATGCGAAAAACTACCAGAGGGTTCTTCAAGGTGGCCCATGGTGGCCCCCCTTTTCGAAAACGCTAAGTTGGTTGAGCAAACTAGGTGAATATTATGATAAATATGGGTATGGATCAATACCTATTAATACCATTTTTAGGGGGATGAACATCCATTTACCAGTTATTTTGATGTTCACCAGGGGTACAAGGTTTTGACACACTGCCATATATTGATCGTTTCCCTATTTTTTTAAATAGGATTTACAACTCAGGGGCGCCAGCTTGTCAGATGGTCATCCATTTATGGTGGGATGACCAGAAGGGAAATCCACTGGCAATGTACACCCCATGTTCAGACACAAGCATGGAGGGGTAAAAATCCCATTCACATAATCTCATCCCCCCATTCTTAAACACCCCCTAAATGATCCCAATTATGTGGAAATCCCCTGCTAAACCATGGTTTCTGGAGGGGTGTTTAATATTAGGTGGAAGGGATTATATATAAATGAATTATAATACCATTGGTACATTCAAATGCAAATCCAAGTAGATCTGAGCAAAAACTTCAGAAACCCAGTTGGGGGAGGATTGAGTTTTGCCACCAGAATGCGGATGGCTGGTCAAACACCAAAAAATACCAAGAAATCACGAAATCAGACACTCGTTTTTTCGTTTTTGGGTTCAATATCAATTAGATATCAAATTACATATCAATTACATATATATATACATACACACATTAAACAAAATTTGATCAACTCATATTGTTTTTCCCTCCACCCGCTATTTTTATGAAATATATCGTTTTGATCACCATTTGATCCAGCTCCCATGAAAAATCAGTTCACCAGGAGCGTTGCTCTCCGTCTCGGTGGTCTTGTCCAACTCTGCCGCTGTGTTGCTCTCAGTGGCCTTCGTGAATATGCTGAAAAGCCACTGAGTCAGAAGCTATGAATTGGGGGTCATGAAAATTTGTGGTTAAAACATGGTGTATCATGATTATCAAACATTGGTGATGGGGTTAACCATGGTTAACCACAAATGTGGTGAACATATTGGTCACAATCCCGGTCACAATCCCTTGATAATCATCAACCAATATGGTGTATCAGAAACCCTGTTGGGTGATGATTATCAAGGGATTGTACTACTCAATATGTTGGGGGACTGGGGATATGGGAGTCATGACCACTGCCTTTTGTAAACTTAGTACACCATCACCAAAATTGGGGCGTTACCAATTTTGGTGCGTTTATTTTGCAATGGTATAATTATACAGAAGGGGTTAGCAAAACGATGAGAATGATAAGAATATGGTGTTAAAGTAGGCATCATATCATGAAGGATGGGTTGATGGGGTAAAATCAAGCACAACTAATCGTGGCAATGGGAAATCCGCTCTAAAAGGGGGGTTTTGATGGGAAAATCAACAACCGGGATTTTTGATTGTCATGTTTGATTGCCAGGGATTACTCGCATTCCTCGTATCAAATCATAGATATCATAGCCCCCCAATCCGAAAAAATGGCATAGATCCCATACGAAATCAGGGGCTTTCCTTTCGGGAGCAGGGAATGATATACACCGTTTGCCTTGGACCTGTTGACTGGTTATTTAAGGGAAAATCGATGAACAAAGGGAGTGAACTAGGTGATGCTATCCAAGCCAGTTTTGTTGAAACTCAATTTTCTCAGGTTCCTGTTTTTTTTTTTGGTTGGTTGTCATTTTCGGATCCAGTTTTGGAAGGTGGAAATCCGGTGCTGGCGCTCTTGCTGGGACTTTCCTTGGGCACTTCCAGCTGTAACTGGCGGATGCTGTGCCCGCTGCTGATGATGATGTTGGGCGTCTTGGCGACGATCCATGGGGAGCTGTTTTTGAGCTACTTGGGTCTGGCACTTCTGGTGATGGCCATCTTGATTGAACAGTTCCTTGGTGACACATGTCCAGATTGGGGGAATGTAGTTGAGACGCTATCTCGATAGCAGTGTTGATGGATCATGACATTGGGGTGTAATACTTAGTTACTCAACCAATTTTCTTTGGCAATTATGATAACATATGATAACCCATAATCACCATTAATCACCTGCATATGAATACCATTGGATACCTATCAAGCAACTCGTATTTCGAGGACGCTGGCAGTTTTCATGGCTCTGAGGTGAAGATCCCGGAAAGTCGGGAGAGCCCGAAAGAACGATGGTGACATACTGTACTTCCCTACTCATGTCCTAAATCTGTGGCAGATTTCACGGTGAATTCCACATTTCCATGGTTTCTGGGTTTCTGTCCGGTGACATTTTACTGCCATGCACCTCTCGTGATACCTGCCATGTGTGTTAATAGCTGTAGACCTGCCACCTTTCATGGGTCATGTTACCTTTCCAACCCCCCAAAATCAGCCAGCTTTTGCAGGTCCATTTTCCCATATGAAGCACGGTTTTTTCTGGCGTTTTTTCCCACGATTTTGCTGTGCAGGTTTCGGTTGGTGATCTTCAAATCTTTGATGTCAGACAGTGGATTTTCACTCGATCCACTCTCTGCGGCTTGGACGTGGAATTGCGCTCTCGCCTGGTTTGATGGGCAAGCCTGGGGATAAGACATGGTCCAGGGATTTTTTTTTGGGGACTGGATCATGGCACATTTATTCCCATAATCTTTCCACAAGAGGGGTTTCTGAAATGGAAGTGGTATGGGAGTAGTATGGGATTGGGGGTTTTGTCATTCGCGGTCCCCATGAATGCCTTTGACATGGGTTACAACTAACATTCCATAAAGGAAACTATTGGTTTGATATGGACACTATTGAATATCATGGCTTACAACTCATTTTCTACCCCGTGGCCACATTCCAGGCCACATTCCATGTCTTTTGCCCCCGCACCTGCTAATTTCACCGAGCATAGGGATAAAATGGAGATATCATGGGGAATATTTTTTGGAATATATACAACCAACTTAAGTATCCTCCTTCAAATTTCAGCTACGAAATGGGGAGGACTTGGGCTACAGTACAGATTGCCAGCCAGAATTTTTTTGTACAAACAGGAGGGGTTGGGCCCCCCTTTTTGTATTTGCATTCATTTTGTAGTTGATTCCTTTCAAATCATCATTTTCATTTTGTAGTTGTATATGTTGAGTTAGTTGAAGCATCCAACATAAAATTTACAGAATGCCATCTAACAAGGTAACAGATCATGAAGCTACAGAATGCCATCTAACAAACTGCACGGGGTCAACACTTGACCCAACTAAATTCAATCATTGACAACAAAATGTTCTCAGAAGTTATGTTGGTCGGAACTTTGGATGGCATAGACCGAACTACAAAATGTCATTGGGAAAATTCATGTTAGCAATTCAGATTTTCAGCTATTTTTTAACTTGAGATGCATTGGATTTTGTAGTGCTGATTTTGAATTATTTTCCGAGCCAGAAAGAGGTATGTTCCTCATTTTGTAGTTGCAAAAAAAGTAACATGCACTGCATTGTGTAGTTGCGCACCCTATGCATTCCGCTTTGTACCTACCAAATGCCATTGCACAACTTCTCCCCCCTTATCTGAACCCTGATACTTAAGTCGCTTTTTTGTGGGATTTAGGATATTTAGGTGTGTCTAAAAATTCATATAGATAGATGGCCATGAAAAAACAATCACCACCGGACTTTTTTTAGGTACCCGATTTTCAGAACATATCGAATCTACTCCAATCATTTTGAGCCAGAGCGAAATACTTGTGACTTAATTTAGCTTCAGAACCAGTTTAGGGTTTAGGGGATAAATTTACAGATTTTACAGGACCCCACCCCTATACAATTTTTGTTCGTCAACACCAACACATGTTGCATGATTTTGTGTACCGTAGATGTTTCCTTGGACAGTCACAATGCATGGATTTTCGGGACCGCCAGTCATCCAGTCTCAGAATAAGATGAGGTCAACTATTGAAAAGATCCACTGTTTCATGGGTGTCCAGTGATTGCAGGGAACACCAACACTGTTCATGAAAAGACTGAGGCAGTGGCTCTCTTCTCACCCGTTGCCTTCATTTTCACCTTTGCAGCCGCAGCGACATATGAATGGCATTCCTTCTGGACCGCTGGGCGGATGGATGTCTTACAAGGTGGCTTTGGGTCAGTTGGGGTTCCAAGTTCTGACTTGGAAACCAAGATTGAAACCATATTTAATTGATTTTAGTGGCAGGTTAGAAAATTCAGCTTCCACAGCCATTTTTTTGGGAGTTCTGGATGGGTTTTGAAGGGTGTTATCATTGTTAGGGTTTTCAGAACGTGGTCTTGGAGAGCGTGCCAACCCTTATTCATTGATTTCATTGCATCATTGTTCTTACCCTTTGGTAAACTAACATAACTATGGTAAATCACCATTTTTCATGGGAAAATCCACTATTTCAATGGCCATTTTCAATAGCTATTTTGACATAACCAGAGGGTACACCTCCAGTTCCAGTCTTCTTCCAAGATCTTCCGGACTTGGAGCCATGGAAATCCATGTCCACTGGGAGAATTTTTTGCCGGACCCCCCAAGGGGATCACGAAAAACGTGTTTTTTTTTCCGAAAAAAACACCGTGTTGTCGCCATCCTTTTGGTAGGTGTATCTGTATACGTAACTATTACATACTATTACTGTACATATATATATATAGATACAAATACATTATACATACATATAACTATATATATATATGGTAAATCTATTGATCATACCAAATCATTTTGATAGCTTTTATCCCAATCACACTACAAATGGCAACTTGCACCCCCCAAAAAGGAATGGGATGATTCTTACCATCTACTAATCTACTCCAGTTCTCAATTGGATCATTCCCCCGACAGGTTCAGCTCTAGTGTTGAACTCTCTGGTGGCTGCGGGGAGACCCGGGAAAACTCCAAGGTTTTGCGACGGGAAGTTTGAGCATCAAAAGTGGTGGCTGAAGCATGAACAATGCTGATTTAAAAGATTGAATCCTCGAACATAGGGACGTAAAACATTAAACATATTGGTTTTTCACATTGCTATTTATTCGATTTGACCATCGAAACCGATGGAAAAATGCTGGTCTATTGTGTGTATATATAATTCTATGTATTCAACCAACAAATTGGCCTTTAATCAATCCGTTTTTTTTTAACAAGGAACCAAACAAACAAAAACAACATCTGGGGTAATTTCTGTTGCAACCTCAGTGGCTGACCGCATTGGGCCAGCCATGGTGCCTTGTCCATAGTTGACAGCTGTAACTATAGGTGGCTGTGATGGTCATACCAGAGTTGTTTTTTTTAATCATTCTGCAGGTCCAGTCCTAGTTGACAGTTCTGGTGTTTGGATAGTCGGCAGAGCAACCTTTCCCGAAAGGTTGCTGTGCCGACAGCGAGGTGACTTTGAACATTGCCTACTCCAGGCTGTTGAATCTTGGGTGTCACATTGATCCAATGGACATCGAGACTTTTTTTTTGGGTTTCCATAGTCATGGGGTACCCCCATAGCTGGATGGTTTCTTTCATGGAAAATCCATCTATAAATGGATGGTAACTGGGGGTACCCCCGTTTTAGGACTCCATGTTGACTTACTGTATGACACATCTGCGAAGATCTACAACATGTCAAACTGAGACTGTGAATCCCGCCCAGAAAACCACTAGAAGGGGATGACCCAAAGCTCCAGGTATGTTAGTGGCTTCAAAACCAATGTTTCGTCCCCATTTTCACTGGAGAAAACTATGTTCTTGTCATGGGGCTTCAAATCAAGACTTTTTTCGGTTCAACAAAACGACCTTTCGGTGGCTAGATCCATCTACATAAGATCTGAATTGTTGCCACGAATCTGACATGGCAATGTCCTCTTCATGGCCGATTTTTTGTGGGGTCCGGCGAGTTCCGGGTTGATATCTGGACCAACTATTGAGAGATGCAATCAGTTATAACCCATAGAAAACTATGCCATGCAAACTGGGATGAGGCTCCCAGTTACGTACTATAATGTACTATAGGTAGGTAAGTTGGTTTATATCCACAATCAGTTGGTTTATGTTCTCGGCCCCCACTGTGTCTATGATCCCGAGGGTAATCAAACATGGCAATGAAAAACACCCCATTTAGTTTGATGACTGTCCCAGCAACCTCCGGTTCGGGGATTTTCCAGCCAGCCATGTTTGATTACCAGAAATGTAAGTCTCACTATATCTCATTCCACCACCGTTTTTTGGTCAAATCACCATTTTTGTTGGTTAAATCACAATTTTTGTTGGTTGAATCACCATTTTTGTTGAGTACATTACCATTTTTGTTGGTTAAAATCACAATTTTTGTTGAGTACATTACCATTTTGTTGGTTAAATCACCATTTTTGTTGAGTACATCACCATTTTTGTTGGTTAAATCACAATTTTTGTTGAGTACATCACCATTTTTGTTGGTTAAATCACCATTTTTGTTGAGTACATCACCATTTTTGTTGGTTAAATCACCATTTTGTTGGTTAAATCACAATTTTTGTTGAGTACATCACCATTTTTGTTGGTTAAATCACCATTTTTGTTGAGTACATCACCATTTTTGTTGGTTAAATCACCATTTTGTTGGTTAAATCACAATTTTTGTTGAGTACATCACCATTTTTGTTGGTTAAATCACCATTTTTGTTGAGTACATCACCATTTTTGTTGGTTAAATCACCATTTTGTTGGTTAAATCACCATTTTTGTTGAGTACATCACCATTTTTGTTGGTTAAATCACCATTTTTGTTGAGTACATCACCATTTTGTTGGTTAAAATCACCATTTTTGTTGAGTACATCACCATTTTGTTGGTTAAAATCACCATTTTTGTTGAGTACATCACCATTTTTGTTGGTTAAAATCACAATTTTTGTTGAGTACATGACCATTTTTGTTGGTTAAAATCACCATTTTTGTTGAGTACATCACCATTTTTGTTGGTTGAATCACCATTTTTTTTCAACGACGTTCCGTTACTTCATTACTTCCCTCCAGAAAGGGCGGGCCGCTGCCTCTGCATTCCTTGCAGCAGCAAGGAAAGTGGCCAGTCCCGTGACCTTCACCGTTTTCGGCACGGCCAAGGCACGGCCAAGGGCCTAGCAGCCTAGCATTTTAGCTGGCAACTAGGTGGGTTTGTCTGAAAATAGGGTATATTCCCAATGAAATAGCCATTTAATAGGGATAATGATCATTAACCATTGGGTTTAGGGGTACACTATTTTCAGACACACCCAGGTGGTAAACTGAATAACTTATTGGTGGTTTCAAACATTTGGATTATTTTCCATCATATATGGGATGTCATCCTTCCCATTGACGAACTCCATCATTTTTCAAGATGGTTATTGCACCACCAACCAGATAATTTACCCATGGATTTTCCATTAAAAGATGGTCATTTGCCCATTTATAGATGGTTAAAACCACCAACCAGATAAAATAGGGAAACTTAGGATGGTAAACATGTAGAACCATCCCAATGGATTATGGTAAACATGTTCGGTGAAGTGGAAAATCACCATCAAAATTTTTCGGTAAATCAACGAAGTCAAGTCGGACAATGATGGACAATGTTCAATAGCGAAGTGTTTCATAAAACCAGGCCGGGTAGTTGTCCCCAAAAAGATAGAACTTACTTGGTGAAATCCGCTTAAAAAGCACTTGGTGATAAATTCACTCTTCACTTTTCGAGCTTTCTTTTTCTTGGCTTTTTATTGTATAAAATGCTATGATGTTTGATGATATTTGATATGATCTATAGCACCGACTCGATCATCCTGGCACTGGTTCAGAAACTTCATGGCACCTCCCAGCTTTAAACATGGCTTGCCATTCGGTTTAAAGACCATGTTTTTTGTGAAAGCCCATGGCCTTGGTTGCTTCACCAACACCATGTTTTAACACCTTTTTTCGTTGCTAAACATGCTTAGATCTCCATTTCTTTGTTGCTCAACTCTCCATTTTGCTGGTTAGAATAGTAAATTTGCAGCGTATTTGTCTTGAAATGGTGCGTTTTCACATGTTTCACTCCCCATGTTTTCCATGATTTCCCATTTTTTTTCCCTTTTTTCCCACGGAACCTGCCACGGAGGACGTGGCCACGGCCGGGCTGTCCTTGACCCTGGTGGGTGGTACCGTGACAACGCAACAGCTCTGTGGCTACGGCACTGCCTTGATGCTTGGCGCGTCCCCAAGGATTATGTGCAGTGAACGAGGATGACATTATGGGGTATCTCTTGGATATACCCTCCGGTAAACTAACATAGCTATTGAAAATGCCAATGTTTATATAATGGGAAAATCAACTATAAATGGTCATTTTCAATAGCTATGTTAAATTACCAGAGGGTACAACAAAGTACACGGTCTATAATTGTTCTCCTAAGGATATAACAAAGGGGTTTTCCAGAGGGGATACCCCAATGGCTGGATGGTTAATGGAAAATCATATTAAAGTGGATGATTTGAGGGTACCCCCGCTTCAGGAAACCTCCATATATATATAGATAAATAAATAGATAAATATAAATATCTATGCCCAATTGGTTGATTGTTATAGAAAATTGGTTGATTGGATAGGCAACTTATGATGATAACAATATCCCAACTTATGATCAGATATGGCCAACTCATTTTTAAAGACAATGCATATATATATATATATATAGATATAACTTGACAATAATGATGATACTGATAATACTTATAACTTATAACAATAATAATAATAGTAGCAATAATAATAATAGTAAGAATAATAATAGTAATAATAATAGTGATAATCATAGATAAATACCATGCCAGAATCTGCTGGACCCTCCTGCATTGGTAGCTTGAGGGACGAAAAGAATGCTAAGCTGCTTGATGGCAAATCCGTTTCAATCCTTTTCATTTCCAGCCATATTTGGGATGATGATGCCCAGTGACTCGTATTTTGCACGGTGGTTAAACAAGGTTAAACACACCAACTAGTGACCGAAAAACTGTGAGAAGAATGGATTCACTATGAGCTGCTGACTATTCAACCTCATTTCACATTTTCTTTGGCACTGGAAGCCGACTTCCAGTGCTATGACTGCTATGGGCTTCCCCGATGTCATGGTTGTCTCCAGTCTCAGACTGTCACGTGTTTGGTCTTGAGGGTCGGCATGATCTACTACGACCGAGTGAAGCGCAATGCTTGACGCAGCCGCTACGACGCCGTTGCGGCGTGGAGTGGAGAGCCAGCGGAACATCGCAGCTGCAGATGGCAGATTTTATGGTAGACCAACGTGGGTGTGGTTGAAAATGGAGGTTATGTTGAAAATAAGCCTAAAATAGTTTAAAGATATGTTCTAGATATGTTTTAGTGGGGAAACTGATGATTTTTTTCCAGTGGATGGATAGCATAGGGTGGCTCATTTTCAGCCCCACGACCTCGAAGGGTTTGGAAGAGCACATTTTCTAAGCATGGCTATAGATATTTTCCACCAACAGTACAGGGAAACATATTTCTGGCTAAGTGGTGGTAACATCCCAAAATGGGTTTCTTTTTCGTTGGTGAGTTGGTGTGCCCTGTATCCAGCTATTTGATCTTTATTTAACTTCCTTGTCTCCCAAGTTTTAGCAGGGGGTTATTCGCAGCAACGTTTTTGGTCCAGCTGAATGACAGCTTCAAAGCTCACCATCTGATGCTGATGTCGAGCCATGAAAAAACCACCGGCGCAAACTGTCGTAGCACCAACCGGTTGACGATTTTCGCGTTTTTGAAAGGCGAATTCCGAATCACATCGGAGGAGTTTCTAAGCTTTGACCATCTTTTTGCAAAGTAATCAGCCAGCGCCAAAACATCGCAGAGACATCCGCTTCACAACCTTTTTTTGCCTGTGAAGATGACCCAGATGGAGGAGGCTTGTCGTGCCGTGTGGGGTATAGTGGTGTATCGCCAATGAGAATCCATACCAAGCTCTACCAGATTGGATCGATTTTGTTGGGTTTAGTGGAAAAAAGACTCGGAATATCACCAGCCACATGTTTTGTTGGGGGTCAGCTGACTGGGCTGTCCAAAAAGAATTATGAAAAGGTATTCAAATCCCGAGCGGCCAGACGGCCAGACTTCTGTTGATTGGTTATGAACTATGACTACCTTTGATATATTGGGAATCTGCATCCAGCATGGGAATCCATTCGCACAAAAACCGCCCTGCCGAACGCCGGCTTCTGTAGGGGATCTATAAAAATCACCTTGGGTCGCAGTCGGGGCTTGTATGAATCCCCATTTGGGTGCATCTGAAAATAGACCCCCATTCAAATATGAATGGGAAAATCATGATAAAGCGCAAAGCGTCGGTTTTTTTGGCAAATTCTCAGACAAAGCCATGTCAGAATAGTTTAAACATGTTTAAACATCGTTAAGTGACATGGCTGCAAGCCCTACATTTACCCACCACCGATTCCTCATATCCTTTGACATGCTCAAATCCCGCTAGCAGGGCTAGCATTTTTAACTTTTCAGAACAACAAACCCTAAAGGCCCTAAACCCCCGACACCCTAAACCCAAAGATCCTATATCCCTAAACCCTAACACCCTCAAACCCCTAAATCCTGAAAGCCTAACATCAAACTGGGTACAGCCAGTGCTTTCATTCATTTTCATTCATCCTCTGGTGACAAGTATATGATATTGTCTTGGTGAGTTATTCGGAGGTGGGCGAAAGTAGGGTTTGGCGCACCGCGCAGGCTGTTGGCTTGCAATATTCACTTGAGAGGCAGGGGCTGACGATGGCTGACGACCCTCCGGACGTTGGAGGATCTTTGTTTTGGGGCAACTGACGGAAAAACTGGGGGTATTGGTGGGTAATGCTTTGTAACCATGATGATTTTAGGTATGTTGGACAGGTTTCAAGTCTGGAAAAAGTGACGATGAACGATTGGATTTTGAGGTATACCATGGCATACCCAGTTTTCAGACAGCCGGCATATCACTATGATTAGAAGATCTCGCAGATATATTATGATAAAGGGGATACGACCTTGCGGATTTGGCCACCAACATCAATGATCTCTGATCTCTTCTTGGATGCACCTGATGGCTGCACCTTTCGTAGAGGGAACAGTTCACCAGCAGAGTTGGTCAGCAAAATTTGGTGGATTTTTTCCGCGGGAGCTTGAACAGAAGCCTCGTGAAAGGTCAAACGGATGGTAAGAAAATGAGTTTCGTGAACAGCAGGATCCTCACCATCGAACGTTTCAATGGGCCGGTGGCGCTTGGAGGTCTGGGTAGACCCGCAAAACTTTTTTTTTTTAAGCGAGCACCCAATTTTGACCCAGTCCACACCCGACAGCCGTTTGTTTCTGTATCACCTCGGGGGATTTGGCGTGAGGCTCTTGTCTCTGAGACGTTTTGATCCGCCACTTGGTCGAAGAATTTCCTGGTGGCTTCTGTATACCCTCTGGTAAACAAACAGTTTGCTATTGAAAATGGCCCAGTCGAAATAGTTGATTTACCCATTCAAAATGGTGGATCTTTCCATAGTTACGTTAGTTTACCAGAGGGTATATAAGCATGGCAAATAATTTTTTTGGAAATCATATGCATATTCCTCATATTTATCATAGAAATAGTTGATTTACCCATTAATGGTGGATCTTTCCAGTTCGTTTTTTGTACGTTCACCAGGCCGGGTAAACATGGGCGCTCCGCCGCCCAGGAACAGTTTTGGGGACTTGGGGATCTCGCTGATCGAAGTCCCGGAAGTCCGAAACCTCGGGGACCTGCGCCGGACCTGTGCCGGGCTGCCGGACCTGCGCCACGGTCAGAAGTTGTAGAAAACAGAGCCTAATCTGAGGGAATGATCATAAGTCCATAAATGCGGATGTATATACCAACTCCACTGGTAACGGTTCCCACCTGAAAGGGTTCAAGGTCCTCCTTGATCACCAGAATGAAGTTGTAATAATTGTAGTACAGCCAAGATATTAAATGACCAGAGTGTTGGCCACGACACCAAAGATGAATCTATCCAGCCAATCAAAAGGAAATGGACGAGTTCCGTCTCCACACACACAGCCAATCCTATGGCGGCACTCGAGATCTTTTCCCCTGTCTCGCTTGGCCCTTGGCCTTGAGCCAAGAGTCATAGGGGGCACATCAATCAAATGTGTATTCCCCGGGAAACAATCGAAGGTGCGACCACAGCAGTTGCACGTAGATAAACTCACATGGGATGGATGACCACAGACCCTGAATCCCATGTAACTTGACCATGGCACGGTAAAAAAATGGAGGATAGAACCATGGTCCACCAGCTCCATGGCTTGGACCAGGCTACACAGAGGTGGGAAGCGCCGTCCCGGATGTGGCTGCACCATGAACTCAGAAACTGCTGGTTAAACCCAGCAGTTTCTGAGTTGGATCACGAAGTTTGGTGGTTCCAGCTTAAAAGACTTAGGGACGTCACTACCATGTTGTGCGTGGATGGATTGGAGCAGCATTTGTACAATCTTGGGACGTTCTATGTCCATTTTCTTTAAGATTAATTTCATCTATTTCCACCATATTGCGCTTTCATCATCAAATGGTACTGCTTAAAACATGTTAAACATGGAGAAAGCATGGTGAACACATGGTTGAACATTGTTTTTCCATGTTTATTCCATGTTTTTTCCGTGGCTTTTCTATGGGTTTCTGTGGGTTTTCCCGCCGCCAGGGCCAAGCCTCGAAAGGCCAAGGGTCCGCCGCTTTCGGCGGACGCAGCGATCAACGCCGCCGTTCCAGAGCGGCTAGCCGGGCCGTCTGAGGCTGGGGCATCGATACACCTGCATGGCAAATTGCAGAAAAGAGTGAGGCTGTCAATCCTATGTATATATATATTATATATATATATAATATTTAATATGTATATAATACGTATATACAAACATATGTATATATATATATAATCCCTTCCCCCTAATACTGAACGTCCCCCCTATTAATAAACACCTCAGGTAGTTTTTAGTATTAGGGGGGGTATTTATTATTAGGGAACCCTATTAATTAAATTCAAACATTAATGATAAAAACTAGTTTGTTCGATTTCAAAATCAATTAAATTTCCTTATATAGCGCGATTAAAATATTGCCAAAAATTGGATTTCGAAGCGGACCCTATTAATAAAATTAAAACCTTAATAATAAAAACTAGTTTGTTCGATTTCAAAATCAATCAAATTTCCTTATATAACGCGATTAAAGAAAGCCAAAAATCGGATTTCGAAGCGGACCCTATTATATAATACATTTAAACCCTTAATAAAAAAAACTAGTCTGTTCGATTTCAAAATCAATCAAATTTCCTTATATAACGCGATTAAAGAAATCCAAAAATTGGATTTCGAAGCGGACCCTATCAATAAAATTAAACCCCTTAATAATAAAAACTAGTTTGTTCGATTTCAAAATCAATTAAATTTCTTTTTATAACGCGATTAATATATTGCCAAAAATCGGATTTCGAAGCGTATCCTATTAATAAAATTTAAAGCCTAATAATAAAAACTAGAAAAAATCGGACGGACCCTAATGATAAACACCCCGGGGTTAACGGTTAACTAGTTTTTATTATGAGGGGGCAAAACCCACAAATGGTAGCTTTATTTTTAACTTGTTTTCTAAAGGGGATCAATCAAAAGTCAAATTGGCCAATCTGAAATTTTCCAGAATTAGAGATGGACCCTAGTTTTTAGTATTTGGGGGGGGTTAGTAATAGGGGGAAAGGATTATATGGGTTATTTATTTGGTGTTATAAACAGCCAAGTATGGGTTTTTATATGGCATTACAGACCAGTAAAAAATCACCAGTTATATGCAATATCCATACATTCAGGTTGGAAAGTTCTAGAAGGCCTGATCAGCACTTCTGTACCTGTACCTTTGCATTCACCGCAACTATGCATGTTTTTTCCCCAAACAGTGTGTCCACACTGAGGGGTTCTTACCGTAGCTGTAAAAGCCGGTGCTTGATCAGGGTGCTCACTCTGGTCTGCGGCATTTTACCTGTAAATTCCGTACAAAGTGGCTCTTGTGAAATCTTGACATGCGTTTCGACTGCGCAGGCTGGCACAAAGTGTGCACCTAGGTTCTGGGGCGCGGCATTTCTCCTTTAAATTTCCGCATGCAGTGGCTCTTGTGAAACCTTGACATGCGTTTTGACTGCGCAGGCTCGCGCAAAAATGTGCGTTCTGGGCTCAATCTGGGGCGGGGCATTTTTCTTACAAATTTCCGTATCAAGTGGCTCTTGTGAAATGTTGAAGTGCATTTTGACCGCGCAGGCTCGCGCAAAGTGTGTGTCCGCGTTCTGGGCTCAATCTGGGGCGCGGCATTTTTCCTTTAAATTTCCGTACCAAGTGGCTCTTGCGAAATGTTGAATTGCATTTCGACTGCGCAGGCTCGCAGAAAGTGTGTGTCTGGCACTTTTCCTGTAAATTTCCGTATAGAGTGGCTCTTGTGACATGTTGATGTGCATTTCGACTGTGCAGGCTCGCACAAAACACGCAGCGCGGTCTTGGGATCGGTCCTGATCCTCCACATCAGCATCCTCAGTATCATCCACTTCCTCCCCCTCAACACCATCAGTCTCCACATCATCCTCTTCCTCCCCCTTGACATGATCATCCTCAAGATCATCCTCCTCCAACTCATCATCTTCAACATCATCACCCTACACCTCATCATCTTCAACATCATCACCCTATACACCTCATCATCCTCAACATCATCATCATGCTCAATATCATCATCTTCCTCCTCCTTGACATCATCATCCTCAACATCATCATCCTCCACCTCCTTTTCCGCAACATCCTCCTCCTCCACCCCATCTTCCGCAACACTATCATCCTTTTCATCCTCCTCCTCAACATTTTCATCCTCAACGTCGTCATCTCGTCATCTTCCCCCTTCTCAACATCCTCCTCCTCGTCCTGCTCCTCCTCCTCCTCCTCCTCCTCCTCCTCCACCTTAACATCCTCAACTTCGTCTTCCACATTATCATCCTCATCCTCATCCCTCTCAACATCACCATCCTCAACATCATCACCCTCAACCTCATCATCCTCAACATCATCCTCCGGCACCTCATCATCCTCAACATCATTAACCTCTACATCCTCATCCTCATCCTCATCCTCATCATCATCATCATCATCACCATCACCGTCCCGGTTACCATCATCATCATCATCGTCGTCATCATCATCACCATCATCATCATCATCATCATCATCCCCAACATTATCCTACATTATCCTCAGATCCTCCCACTCCCCCCACACTGTTTGGGGTCGGCACGGGGTCGCATTTGCCCCTACCTCATGTGGGGTTGCACTTGCCCCTACTCAAGGTGGAGGTAGAAGCGAATGTGACCCGACTTTTTTTTGCGTGGCAGGCGCAATAGTTTCAGAGTGTTACGTTGTAACCTCCATTTCAAGTACCTCCCGAAACGCTGTGGATGCTACGTTGTAACATCCTTTTCAATCAACTCCAAGACGCTCTGGATCCTACACTGTAACATCCATTTGAAGTCAGTTCCAAGACGCTCTGGCTGCTACGTTCTAACATCCCCTTCCTAGTCACTTCCCAGACGCTCTGGATGCTACGTGGTAACATCCATTCAATCAACTTCCAAGACGCTCTGGATGCTACCTCGTATCAGCCATGTGAAGCAACTTCCAAGACGCTGTGGATGCTACGTTGTAACATCCGTTTCAATCAAATGTCAAGACTCTTGGGATGCTACGTTGTAACATCCATTTGAAGTGAAGTCAGTTCCAAGACGCTCTGGATGCTACATTGCAACACCCATTTCAAGCAACTCCCAGACGCTCTGCATGCTATGATGTAATGTCACATCCACTTGAAGCAACTTCCAGGACACTCTGGATGCTATGTTGAAACATCCATTTCTGGATGTGTGTTGATACCCAGTGTGGTAACTAAAATGTAATGTAATGCACAAGTGTAAAAAGGAAAGTGACCCCGTGCACCCCCAACCAATGTCCCCAAGTCCCCCCAAAATGTCCTTTGTCCCCAGGTCAAACCCTAAAAGGTTGAATGACTTATTCAATGGAAAGGATTGTGAGGTAAGGGCGAATGTGACCCTAGTTGGGGTAGGGGAGAATGTGACCCTGGGGTAGGGGCGAATGTGACCCCCGTTCCTTTGGGGTCTCTTGCCGGGATAATTTTGGATGTACTTTATGCATGTTTGATTCTTTTTCTGTCACCTGAGGCACACATATAGCGGATTTTGCATGTTGTGTCACAAGTGGCTGTAGAATCCGGCCTCGGAAGCGTGCGTGCGTTTGCTGGGGATTTGCATGCATTTAAGGCTCATTTGTTTTTTTTTTGGTTTTATTTCGAGAAGGCCTGGGCCGGGCAAATGCTGTCTAGTTCAAAATCTCTGGTAAGAGTTGTTGCAGTATGGTGGGTCTAATATGACTTCAACTCCTGCTGGAACTTGACCCAACCCAAGCTTAAAGAAACCATGTCAGAACCTTTCCCCAAAACACAACCGTTCTCAAATATCAGAAACCGTTCCTCTTTGTCCACTTTATTGCTGAAGTATGATACGTCCAGCATGGCATCCCGGAACTCCTGGTAGAACTTGACCATTAAGGAAAACATTTCAGAAACCCCCCAGAAGGATGTTTGGATGTTGGTTTGTGAGAAAAACATATACAAGTTAATGCCACTTTTAATTTGTCAAGGGCAAGGTGACTCCTATTGACATAAGTAGCAACATGCAAAAAACATATTCCAGTGGTTCTTATCTCAAACTCTAAGTTTATGGAATGGTTGTGCTGTGTGTTGGATTGATTGAAACTGATCTCTGCTACGTGCATGGGGGATTTATTTCCCCTTGTTGTTGTTCTATGATGATTGGGCAAAAGTAAACTTCCAACCACTCTCTTCAGATACCTGATTTCGGTTCTAAAATTGTCCCCTAGGTGTATGGGACAACCCGACGGTATTAATATCTCCTATTGTATGTGGGATTATATCGTTTATGTATGGATTATAAACCACGGATCCTAAGTGGGATGCACATCCAAAGTGGCTATGCAATTCAACAACTGAGTAACTGAGAAACTGGGCATTGTTTGTTTACTTAAGTTAGATTCGTAACGCGCCGTCCACTTGATTGGATTATATTGGATCTCCTCAATTGTTATAACATCTGGGTATGAGAAGGACATCAATGTTTGGATAGGGATACGATTTATCATGCCCGGTGGACGTTTATCATGTCGTCCAGGCGAGTTCACTATCAAACAGCGATTCCAGGCAAAACATGGAGTTTTTCTATCTCTCTAGTGATCAAGCATGGCAATGGAAGACCTCCTATAAATCGGTAGGGACATCATCTATGAATCTATAAATGCGGGGCCAGCTAGTATATGTAGGCTACAACCCCAGTTTTCTGCCCCATTTCCCGATGGGTTTCTCTGGAGACAAACTGCTGAGTTTCGTCCTTTTTTTCAATTTGTGAGTAAACAAACTCTGTTGAAAATTGAAAACGCGACAAATTTGGGAAACAGATTTCGTAGAGGTTTTGATTCACTTGGGGAAGTTTCCAAATTTTGAACAGTCAAAGGATGCTTGGGTCAACGATGGCAATCTGGGATATTCAGAGCTGGCCTATACTTCGCCATTTCAGCAGATTTGCAGTATAGCATTTCAGGCACTGAACTTGGAGATGACCCAATCTCAGGCGTATTTTACAAAAGGCCCAAGTAGGGAATGCCTCCCTGAAAAAAAGATGGCGTCACAGTTCAAGATTTTTCTGTATGGGTCAGTTCACCGTGATATCCCTCACTTGAAAAAACAGTAGTTCTTTCGACGTTACCATCTGGTTATGACTAACAGTTCGCCATGGTTAAGCCATGGCCCATTTAGTTCGATGGTCTACCGTTCTTAAAAGCATGGTGGATCTTTCCATGGCTATGTCATGTTAGTCATAAGCAGATGGTAGCTGGCAACGCGAACGACCCATCGCCCTCTTTGTGTCGGGGATTCGGCATGATCGCCTGCAGGAGACGACCTTTGGTGCTCCTGGGTTGAAGGTAGCTGCGGACGTTCGGAAGTTCGGAAGTTGGGATCATGTGGGTGTCCAATGACCTTTGTGGTCCCAGAGATGGTAGAATCCTTGGGTATCCAATACGTAGAGGTTACCCTCTGGTAATTTGTGACATAGCTATTGAAAATGGCCCTTTATAGTGGATTTTCCCATTAAAAATGGTGATTTTCCATTGCTATGTTAGTTTACCAGAGGTGATTTTTCCTGGCTTGATGGGGTTCCATCCAACAAGCAATAGGTAGAGCCCAAAGGACAAGGACTGGATCCAATGGCCTGACGATGATGCTAAACATTTCGATAAATCTTGAGCCATTACATATCTATAATTGTGGCTACAAGTGGTGTATATATAATATATATATATAAGTTAATATAACCTTTACACTAGTGTATACAATTAAAGTCTTAAAGGTTTTCTCAATTTGCAGTTCCATTGGTAGCCCCAGAAAACAAGGGCTGTCCACTTCGTTTTGGAGACCAGGAAGGCGAGATTCCAAAGTCATGCCATTAAAAAAACATCGATGGGTTGGTTCAAGGGAACATCAACAGGAAACCAATGGCTTTTTGCCGTCAAATTATGATGCCCTTTCTGGATTTTCAAATTTTCCCTGGAATTTTCCAATCCAAAATATTAACTGGGCCTAAGATCCACGGTCCATCACCAGCCGACTTTCTTCCGGGTCCAACGCCCCCCTTTTTCCCGGCCAGGTGGATCCCACAGGTGCGAGACCGAAGTGTTAACCAAGATGACTAAGTGCATCTAAGTGCCTTTTGATTTCTGGGTATGACACGGTATGAATCGGTATGACTATGCTTGTTTCTGAAATCTGAGTTCACAAAAACACGGCTTTCCCTTTTTTCACCGTCAGATCTCCTTCCAGATTGGGCTGCGTTCGGGTGCTCAATGATGTCGAAAGGAAGGCCGCAGACATTGGTTTCTGTAGCACAAGCCTGGATGCGGGGTGACACGTGGGTACCCACATATCGAAATGTTGCATGAAATGTTGCATTCCATCACTGACATCACGTAGCATTTCTGCAAGAGCCATGGGTGCAGTGTGACTAATCCCATCTAATCCCCTAATCCCGGTGAAGGCGAACATGACCAATGTGTTGTATGGCTCTTAGGCCTTGGATTTCAACAAAGGTCACAGGTTCCGTTTGTCCAAAACCACGGCGCCAAAGATATTCCCATGCAGGGTTCACACTCTGAAGATGTTCGAAGTTTGGATTTAGATGGCAGCGTCCAACCATATAGGGATCATTGTCAATCAATGCCCTCATCTACATAGCTTCCCTAATCTACATATTTTTTATTACAGTATCCCCATACTTCTATACTCTTTCTACTTCATATCCCAATATTTGCTGCTTGAGACCCCCATGTTTACTGACTAAATCCTTGCCTTTGCTTGTTCAAATCCCTATTTTTGTTGGTGACATCGTTTGTCGGTTTGTTGGCAAAGCCCCCTTTGCGGGGCAATATCTAACTGAATCGAATATACAGTAACTTCATCAAACTTTCTCGCCAAGATAGGTCCATCAAGACATATGATAAGTTAGAGAATACTTTCTTACTCCCTATATTTCTGTCCACTTTTTGCAAGTTGGATCGATTTACATAAAACCATCGAAACCGCCGAGGCCACCTACAGGGCCGCCCCCAGGCCGGGGACTTGACCATGTCCATGATCCAGTCAAGATAGAGTACATCAGTCATGTGAAGCTCCTAATCTTCTGATAGAATCAGATGGATTTTTTACCGCAACTCTTTTCGGGCGTGGAAAGCATTCCACTGATCACTTGCCCATGAAGCAGTGCCAACGGGTCATCCCGTTCTGATGGAATCAGCTAGTGAAGCCCTTTTCCATGTAACATGGAACTCATAGAACCCCTTCATGGCCATCTCCGACAAAATTCAGAGCCCTCTCGAGCTCTGCGATGAGTCGACAGGCTTTATTTTCGATGCACCGCCGCAGTCGTTGGGAGACCCGGAGGACCCGGAGGACCTGTAGGACCTGGATGGTGCGGATCATGCGGATGTGGGGATTGAGGCCAGACGATGGCTTCTGGGCAGAGAGTGTGGAACTGAGAAGCTGGGGAAGTCCTGGCAGTCGATGGGTTGAAAAATGTTGAAAAGAGAAAATTCCCGGATATTAGAATTAGCAATGAGAAACAATGAGCAACATAGTACAATGATATTAGAAGTATGCTAAACGGGGCAGGTTTTTATATCACCAAAGTAGCAAGGTGGGTGCATGTTCTTTAACGTGGTAAACCCCGTGCCATAAATAATCCCATGAAGCAACCATAACTGAGGTCATAAAACACATCATCTTAGTTCTAGGGATATACCTGTATACCTTCAATAATTAGGGGTTTTCAGGGGATGGTTTGTGGCTTTGGGTTTACCAGATTAGGATAGATTAGGTCATTTCTCGGCAGCTGCCATCCACCATCGTCAGGCATGCATCCCAACCTTTCCACGGCAGCCCTCCAAGAAGCATTGGGTCTTGCGCCGCCGCTGCCGCAGATGCCACCGCTCCAGCCTTCCTGGCCGTTGGGCTATCCTGCTGCGGTGCCCGGCTTGGTGCCCCCATGGGCCTTGCAGACAGAGCCGCTTCTGGCGCCACCAGAGCTGGCACCACCAGAGCTAGCGCCGCCAGAGCTACCCGAGCCGGTTGCAGAAGTTGCTGATGCTCCGGCAGAAGGAGGGGTTGTGGAAGGGTGGTAGGAAAAAACCTCTTGGAAGCCGATGAAAAAGTCATTTCGAGGTCAATGTTTTTCAAATGGTTTCTTCCACTTTAAGATTTAGCTGGTATAGGAAGTGTATGGGAAAGGGACGGTCCCCTCTTTGGTAAATTTGAATAAATTTGAATGATATAGCTGATAGCTTAGATTGATTGAACGCATGTGTTTACATGTTTTGACACAGATTTCTGGCCCATTTTGCAAAATAAACATCACTAATAAATGGCTTTGTTTGTCTTTCTGAAAATAGGGTTCCAAACTAACCCATGGTTTATCATCATTTTCCCAGCCTGCCATCAGATGGGCACATGTTAGCTTCTCCCCAACTTGCCATCGCCGCTGCGCGTGGAGGGCATAGTATGATGACAGACATATTACCATTGCTGTTGGTGAAAAAAAAGCCATTCAGACACACCCTTAAAATCCCTTAAATGGATACCCTTTGGTAATTTAACATAACTAGTGAAAATTGCCATTTATAGCTGAATTACCCATGAAACATGATTATTTTCCATAGCTTTTTGTATGTTTCCCAGAGGGTAGCATTGTTGAAAACCAATGCTGACATGGTTCCTGTCTCGTTTCGCCCCTTCCAAAGTCGATGGTGAATTTGTAGGAGCTGGCCGATGGCGTAGGAGAGCGGCAAGGCTCGTGGAGTTTCTATATGGCTTTGTCAATGGGGGATACCCTGATCAATTATCTCAATGGATTGGTTTAAGGGAAAATTTACAGGAAAGCCCCATATTTAATGGGAAAATCTATGGTTTCCTGTAGATTTTCCCTTAAACCAATCCATTGATTATCACACAATTGCCATTTGAATGGGAGATTTTTCAGCAACCCCCCCTTTGTTTTTTGGGTAGCCCTTTTTGAGACAAAGCCAGGCATGGGTCAATCTCCTCGGGTTGGCCCAGCAAATTCACATCTGGACTGTGTTATTAAGAAACCATGCATGTTGGGGACCATTTGACCTGTGTTTTTTTTTTTTTTGCGCAGCATGAATATCCACAACAACTAGAGGATTTCGAAGCGGACCCTATTAATAAATTTTAAACCTTAATAATCAAAACTAGTTTGTTCGATTTCAAAATCAATGACATTTCCTAATATAACGCAATTAAAATATTGCCAAAAATTGGTTTTCGAAGCGGGCCCTAATACTGTAATAATTTAAAAGCCCTAATATAAACAAACTAACAAAATCGGACGGACCCCAATAATAAACACCCCGGGGTTGACTAGTTTTTATTATTAGGGGGCGAAACACACACATGCTAGCTTTATTTTTAAATTGTTTTCTAAAGGGGAGCAATTAAAAGTCAAATTGGCCAATCTGAAATTTTCCGAAATTAGAGATGGACCCTAGTTTTTAGTATTTGGGGGGGGTTTAGTAATAGGGGGAAAGGATTTGTCATTCACTCCAGAAACCGAACGAAGAGATGCCGGTTGATGACCAAACTCCAACGCGCTGCCTCAAATGTCTTCTTATCCTTTGGTAGTCAAACATACCCTCTGGTAAACTAACAGAACTATGGAAAATCACCATTTTTAATGGGAAAACTCACTATAAATGGCCATTTTCAATAGCTACGTTAAATTACCAGAGGGTAGCAATTGTTCACATCCTCTATAATTTTTCAGGGCTTCATGGGAACATCATCTATAAATCAGTTGGGATGTTTTGCCAGCGAACAGTGTGATTGCCACGTGGTGTCTCCACGTGGTTTCTCCGGGAGAAAGGATACCTGTTCGTGACGGGAGAATGTGCATGACTTTGTCCAGAAGATGTGTTTTTTGTTGTTTATCAAAGGCGCCTATGATGGTTTATCATCATTGAATCATTTTCCAACTACCCTCTAGTAAACTGTCACATAGCTATGGAAAATCACCATCCACTATTTCGACTGGGCCATTTTCAATAGCTTTTTGTATGTTTACCAGAGGGTAAATTTCAAAAACACCAATGCAAATTGGGATTTCTTTTGGGTAGAGGTTTCTCGAAACATCTTCATGATGTCACCAGGGCGGCGGTCGCTCCCAACGATGAGGGACTGACTGGAGGCGGGGAAAAACATCATCCGTATGATTCGATGAAAAATGGTGGTTAATGGTGAAATAATGGTGAATTAATGGTAAATTAATGGTGAACGAATGGTGAATTAATGGTGAATTAATGGTGGTTAAATGGTGCTGCCCAAACTGTACTTTCTTAGAGTTTGATATTATTATATATTTTTAACACATCATCAAAAACATCAGGTCAATCACCGAACTTAGCTATGGCCATCTACGCCCTACTAGTAGCTTTATTATACACATATAATATATAGCATTTTTTTAATTGCGGAAGGATACGGGGTCTGTGAATGAATGGATTGATTTAATTTCATTTATATAATGCAAAACTGGCAGTGTAAAAATCACAAACCAATGCTGGGAGCCTGTAGAGCACCATTTTTTTTTGGGGGGGGGAGGGGGGAGGTTTCCAACCTGAATGATGGCGCTTAGCTTGGTTTCCTACCTGATAAAGACGATGCTCAGCTACTGTAGTAACCCCAAGATGGAACAGTAATTTATACCATTTTGAGTATAGGATTTTACATAATTTTACGTTTTCTACCTTTATTGGGTCGAAAAAAATCATCAACATTTTTTCATGGAATATTTTTGAAGCCCCAGGGGAGTAAATACACCATGTGAGATTTGAAAGTTCCGGCAAGATTCGTTTGAAAGGTGATCAATATGTACCTATAATATATATATATATACACATGATATTATGTATACTGTATGTACGTGTATATATATATATGTTTCTATACTGTGTATGTTATATATCTATATAGACATACAAAAAACAAGAACTACAGTAATTAGTCCAGATTCCAAACATAGACGAGTCTGTGTGCATATATACATATCCTATTGACGGTTTTTTCCATTTTGGATGGAAAAAACACCGGATTCCAACGGATTCCTCAGTGGTATCCTCTCCAGAATTCCATGGCATCGTTAACATTGAAACACCACGTCGTCACCTCCAGTCACCTCCAGTCAGACTTGGAGTGGATGGTTCCTGGGAATTTCCCAGAATTTCGATTCCAGTCACCAAGTAGCTTGGGCTTTTCCGACAAATCGGAGACCCCGTGACCATCCGTCTCCGTTGCCAAAACCGTTTGGGCTTTGGGGTTAACCTGGTTGCATCAGGCGGAATCGCCGCAGAGACGCTGGAATCCAAAGTTACGCCAGAAGGCTGGAGAGGGGATGATGTGCTGCACCATGGGTTTCGATACTCAAGTAGTCTAATCACTGGATGATTTGGGGAATTTGGAGCTACCCGAATTTTAGGAAACCTCCAAATAGTTTAATGGCAAGATGTTTGACAATGTCAATCCTGGGCCAACAAACTGTATTGGGGCGTACCCTTTACAATTCCGTCGACCGTCGTCACAGGAATCTTTACTCACGTGGGTCAGGCTACACTGCTACACCTGCGAATCTGGCCGTCCTTGACACTACTGTATCCCAGGAATGTTATCTGGTTGGTGGTTTGGAACATTTTTCATTTTTCCATATATGGGAATAGTAACCCCAAAAGGCATTGGGCTCGAACCGCCCCTTCGCTAGTGCGTTTTTGACAGGTTCCAGCCATTTGCCTAAGTGAGAAGATTGCGCCTTCCCACGGGTCTACAGGTTCGAATCGCCGTCGACCTGCTGACCTTTTCCTTTCACGTCACTGCTGTTAGATCGGCTGACGTTGGACTTCATTGGGGTGTGCAATTTTTCTCGGTGTACAAGATCTTTTTGGGTTGACAGTTGCTTGTGGTTTACAACAACGCTTCTCAAGGTCTTGGTGCAAGGAGTCCCAGCTCCCTAATCCTGGGTAATTGCCACTTTTACAGTGTTGGTCCGGGTTCTGCGGTGGCCTTACACCGTTTTGGGTTTTTTCTCTGCTTCTGCGGTGGGCTTTACACCGGATTTTCTGCTTCTGCGGTGGGCTTTACACCGGACTTCCTGCTTCTGTGGTGGGCTTTTTACACCGATTGTGGTCCTCTCTGAACCTGCGTATCTGCATTGATTTTTCTGCATTTACCTCTTCATTGAGTTTGACTGCCAGGTTTCTGCAAGTGAACCAATCACTTGAAATCTATTTCTTGGTTGCGGCCTTCGTGGATTTCTGCACGGTTAATGTGCTCAATTTTGCTGGTCCTGACGTTGTGCATTATCATTTTCACTCTGATCTCGGACTACAACAGGTTTTGCATTGGCACATTTGATCGTCAATTTTCATTGGAGCACCACGGCTTCACAGACCAAACGACGAGCAGAAAGACGTGCTCGAGCCCGTGCCAGGCTGGCTTGGCACCTCCACAAGCGTGGAATACTGCGTTTGTCAGCCGTGCGCTTGCAACACATCCGCCATCAGCTACAAAGACATCATTCCAAGGATCCGGTATTCCTTGCAAGAATTACGGAAGAGATGAACACCGAAGCTCCACCACCCTGGAAGTGCTTCCCCTGCAAGCGCATTTGCAGTGGGAAACACGAACATTGTGCAAAGTGTGGTCAACCCTGGAGGAAGACAATGGATCCCAACTTTGTCCCTCAGGTTCGAGCAACCACTCCCAGAAGAGTGCAATGGAGCCAAGATCAATGGGCAGAGCAACCCCATTGGGAGCAATCGCAATGGATCAAGTCCCCAAGACGAAGGCAGTCTCCAAGGCAGCGATCCAAAAAAGGTCCTCAGGGGCCACCTGCAAAAGGAAAGGGCAAACACAAACAAGCAGACGACCAGGTGCAGTATGGCCCGCAATCGCTGCCTACTATGCCATCTTTGGAGCCTCCATGGATGACTGCCTCAACAACAGCGCCCAGCATGCCCTTGGGTCCTTCGCCATCACAGATGTCAGATGCCAAGGACGAAAAGGGCCAAGAGAAGCAGATGCGATCATTAGTTGCTGTACTCAGGAAGCACCAAGATGTACTGCCAGAAGATGTCCAAGCCTTGATGAAGGATGTCTCCATCAGGGCAGGCCAGCAAGAAACAAAACAGCTCCATGCAGCAGTATCGCAACACGGCAGGGCCAAGCGGGAAATAGCCGATGCACAAGCAGCAAGGCTGAACATGCATGTGGCTTGGAAAAATTTCTTGTCACAATCGGTTCAACAATGGACTGCATATACAAATCAGTTCATGTCCCAGGAGAAACAACTCATGGAACGATTACAGGCAGCACAAGAAAATCTGGCCATTGCAAAGGAGAACCTCAGCAGTTCCCAATCAGCCGCTGGAGTTATCCCCAAAGAGGATGCAACCATGATCAGCGACACGGAGGACATTCCTGCAAAGGCTCACGAATCAACTGCAGGAGAGAAAATCGCGGCCAGCTTCCAAGATTTGGCCAGCAATTTGCAGGCCCTCCACAACCAAGCTGTACAAGCGGTGCAGCAAGAAGTGGACCAGCAGGATCGCAAAAGACCCAGAGTCGACTCTCCAAGCAGCAAGGAAAAAGACAAAGAGGCGCCACACAACCCAGGTTTTGGCGAGGGCGAGTAAATACACCTGCAACATGTATTGCTCACGGCCCCCTTTGGCATTTCTGGGGTTCCGATTCAAGCCATCGAAGTCAGGCAGCCACTGCTGATCCCATGCCCAATTTTGACCATGTTTTTCACAGTTTGCCTTCAACCCTCTCTGATCAGTTTCGAAGTTATTCTGACAGTGATTTTGCTTTTGAGGGTCTCTCTGTGCCAGGGGTTTACAAAGGGTTTGATCAGCTCGACCATTCGGATGGCATTGATGCGTTTGTTGATGTGTCATTGGTCCAAGGGTGCAATTTTCCAATCCATTCCTACCCTTGGGACTGCAAGAACGATTCTTGGCAAACCATCAAATGGCAGCACACAGTTTTGACAGAACCCGACTTTTTGGATGAATGGTCAGCCCAGGACATTGCGTTTCACTTGGCGTATGAGGTCAATGGTTCTAGGCCCCCATCAACGCCAGTTGATCAGCATGTGAGTAGCTGTGTCCCAAGGAGCTCACAACCCACATCCAAGGTCGCCAAGGTCAGTTTTGATGACATTGTTCAGTTGTTCATTGGGCTTGACGAAGATCAAGCCTTTCATGTCATCTCAATCCCGTCTCAGTCATTGGACATGCCCGACAAACCATGGTCCATTTGTTCAGCAAAAGCCAATGCCAAGGGTCTTACTGCGCCTGTTGATCCCGATGAGCCTAAGAGCACCGAGCCATCACACACTGCCCGATGCCAACTCACCCAGGTCGATCCATGCTGCAGCCCAAGACCTTTCCCACCAGCTCCTGTTCAACCAATCGTCGATGCCGGCCAATGCGAAGTTCATGCCAGTTTCGAAGGCTTGTTTGATCCAGGTAGTCACCGCCCTCTTTCTAGAAAGGATTGGGGCTTTGGTTTGTCTATACCAGCACCGAGGCACAAGTCGTACCCAGTTTCAATCAATCCTGAATCAGGTCACTCGGATTGATGGCCCTAAAGCACAGGGTCCCAAACATCAAATGCGTGAACCGTTGCACGCTCTGGGTACCCCGTCAACCGCAATTGACAAGATGATTCTGCATCCCATGCACCGACATTTGCAGCCTCGGCATGCCATATTGCAAGATACAGACGTGTGGTTCTCCAGTCAATGCAGTGCAGCCACAGTCCGTTTTTGTCCTGTACAGTCATGCGGCACGCCAAGAAGCCACCATGACACGATGCATCACCCGTACATCCGACAATGCCGTTTGGAACACGAGAGTCCCATCACAGACCTGGTTGCACATTTGCCAGCTGATCAGCCACCAGCTGACCCCGACCTTAATTGGCAGGGTCGCCAACCGCCGATGCCACCAGCGTTTGTTGCAGATCTGTCCAACCGCTTCATTAGGATGGGGTTTGATATTAATGATGGGGATTTTGATGTTCCACTTCGAACCTGGTATATCGATCATGCCACCATTAGGAGATGGACTGCCCCCAGAAACCTCCAACTTGTTGGACCTCCACAAGGTTGGGAGGCGCAAATCAGCTCCATTTGGGTAGATCAGATTAACCCTGATGAATGGTTCGATGTCACCATCATTCACCCCGACCCCCCCAGACCGCCTAGGCACAGCTTTGTCATTTTGGATGTAGTTGTGACACAATCAATTCAGCTTGACAGGTATGCAGGTCTGGTCACTGTCCTACCGTCCCGCTCAGCCTCCTTTGACATGTTTTCAGTTGCAGCCTCTTTTGAAACGGATGTCAGTGGCTTTGACGTTGCCCAGGCAGCTGATGCAGCTGCCATGTGTAGCTACCAAGAGTGCACAGTGACCTTTGGTTGGCAAGTGATACCGTACACATTGAGGCCGCAGCATGCCATGTCCCATGGAGACGGTTTCCAACTCCAGATTCACTCGACTCCAGCTCAGTTGGCTTCGCAAACCAACTCACAGGCGGGATCATCAACCGATGCTCGGCCAGGAGGAACTCAACAGTTTCCAGCCGGAACGACCAACGAGGATGTACAGTCACACGTTGCCCCAGTCGCATCTCAGTTCACCACGCCTCTGAATATCTACCAAATGAATGGTATGGACACAGTGGTGCAATTGGTCAATGCACAGTTGGCCCAGCCGTCCCACATCATTGCAGACGCCCTGAGAGTTCCGTTCAACTGCATCGAGGCCTTACACATTATGCCCATTTCTCCGGACGCTTTTCCAGAATTGGCCATACCAGCGATCGTTCAAAGGGTTGGCGACATCCCCCTTCATTCAACAGATCGTTTAATTATGATCGATGTCATATACCATCATCATCCTTCGGCCACAGGAAGTACCAACCAACCTACGGTGGTAAGGGGTGTTCACCGAGTCACACATCATGTCAGCCGTAGGCAAATCCTTTTCAAAGCGGCAGTATTTCACTACTGTGAGTACCTGCAGGAAGGTTGTGGTGTCAGTCTTGATGGACTCTTATGGCCAATCACCCAAGCCGATCCACGGCCAGTTAGCCATGGGTCTTATGCCACGGTTGACGTTCCACCCCCGTATGGGCATGATGTTGACACACTAGTTGCTGCAAATACCCTGCACCATGACGGAACCACCGATGCAATGATGGATTTCATGTTGGAGCCGATGGATCTTGCTGAGGACACAACTTTTCTCACGCAGCTGTTTGCCAAAAACCGCCTCAGGTGGTGTGCCAGGGACATCCCATTGCCTCAGGATGTCGTCAACAGCACTCAGCATGCGATGAAGGCCTGCAACCATGCCAGGCCCACTGATCAAACCGTAGCGCAGGCCAACCCAGGGCCCGAAGAGCAGTCCCAGAATGCTGCTTCAACGGTAGTGTCAGTGCAACTCCAGAAGTTTGAGCGCCAGATTGACCCACTCACTGGCTCAAATGATAGTCCCATTGCGCATTGCCAGAGTCGCCCATCTTGTGTTAGGTTTGATAATGGTACCGCCCCTACACAAAACAGAGCTCCCACTCGGCAATCATCCCCGATAGAGACTTCAATTAGCACCTTTTTTGCCAGGAAGTCCAAAAAATCCGGGGCAAAAGCAAGGCTCTCTGTAGCCTCAGGACAAACTACCATTAGAGACTTCTTTAGTCCTCAACCTGCAGCGACAACCGCCCCATGTGATGCCATTGCAGCCGTCGACGACACTCCATGTCCGCCAAGCTGCTCCGCTCCCATCTCCAGACATGATGTAGATATCACAGAGCGGCCCGCAACGGATCAGGGACCCGACAACCAAATCGACCTATTCATGCTGGAGATGCCGGAGGTCATTCAGTGCAAATGTTCCCAGGAGCAGGAAGCTGAGCCACCCAACTTTGTGACCAACAGGCCTCAACCTCAGGCACTGCCAGCGCCTCGAAGAGCCCCAAGACCAGCATGGAGATTGCATCTTTCCAACCTGTTTGATGAATTGGCCACCGTGGTTCATCCCGAAACCGGGCCTGTCGTGCAAGTGGAGGTGTGGTATGTCCACCATGATTCATACCCAGAATGCATTGAGCCGAGAGTCGTCGAACTGGATAATGTTCAAGAATTATGGTACGCTGACCTTTGCAATGTCTGGCTGGACCGTGTACAGAGGCACCAACCCATGAGGGTGCTGAACGTGTTGCCTACGCCTCCTTACCACACACGTCCAAACACAGCTGTTCACATTATCCTGGAACAGGGCCTTCACCCCCAAAAAGTTGCGATTCATTTTACCACCATCTTTTTGGGAGGCACTAGACTAGGACTGTTCCAACGAGCTGAGTCAGCACCAGAGCGCATTTGCACCCAGCACATGATCGATAGGCATGGATTCCAACTCCAATGCGACTTTCGACAGTGCCACATGCACTCAGGTCTCCTTCGATTTGCAATGCATGATCCTGAGGAGATTTTCTCTGGAATCAGTGTCGTACTGACGGTTGCACCACCCCCGCCAGAGCCTGAAGCTGCCTCACTTGCCAGACAGTTGGAAGCGCAACCATCCAATTCTCCCCATGTTCAGAGTGATGATTCTGATGAAGCTGATTTGATGCAGGTCACCTCAAGCTCACCCCGGGCCCCAAGCCCACCACCAGGGGATATGCAGAGCACAGGTATAGGGTTAGGTTTTAACCATCGCATTACACCTGCAGCACTGCTTGAGTTCCGTCAGACGTTGGAATGGCAGGCTCGAGAGCTAGACCACCGCTGCGGTGACCCTGCACAGGCCTCTTTTCATGTTAGATCATGGTACCTTCATTCCGACAGAAGGATCAGAACGGAAGAATCCAGAACGCTTGTCTTGGATCCAAAGCCGCACACCTGGCACCATACCATTATAGACAGGTGGTGTGACCTTCTTGAGCCCGATCAACCGGTTCATTTGCATGTGGTCCTGCCGAACCCGCCAGGGGAATCTTTGGAGCCGGCAGTGCATGTCATCCTGCTTCAGAGACCCAACCCACTGTGGAGATCTGCGCTGCTGACGGTTTCCTATCCCCATATTGACGTGTGGAACATGCAGTTTCTTGCGGTCATGTTGGATGCAAACACCGATCATGAGCAATTGGGTTTCATCTCAGGGGTCACGCATCCGTCCAATCCACAGGCAGCAGACTTGGACATCGAGGTTACCCATGGCCAGATCACCCTGACACGCGACGGCACATTTCCGGTCAGGCATGGTTTCTGGTTTGATGTGCGTGCTGTTCGCAGGGACCAACATGAAGATGACAGCTTGACTCTTATTCAATTGCAGTTTCAATCTATCAGAACGTCC
Source organism: Cladocopium goreaui (assembly GCA_947184155.2). NCBI lineage: Eukaryota > Dinophyceae > Suessiales > Symbiodiniaceae > Cladocopium > Cladocopium goreaui. Next base: position 179,360 of record CAMXCT020006602.1, read on the forward strand.
ATTCGGAACATTCAGTCTCGCCTTCAGCACAAAGCACGTGAATGTATGACCACAGGTGACAGCAACACAGGCAGTACAGTGCCCCTTAGTGCTATGTCAGTGGCTGTCATGCCCAATGAACCACAGACATTTGTCGACCCCTGCAGTGCACTTGCATTCTTCACTGCGCTTCAAGCACTCTGGCAGCCGTTAGCAATCTTGCAACCGCCAGCCTTGCCTGCCCTGGTACCAGTGGTGACATGGTATGTGGATCACATCCGCTTCCCGCAGTGTTTTCAGCCGCGTCTTGTGCTACTGAACCATGACCCATCCGATTGGATCCAGCGCATCCGAAGCGTATGGGTCGATGTAGTGTTGCCCCAACATGTCATGCATGTGCATTTAGTACAACCTGCCCCGCCGGATATGCCCCCGCACCTCGCGGCACACCTGGTAGTGGTACAGCAACCCATTGCTACTTTCAGGTCAGTGATCATCACCAGTTTTGACTCTGACGCTGTACAGGGACATGCCAGTCGGCATGCCACTATGGCTCCAACTCCTGTTGCATTTCACACTGTGTTGGCATTGGCCTACCATGACACAGTTTGCCAGCAGCCCCAGAATGAATGTGCTGTATGGGTTGGAAATGATGAGTTGGCGCCCATGGAGCAATTACCACTCGTAGATGGCCATTCCGTAGTCCTGGCATTGCACCGGCATCACCTGCCGCTTCCTGCAGGTGACACCGCATGGGACTCGCAAGCCCAGGGTCCGACCCAAATGCAGCCCCCCTCAGATGCCCCCCCATCGGATGTGCCAGACCCTATGCCAATGCACTCTCAAGTTGACAGCGCAATGCCGAAACAACGTTCATCGGTTCCAAGGCCAGTACCATGTCCAGTCCCATGCCCAGGATTCCCGGTGCTCTTGTCCCTGGATGCAGTCTTGCCTGTCACTCGTGTCGCCCCAGCTCAGCCGTGGCAGGAAGACATCTCTGCCAATCTCTGCACTTGCATGGAATGCATCAAGCAACTGGTTTCAGCAAGTCCATGACAGCCTTGATATCCAATTGTCGCCTGTTCCTTCTCAGATGACCTGCACGCCCTCAACATTGAACGCAATTTTCGAGGCCCTAGCAGCCCCAATCGGCCCCTACGAGCTTGTTGAGGTATTTGTAGATGGTGCCACCTCTGCAGCTGCCGCCAGTTGGAGTCTCATCCTGGTAGCTCATCACAAGGAGTCCCAACGACTGCTAGGCACCCTGGCTGGTCCAGTCATCATTGGCACAGCCCACCCATGTTGGCTGGGAGCCTCCTGCCTTGACAATATCGCTGCGGAGTTGTCGGCGTTAGCAGCAGCACTGGCCACAGTCATGCAGTACCAGTTTAACTGTCCAGTAGTGGTCCGCCCGGATCTTGCTCTTAGCCGCTGGATTGCTCAGGAGTTAGTCACCACAGTCTCCAACCCGAGACTTGCACAGCTCTGTCGGATTCTCGCAGCTTGGTCCCCGCCAAATGTGCACTTCAAGGAAGTCAGAGGCCACACCAAACATGCTTGGAATGATTTAGCAGACTCACTTGCCAAACATGTCCTTCAAGCTCCTGACCAATTCCCGCCCATTGATTTTGGAGCACTCCATCAACTGGTCCAAGAGCAGCATGACCTCGCGTGGGCTTGGGTTCAACGTATGCCCAAGTCGTTCCGCCAATGCTTTCCTAGTGAAGTGCAAGACACGGTGTGGCAGTTTGGCCCATCACCACGACAAGTTCAGCTGCCTGAAACTCCCCACATCCAAACAAGTGATCCAGTAGCATTTCAGTGTCGTTTGGCCACAATCAATGTTCTTGCGCTTGACAGGACTGACAGCCAGAGAGAAGTAGGCAGGCGCACAGGTGCACGCACTACCCGATTGGATCATCAATTGCATGCGGCCGGCGTCCACATTGCAGGTCTCCAAGAGACCCGTACCATCCAGGGGCAATACCGCACAGATCACTACCTGATCCTTTCTTCTGGTGGGGCAGGGCAAAACGCAGAACGTTCAGGCTGTGAACTGTGGCTTCACCGTACATTGCCTCTCTTCAGTGCAGGGGACCAAAGTCAGATCACACTCACTGATTGTACATGCATAGTTGCCCATGCTGACCCACGAAGATTGTTTGTGCGCATTGAGCGTGCTGCACTGAGTTTGACAGCAATTGTGCTTCATGCGCCCTGTTTGGGCAAGGCCACCGGGGATGCAACAGCACCCATAGATGCCATCAAGCAGTGGTGGATCCAGACAACTGCTATATGGCACCAGGCCGTTTCCACAGAGATGACATGCGTCCTCATTGATGCAAACGCCACACTGGCCTCAGTAACCACCGAATTCTTCCAGCAGCACGATGCCGATGCCACTACTCCCCAAAGCCTTATCTTCGAGGAGTTTCTCTGTGAACACGCCTTGTTTGTGCCGTCCACATTTCAGGCCATTCACTCAGGGCCATCGTTCACCTGGATCCATTCCTCAGGCAGGCGCATGAGGATCGACTATGTCCTGCTTAGCCGAGCCTTGTTTGGCATGGTGACCCAATCCGAAACTTGGCGATCCTACGATGGTACTTTTGCCCACGAGGACCACATCCCGGCAGTCCTGTCCTTGCAAGGATGGATCAATGCCCACCAGGCTGCCCCTCAGCACTCGTGGGATGAATTTGCGTTGATGGATCCGATCAGATGCACCCAATTTCAAGAGGCCCTCGCAACATTGCCAATCCCTCCATGGGAGGTTGCAACTGATGCGCACAACTTGCTGTACGAAACCCAGTACATCCAACTGGCCAAGCAATTTTTCACCAGAAAAAAGGGGGCGAAGCGGCGCCCAACCTTGAGTGCCCCCACACTCGATGCCATTGCCTTCAAGAGGCACGTCCTAGATTGTGGAAGAGCCTGGTCAGCCATGACCGACCCTGAGTTCAAGGAACAGCTCAAGCTCATTGAACGCACAGTTCGTCGCCTTGTCTCTGCTGACTTGCAAGTCTTCTTTGATCAGCTTTTGGTACGCCTCCAAGAAGCTGGCCAATTGTCAGATCACAAGCAAATGTTTCGCATGTTGGCAAGACTTGGCAGCCGCAAGCATAAAACTCGCATGCAGTCCAAGCCATTACCCATGCTACGCACCCAGCAAGGTGAAATGGTCACATCCTATGCTCAGCAACAAATGCTGTGGCTGCACCAATTTGCCAAGATTGAAGCCGGGGTCAGGGTCACCTGGGAGTCGCTCAGGGAAGCAGATGCCACCATGCCAGATCTGCCCCGGGACATCCAGGAGGCGGCCGCTTTTCCAACAGAGTGGGACCTGCAAGCGGCCGTGGCCAAGTTGAAAAGGGGCAAGGCACCCGGACCCAATGGAATCACGCCTTGTCTTCTCAAGGCTGGGGGTAGCACTTTCTCAAAGCACTTCACCGCCCTTACCACTAAAATTGTGGCCCATGGGAAAGAACCCACATCCTGGAAGGGAGGCAGGTTGGTGCCGCTGTATAAAGGGCGCGACTCCACAGCTGACCCAGCCGCTTACAGAGCCATTTACATCTCTGACCACACGTCCAAGCTCTACCATAGAATGTTGCGCAGTCAACTGGAAGGGCCATGGACAGCAAGCATGGACTTGTTGCAAGTAGGTGGTAGAAAATCAATGGGCACTGATGTTGCACATCACATGGTGGAAGCCCATCAGTACTGGTGTAGGAAGAGAAAGCTGCCGTCAGCCGTGGTCTTTTTTGATCTGAAATCGGCCTTTTACTCGGTGCTACGGCAAGCACTCTTGTCCGACCAGCTTGACCCACAGCCAGTGGCAGCAGCTTTGCACAGCTGGGGCATCCCCACTCAGTTGATTGACATGTGGCTGCAGCAAGCCAGCTCCGACCACGCCATTATGAATGCCTCTGCCCATACCGAGAAACTGATCCAAGACTGCATGCACAACACCTTCTTCACTGTGGAGGGGGTACCCGGAGTGTGCCACACCACGCGGGGGACCAGACCTGGCGACCCGCTAGGGGACCTGCTTTTCAACCTGATTATGCGCTTGGTCCTGCACGACATGCATGCCAAAGTTCAGCAAGGCTCGAGGGCCACCTGGCTCGGAGCACCCACGCACTGCAGTTCTTTTGCTGACGCCGAAGACGTCCCACTTCATGCCTACTTTGATGTGTCCTTTGTGGACGATGTAGCCGTAGCCATCCATGCTGAGACTTTGCCAGAGGTCGAGGGCCTCATTAAGCTTGTAGTGGAATCCTTCCATGCAGCGGCAAGGGCGCGTGGCTTAGATGTGAACTTCAGCCAAGGCAAGACAGAGGTTCTCTGGGATATCCTGGGGAAAGGGTCCAAAGCCTTGAAAGAGCGCCTGCACGACTCTGGTCAATGGCTCTCTTGGCATCAGGAAGCAAACACATTCAACCTCCGCGTGTCCCATTCCTACAAACATCTTGGGTCCTGGATGCAGACGGGGGGATGCCACCAAAGGGAAATTGCCCAGCGAGCCTCCCTGGCCATGCAAAGCTGGGGATGCCTTGCGCGTTCCTTCTACCACAAGCGGCATGTTGGCCTCAGGGCCAAAACTACAGCTTCCAGTCCCTTAGCATGTCCAGGATGATGTACAATGCTCACACGTGGGTTGGGGTCACCGATGACCACCTCGCCACATGGCAACAAAAACTCAGGAAACCCTTGGGATTGATGACTAGGCCCCTGCTCAAAGGTATCGCCCCAGTCAAGGTTGATACCATCGACCTTTTCGCCCTAGCCCAGATTCTGCCGCCCACGGACCAACTGCATGTGGCCAGGCTTCGCTATCTCAAACGCCTTTTGAAGTACTGCCCACAAACCCTCTGGAACCTGCTTTACCAAATTGGTGAATGGCCCCACAGTTGGCTGGCCCTTTGCAAGTCCTCCTTTGCCTGGTTCTTGCAATTTTATCAGGTTCCTGGTGCCCCAACAGATGCTGCAGACCTCACGGCATGGATCACACATGTGGCGCTGGACACCAACTGGAATGGGAGGCTCAAGAAAGCCGCCAGGGGTTGCCTGAGCTTCCGCCAAGCCAATGCAGAGGAGCATGTTTGGCTCAAAGCTTTCCAAGCCAGATTCGTTGACGCAGGGGGCACACTGCCCTGTGCCCAGGCCACTCAGAGCGAAACTTGGGTCTGCGACCAATGTCAAAAAGCATTCCCATCCAAGCGGGCCTTAGCGACTCATTCTGGTCGTGCACACGGGTACAGACGCCTGGTCAAGTTTTATGCTATTGACCAGACTTGCAACGCCTGTGCAAAGACCTATGCCACACGCAAACGGCTCATCGAGCACCTCAGGGATGCCAAGGACTGCCTGCAGACCCTGCAAGCTTGCTTCCCACCATTGTCCGATGAGCAGGTAGTAGCTTTTGACACCGTGGATCACGAAACCACCCTCGCACTGCGTGCACAAGGTTGGGGAGCCGCTAAAGCTCTGGCACCGGTGCGCAAAATCCTTGGCCCGTGCTTGCCTCCGGCAGGATCGCCAGAAGCTGCATATATGCACCTCAGGTGGAGCCAGCGCAATCCGGTAGCCGGCTCTGGTTTTGAGCAGTTGCAAGGGCATGCTATCGCCCAACATGAGACTCCTGAGCCCAGAGTCATCCTGTTTGATGCTGACCTTCCAGCCTTTCTGTACCAGTCAGCGGCGGGTATGAACCCAGGCGATGGCAGATTCTCGTTGCACGGGCTGGCAAGAGAGACTGCCAGGTTGCACATCCGCACTCAAGTGTTTGTGCATTTCTTCTCAGGATACCGCAGAAGGGGCGACCTCCATGATCTGATTGAACATCACATCTTTCCCCAGGGCCACCAACTGTTTGTGCTTTCAGTGGACATGTGCCTACAAAGGGAGAGAGGGGATTTGGCCTCCTCATCCTCACTGGCATGGTGGATGGACCGCATAAAAACCGGCCAAGTGTGCGGGGCCGGGGGGGGCCCCCGTAGGTTCGACACTTGGAGGCTATATCGCAGGCCAAGCCCGTATCATTTTAGAAAGCGAAAGTAAAGAAAGTAAGAAAAAGCAGGCGCAAAATGGACGCAACCAGCCGCAAAATAGACGTAACCAACCGCAGAGAAACAGCACAGAGCAGCGCATCAAGCTCACCAAGTCGATGGAGCCGACGGAGCCGACCGAGACGACCAAGCCGACCAGGCCGACCAAGCCGACCCAGCCGACCAGGCCGACCAGGCCGACCAAGCCGACCAAGCCGACCAGGCAGACCAAGCCGACCAAGCCGACACAGCCGACCAAGCCGACCAGGCCGACCAGGCCGACCAAGCCGACCCAGCCGACAAGGCCGACCAGGCCGACCAAGCCGACCAAGCCGACCAGGCCGACCAAGCCGACCAAGCCGACAGGCCGACCAGGCCGACCACGCCGAGCAGGCCGACCAGGCCGACCAAGCCGACCAGGCCGACCAGGCCGACCAGGCCGACCAGGCCGACCGGGCCGCCCACGCCGACCAAGCCGACCAGGCCGACTAATAGGCCGACCACGCCGACCGGGCCGACCAGGCCGACCAAGCCGACCAGGCCGACCGGGCCGCCTAAGCCGACCAAGCCGACCGAGCCGACCAGGCCGACCAGGCCGACTAATAGGCCGACCACGTTGACCGAGGCGACCAGGCAGACCATGCAGCCCGACCAAGCCAACCAAGCCGACCAAGCCGACCAAGCCGACCAGGCCGACCAAGCCGACCAAGCCGACCAAGCCGACCATAGACCGACTCCAGGCCGACTAAGCCGACCAAGCCGACCAGGCCGACCAAGCCGACCAAGCCGACCAGGCCGGCCAACCACAAGGCCGACCCCGCTGCATACCATACATATAGGCCTCGGGGCTCAATAGATTTGCATGGATCAAATTTGGCCCGGTGTTTCTCATGTGAGCGATGAAGTTCTTCCCGCTCACCGGCGGCCACATGCATGTGTCCAGCACGGGCACTACTTTATAACTTTTTGCCGCTGTTGTCCGGCCCGTCAGTCTGGCCGCATTCTGCCGGGTTCCACATTTGATGGCAGCAGTTTTGCCACAAATAACTTTTGTACGTTGGTTAGCAGGGCCCCGCGTGGTGACTTCCAATGCTCGCTCCTTGCAGTGGCCTAAAAGCATACCAATGATATGGCCCAAACTAGTCACTAGTTGGTATCAACAATCCCGAAAAAGGTGGTTCGAAGATGTTCGAAGCATGTATATTGAATTGCAATCCTAAGGGGCGAGTTCTGCACAGTCCGACTTGCTTCGCCGCGGCCTTCTCCGTGCTTTGAACTGAACAGAAATTGGTTGCCTACAGCATCTTAGCCCAATGTGCGATTCTGCACACGTACTGGCATGCATGTGAGGAAAGAACTATTCTACAACTGTCAACTCCCGCTAAAGACGGTGAACAGGGCAAGCCACAGTCACAGGTCACCGACGCGCATGCGTAGGAAGGGTTGTCATAAACAACAAGCTAGCCGAACAAATCCACAAATACCTTGATAAGTTTATAAAAATGCAGGTCACCTCTATATGGACAGAATCTAGGGACAGAAAACACCAACAACACAAAGCAAAGTGGCAAAGTTGCAGTAGTCAATCTTGGATGCTCAGCGCCGAAGGCCAGGAGGATGGGACGGACCGAGCTTGCCCAACGATGGGTAGGCGGTGCACCATGAGACCATACGATAACATTGTTGCACACAAACGTACGTGTTTACATACATGGCTCCCTCATCTACTCCTAGATCCTCGTCGGATTGCTGAATTTTTGCCTTTAAGAGAATAATTGCCTTTCTGATTTGCAGGCTGTTTTTTCAAAGCAGCGGCTCTTTCCATGAATTCATTTAGATCCATCTTGATTCATTATGATCCATCTTGATTTCATTAAGATTCATCTTAAGTTCACCTTGATTCTAGATCTGAACCATGATCATTCCCTCGGCACAGCCCCATCCAAATCCCATCGCTCTGTTTCATTGGTCCCATTGTCCCATCGTTGATCATAAATTATTCGATCATGAAATATCGATCATGAAGTATTGATCATGAAGTATCGATCATTAAGTATTGATCATGCATTGTTTGATCATGGGTTATCGATCATGGATTAGTTGATCATAAATTCTTCGATCATGAAGTATCGATCATTAGTTATTCGATCATGTAATATCGATCATGAAGTATTGATCATGAATTGTTTCATCATGGGTTATCTGATCATGGATTAGTTGATCATAAATTATTCGATCATGAAGTATCGTTCATTAATTATTCGATCATGAAGTATCGATCATGAAGTCTTGATCATGAATTGTTTGATCACGGGTTATATGATCATGGACTATTTGACCATGAACTATCTGATCAAACACTCATGATCGATCGGATAAACTATTTCCGGTATATGATCATGATCGAAATGTTTGATCGTGAATTCCATGATCGACATGTTTGATCGTGAATTCCATGAGGTACCTCATATTTTATTACAACTATACGGTTTTTCCAGCGGCGTCTTTTCCCGGGTTTTCGGTGTCTTTTCCTGGGGTAGCGGCGTCTTTTGCCGTCCAGCCAATTTAAGAGATCAAAAATGAATGTATCACTTCAGTCCCGGCAGTTCAGCACCTCGACCCTCATGGATGGTAAGCAAGACAGACCATAACAGGCCAACACCTTTATTTAGTTTTACAAAAATGAAAAATAAGTGTCATATATATATATATATATCTATCTATCTATGTATTTACCGTAATACAGATAGTTCTACCTATCCGTATATATATATATATGTTTACAGCTACATCTGCTCATGTTCGTGTATTTCCAAACACATTCCAAATGTTTTTTTTTATAACTGACTATATAAATACAGCCATAGCTATCTAAAGAACTGCTTGCTGTTTGGCGTTGGATATGTCAAAGCTAAGCGTGGCAGACATGAACCATTTGGTGCGTGACAATGGGTCATGTGGATGGTTGTGCCACCGCTTGGGCCGAAACAAGCGCAGGCCAAGAGACTGCTTCTAGTCCGAGCAACTCGTATTGGGATTCAGATGGATTCAGGGGCTGCGGGTGTTCGCACCCATGGGCATGCTTACACATCGAGGCAAGCTTCCTGATTTGCGGGGTACATGTCAGCAGTCATGACGTATGTTATGGTCATATATTCATGAGACCGAATCACGAGACCGTATCAGCACATCACTTTTTGTGTATAGCGGAACCTACATGGCATCATGTATTGGCCATGACTTTCTCGCATGGCTCATTCGTTCCAGTGCATGGATGCTGCCATGCACGTTTTGACTATACGATGACTGGGGCGTCTTCATCTCATGGTTCATGGGGGCATGTAGGGCGCAATAGGTTGGACCACGATGAATGCCATCCGGCATCTTCCAAGGTTTTTCACAAGCGCTGTCGCAATTGGTGGCAGAGCACATGGCGCAAGCTGAAGCAGGCCGGCCTGGGGACTCGGGAGGTGGCGCCGGCGTGGACAATGTCGACCACTTTCCAGCTGCTATGAAAGAGTGGATGGCCAAGCATGGTCAAGCCCGTGCACTTCTAGAAATTGCGCCGCCGCCAATGCCAGATTTCTTGCAAGCCCCTCCGAGCCAATGCCAAAACCAAGCAGAAGGGGCCGCAGTGACACACTCCCAAGAAACTCATGACCCGTCTTCAATTTTGCAGCTCTGGCAACCAGATTGGCTACCCCGCCTCTTTGACGATGTCGGCACGGTCACAGTGGTACAAGACATGTGTGAAAGACCCGCTACGCTCGCAGAAGAGACCTCGGCTTTCCGTCGAAAAGTTGATCGATCCTTTGGATGGCACGGCAAAGTCTTGAATGACCAGCAGAAGTCCCAGCGCGCAGCCGCACAAACGACCTTGCAGTCCCTTGCCTCCACAATTGTCCATTCAGATCTACATGTCACTGTGCCAACAGTATTGAAATTGCCATGCTGCCAAGATCAAATTCATGGGTAATTCATGGGTAATTCATGGGTAGTTATTGAAATCCAAGTGGACGCAACGAGCCGAAACACGTGCTGCCGCAAATCCTTCCTTTGATGCGCAATGTTACCCTATACGCGGCGTAACCAAAACGACCCTAATTAACGCAAAGCTATCGCCCAAAGTAGCCAATTAGCGCTGCGACGCGACCTTACATGCATGAACAAAGTGCATGCAGCCGTTGCAAGCTAGCTCAAGGGACCTTTGCGGCGAGACATCTTGCAGACATGGATGTTCCAGCGATGGATAAGTAGCAACGATGCGAGACTGCTTTGAACGCAAGCGAGAAAAAAAGGCACCATGGTTAAAAAGTTTTTCACACATAAGCGATTACAGCCAGATCACGTCTGCTTGCAAAAGCGATCTGAGCGCGTCAGCTTCTTGCACTTTCCCATTGCTGGTGCAGACACATGCACGCTCTGCTTCCTCAGCTAACCTCACAAACCCTCCCTCCCGCTCTCGCCATTGCAAGGAGCACTACAAATACAAATTTTGCGGCGGCTTGTCAGTGTGTCACCATGATGCATGTCTCTCTACATAACTCTTCTTTCAAGCACCTCCTTACCTGCTAGCGCTTCCCACCTAGCTGGAAGCTAGACCTTCTATAACCGTTTCCAAAGTCAACATTCAATCCTATACAAAAATGGTTTGCTTCAAGTGTGTTAACCGCATTTCCACGTTCTTTGCAGTGCCTGGTGCCGAGATTGTTGGCGACGAGCCCCGATGATGGCAAGTCTGAGCTGTTGCAATGCAAGGTCTTCGCTCTGGTGGCCGGCGAACTCTATCGCAGTCACGGAGGACAACTCTTTGAGTATTGCAATGGTGCATGGGCCCCTGCTTCCCAAGGGCTTTCCTCAGTCAACCTCGAGTTCATCCTCCAAGCCCTGCGCAGATCTCAAGCATACTTTGCCGTCATGGCCCAGATGAAGCCCAAAAGGACCTACGAAGACATCGTGTTCGAGATCAAAGCTATCCAGCAAGTGGGTCTGGAGGACGTACTGCTACAGTGGCAACTTCAAGACATCCTGCCCCGAAAGGCCGAAGTCAAGGCCAGAGAGTGGCTGTATGGTTTGTCCGAGTTGTGCCGCCACTTGCGGCATCAGTTTGACGAGCACTCCAGGACAGGAAACGTCCCACAGACTGACTCCGGGTTACGGGTTTGAATTCAAACTACCATGCTCCATGCTAACGTGCCAGCACGATAGTCAAACGAAACCACACCGGATTCAGCGCCATTCCTATGTACGGTCTCCAGCATTCATTGCCCAAGTGTGGTTTTGAGACTGTTCATGGAAACATACTCTTCACTGTGTGGGTACAACACGAGGACTATCGTCAAATGTTTTCAACGTTGGGGCGATGAAGAAATCCGCAGCAAACAGCAGCCCGGGCTATGCTTCCAAGATGCTTTCATTTCTACTGTGGATGGACAACCGCAGCAACTGCAGAAGGATGCGCGGCATGGATGCTACGTTGCCATCCCCACGTCCATCTCGCAGACACCTTCCATGGACACACGTCGACGCTATGCCAGCATTCTCTTGTCTTCCTTTGCAGGCTCGGCTGGCCTTCAAGTCTTACTCAATCAATGTGCCCTCGTGGTGGCCCGGGTGAGGCAGCCAGATGTGCTCCACATCGTTGTGGGCTGTGGACATGATGGGAAGACTTTGATATTTGTCGACCACATGCAAGCTGTGTTTGGCAGCGCTTTCAGCTGCGCCCCGTGCAGTATGCTGCAAGCGGACCGTGAATTTCAGGTCCAGGGCGTCAACTTCATCCATTCATCTTTCCTGACTTTCGATGAATGCAAAAGAGATCAGGGAATCATGGAGGATACCGTGAAAGTGTTCGTGGGTGGGGGTTGGCTACCATTGCGGAGAAACCATGAAGCAGAAACCAAATACGGACACTGGGCACATTCCGCCAAGGTGTGGGCTATGAATGTCGGAGATATCCCGCGGGTGCCCACTGCAGAAGAAGTCTCGCACCAAAGGCGCTTCCGCTGCACCTACATGCGGTCCAAGTTCACGGCCATCCAAGATGAAGTTGATGTTGCCAACAAAGTCTTCCAAGCAGATCCCAGTGCCAAAGAGTTCATGGCCTCTGGCGCCGCTGTTTGGTGCTTCTTTCAGGATTTTCTTTTTCCACATCTTCGCTCCAATGGTCTGCAAAAGTGCAGTGACAACTTGCAGTACCTCATGCCCGAGACCACTTTGTACAAGGACACGCATTGGCTCCTCCAAAAGATGAGCCGCTGCAGCGAGCGCCCAAATCCCGATGAAGGACAAGGACCTGCACATCCAGAAATTCCGGTAGTGCAAAGCCGCTCCGAACGGATCATTCGTGAGACCCATGCGGCTGTCACCACTCAGTTTTTCTCTGCCAAGGAAGTCAATCGCCTTTTGGCCCCTTCCAATCCAGGTTCAGCTCCGCCAAAGAAGCCGGGGAAGAAACTCAGAGTAGAGTACCTCAAGGAGTCCATCCTCGAGTTCCCCCATCTCATTCGGTCCGTTGATGGCCAAGTCCGTGCTGGGAATGCGTTGGACCGCTTCGAACGTCGATGTTTGAATGTTGACGCCTGGCAGACTTGCCTCCAAACATGCTTAGGTGAAGCTCGGGTTGAAGAAATTGCTGGTACTTGGCAAGATTGGTCTTGGCCACAAGCTGCAGAAGCTTCACTGGCAGACACCATGGATGACCCCACTGGCCTTCCTCGTGGTGACTCTTGGACCATCTCTTGCAACATCAACCTTGAAGGATTGAAGCAGTATGCTGCATCCACACTTGGAGAGAAGGGTTTGCACGCCCGACAAGTTGCAGAGATTTGTGAAAGAGACAACGAGACCGTCGGAGACTTGGTCACTGTGAAGACTACAGGGCATCAAAAACAAGTGGCAGGTGAATCGCTCGGACGTGTCTTCTTTCCATGGGTGAGCTTTCCAACCCTATCTCGTTCCGCCAGAAGCTACGGCAGCCCACTGGGGACAAAGGAGTTCGACATGCCCAATGCTGTGATCCACTTTGCCCTCAAGTTCGCTGAAGAGTATGCCATGGACTTGCCGTGCTTTCGGCGGTATCACGCTTTCAAAGCTGAATGGCGCCAAGTGGTGATGTCTTGGTTCTCCTTCTCAGAGCATGATGCCAAAAAGGCGCTCCTCATGGCCTCTTTTGGCTTTGCATTTCCATCTCGCGCGAGCGGTTCACCTGTGGCCTGTCCCTTGTTGGAGGGCCTCGCTGCAGATGCCATGAAGTTGCGGGAGGTGCTTTGTCAAAAATTCCCCTCGGTAGTTCAAGACATGAAAGCAGCAAAGCGCCCGCGGCCCGAAACTTCCGCCATGGCTTTCTTGCTTTTTGACAAGGAACACAAAGCAATGCAGCTGTTCTGCGGCCTCCTGCCCAAACATGGCTTCGCTCTAGTTGCACCAGTCTTTGACGCAGTGCTTGCTGTCCCGCAAGCGAATCTGAGCATGCCAGGTGAAGAAGTAGATTCAGCAGCAAGTGAACAGGCTTTGCTGGAAGATTTCCACAGTCAGACTGGAATCATGATGCAGGTCAAACCACTGGACAGAAGCCCGCCCATGCTCACAGTGCAGCAAATCCTGGAATCCATTTTGGAAAACAATGCTGGGATCAGGATGGGCGCGATCCATCACATTCCTGGGTGTTACTCCTGTATCGGCACTGCTCTCTTGAATTTGTTCCCCGAGGAGGCTGACCCTTTGAAGGCCGCAACATCCAACTTGCCAGAGCCTATGTCCTACCAGCACATGATGCAGCTTTGTCCTCAATTTTCCATAGAGCCTGTGTCCTTGTCTCAAGCAGAGCAGTGCGGCGATGGAATGTGTTTCTTGCTACATGCATCGAGCTCATCAGCCAAGGATTGTGGCCATGCATACGGACTGAAGCTGGTCCAGGAAGCTGCTCACATTTACAGCTCCGCCGAGGAAGAATGCATCCAAACCAATGCAAAAAAGTTGTGGAAGCACTTGTCGAAAGCTCACGGGACGCAGGTTTTCCAAGTCAATGTGCTCTCCGCAGACGATCGCGCGGCCAAGAGGAGGAGAAAGGAAGCACCTTCGACTTGCCTGGAAGTCCAACTGAAAGCAGGAATGGAGGCCGAGGAGGGCTGGAGCTCCGTGGCGCCACAAGTTCGCGCCTGCATGGAAAGAGAAGTATTGCAAGAGATTACCCGTCTGGGCCTCAGTCAGTGATCGCCGCCCAAGTGCGAGCGGGACGAATGAAACGTGATGTGTTTTTTTGGCTTTCTATTGCATGGGAACAGGGGTGTGCCTTGCTGGCTGACATGTGCACACATGTTTGGACAGCGCAACAAACACACTTCTAGCGCAACTAAGCCAACTGACTTTCAGCGTGACCTTGGCGCTAAGACCTGCCCGTGCCCAGGTCTCAAAAATCAAGCCGGCTGCTCCAACCCGGACGCCTCAGAGGCAACTTACAAGTGCATCCTGTGCCCCTTCCGATCGTTCAGCAGGAGGTCCTCCTTGCTCACGCATGTCGAAAAGTACCACAAAGCAGAGAAGAACTTTGTCACTGTCAAGCAGCAGTTTGCTGTGGCGTGCGCTATCTTTGGACAGAAGCAGGCAGGGCCCAAGGGTCGGAGAGTTTGTGTCCTCTCGTATTCTGATCGCATGTATAAAGTATCATGCATATACCCCTGCGAGGCTTTGAGTCCTTTGGCTGCGCGTCCTGCCGGCACGGACACCCTGCTTTCCCAAGCTGCCATGTGCATGCGAGATTGGGTCTCTTTGGACGCAGCTTCCCTTCACTTTGTGTCGAAGCAGAATACGGTCGACATGGCTTTGCTTCTGACCCGCGCTGGGCCGAAGTATGTCCTCAAGCAGCATACAGCCCAGGCACTCCGAATCAACAAGATGCTCTACATTAGCAATGACTTTGCGGACTTGGTGTTGGCCAAAGCCATCAAGCACAGAGGCAAGATCCACAGCATGTTCAATGACATCACTACTGAGTGGGTTTGTCAAGGTAGTCCTTGTGCTTGGCTTGGGTGTCGCCGAGGGGACACACGCCAGGCCGTCTTTGAGCAGGTCATGGCTTTGAAGCCTGTGCAGGCCCTGCGAACTGCTTTGATAGCAACTGCCACCGTGCATGCGGAGTGGGTGGTTTGCAGTCATGATGCGACCTACCAAGTCCTTTTCAGCGCCATCGGACAAATGCCCATGCAGCAGAAAGAAGGAGAATTCCATGCTTTGCATACCTTCCTTGGCCGGTCTGGAGCTGTCCCTGGTTTCAGCCTCCAGCGCACAGAAGGTCCGGATAGTTTCCGCTCTGCTGTAGCCCAGGTGCTCCCACATGATGCCCGCATGACAGTGAAGTATATGTTCTCTGACAATCCTGCTTCCGTGGAAGGTTCCACTGATGTCTTGCCAAACCTGGAAGCTGTTGCAGAAGATGCCTTGCACTTGGTGTTGCGAGTGGAAGCTTGCACTGGTGAGAAGCGGACGGCCTTGTCATCGAACCTACTCCGGATTATGCTGCGCTTTCGCTTGCCATGTGCTGGATCCTTCTTCCATGGTGGCACTGATGGAGATGATGAGCATGATGCAGGACAGTGGTCAGATGGAGTTGCCAAAGATGGTGTGCCAGCGGACTGGGATTGGGATGCCCGGGTGACAAAGCCGTACTCCGGCCACCAGGAATTCATCAATGACATCGAAGTGCTTTGTGCCCAACACTTGGACCAAATGAAGCGAAAGGATAAGAAGGGGCGTACAATCCAGCAGGTCTTGAAAGCCGGCACGTCTTACACGCACTTCAGGTACCTGTGGAACGGTTCCCACATCATAGCAGCCCTTCACCAAGCCATGCCCCCGAAGGAAGTGGAGCTCCTTAGCTTTGGCACGTGCAGCAATGAGGCTTTGCACTTTCAGCTCAAAGTCTGTCAAGAGCAAATCATCCAGCAGCACATCCAAACATTTCCTCCGCAGTTGGAAGCATTTAGCTTAGCAAAGCTCTTGGCGCATCATTCGGCCGCTTACTCTCCAACCTTGGCACAAAGAAAAGAATCTGAGATCTTAAGCCTCATGCAAGGTTGGCTGACCAAAGGCTTTCTCCCGCCGCTTGAAGAGGGGCGCATCCAGCCAACACTTTCCAGAGAGGACTTGCGCAGACCTGTGCATCAATTGGACCCGCAGAAGGTGGCCATCAGAAAGGACAAGGCAAGGGAGAAAGCAAAGCAATGGAGCAAGGAAGTCCAGAACAGGAAGCTCAAGCATCCGCAAAGCCGTCTGCAAAAGCCCGTCTGCAAACGCACCGTCTTTACCCAGAAGAAGCTTCTTGACTGCAAACATCCACATGTAGGCTTTGTTGCGCAAGCTGAGCAACAATTAGTGCATGGTACACATGCGGCAGATCAAAGTTCTGTAGCGCTACAACACCCAACGATGGTCAAACTTAGGGCTTTGTCCAACCAGCTATTTCTCCTCTGAATTCGTTATTCGAAACTGCGCTAACCTTCAAGGAAGGCATCCCAACCATTTGTTTTACCATGCGTTCCTTTTGCCAACCCGCCAATGCATGCGCTGCGCAGTGCGAGTCCGCCGCACTTGAAGCTACGCCTGCCGCCCTTCTGAATAATGCAAAGCTCCGGACTAAATTCGACTGTGCGCAATTTGCTGCATCCCACTTATACCGCGACAGCTGCCTCGCCTTTTTGGTTGCAAGGTGCTTCACAGCTGCTGCATTGGCATCGCGCATGCATTATCTGCTGGCCATTTTGTGCCCCAATCACATGCTGTTGTCTTCACGTGTGACATTGCCATTCATGTCCAGACTGCTTACCCCCACCCAGTAAACTCCTCTAGCTTGCTGGTTAGTTGCCTGCGTGCGCAAACAGTTGCAAGTATAAACTTGTGATGCAGCCGGCGTTTTGTGGTCATTTGAAGGCCGAGACTCCGACCTTGTTTCTTTTTAAACATGTTTTTCCACATAGAAAGCGTGCAATCCTACCCTGACCACTATAGCCGTTGTTGTCCATGTAGCTCCCCAGAAGCTCCAGGTATCCAGGGTCGACGGCCCCATTATTCTACCATGCACGATGCTTTTGGCCGCGTAATTCTAAAACAATCTCAGACACACCTGCCATCGATCGGTGGCGCAGGAACCAGAAGCCAATCGTCTAATCGCAAGTTGAAGCACGATTTTAAGGTGACAACAGCTGCAACACATCACTTGTTGAGTACGTTGCGTTCTAACGATTGGTGTGATTGTCCTGCTCGCTTGGATTAAATACCGGAACGACCTTGCGCAATGCCCAGGCGGCCAAGTCGTCGCGCAGCAGTGCCTGCTGATGTGGCATCCTCTGCAGACGCGCCGCTTTGAGGTGCGCAGCCACGTGGGAGAAAGTGGAGAGGCATGTTGGAATAATCCTTCATGTCTTTGGGGCGTTACAATCTCAGCCATGGTTTGTGAACAACATTCATGTCTTACACTGTACACGTCTACAGGCAGGTGGGTTGCAACATGTAAAGTTTCTGTAAAGCATGGTTTTTAGTCTGCTTCTGGGTGCAAGCGGATGCAGAGAATATGGAGCGCCGAACCTGTGGATCAGTGGCATCTTTCCATTGCCTAGCTCGTTGGGGGCACATAGTGCCATTTATGAGTTCCATGCCGGTGCGTTAAAGACGGTCGCAAACATGAGTATACATGTCATTGGGAACCGATCCAGTCTTCATGTCACATGGCCAACCGTCATTGGTGGCCACACCGGAACGGATATAGGTGTGATGTGTGGTTCGAAACTTGAACGACGATCGAAGTCAAATATTGAATTTTTGTTCCTCGTGCCTATCAGCGAACTCGATGTTGCAGTGGCAGTGCGTGCCTTCAAGTCATCAGAGAATTCATTGTCATCGGCCAGGCCCCGGTGGAGCTGAGTGTGCTGTGCAAGAAATTCGTACTGCGCCCGTGTGCCACCATGACTTCCTTCATGGTGATTCGCGCACAGCGCTAAGCGGTTTTATGAGAATGGCCCCGGACCCTGTGTGCGGATGTTGCAATAAGCTGCAGTCCCGAACTCATTTTCAATAGAAGATTTCAAGTTTCAGTGTTCAAATCCATGTGTTGAAAGTAATAACGTTTTTCACAAGGTCCACGTTCCTGCCCGCCGGCATTGTGTTGGTATAGCCCCGAAACAAATTACATTGTTCGCGCAGGGTACGGGCCCAAATCAAACCTGCCGTGAAGCCACTGTACGTCATAACAACCCGGACCTTCCTGAGTTCAAGGCTGTGGTCATTTTTTTTGTCGACGCGATCGT
Organism: Cladocopium goreaui; assembly: GCA_947184155.2. Classification (NCBI taxonomy): domain Eukaryota; class Dinophyceae; order Suessiales; family Symbiodiniaceae; genus Cladocopium; species Cladocopium goreaui. Next base: position 197,688 of record CAMXCT020006602.1, read on the forward strand.
TTAATGTATTCATGTTTCGCCGTGTGGTTTCAAATTAGATGTCACATGACAATCTGCAAGCTCTCTGTGTACGCCGGCCGTCAAGGGTCCATAAGTCTATGGGTAGCGACCTTTGACACACTATTTTCCAACATTTTTCAAGTCAGTCATAAAGTTTTGTGGCTCCATGTGCGATATTCACAGAGGGGCTTCTGATGTCACCAAATTAGTTTGGACATCTGCTCGACCAGGCTGTCCTGCTAACAATCAGATGCAGGCGCCTAGAGCACCAAGAAGGAAACACGAAGCCAGAAAAAATGACGCAAGCTAACTTTCTACAAACCAAAGGTTTTTCCTGAAACTCACGATTTCCGTCGCGCAAATTCCACTATCGATGCTGAGGGTAAGACGTATAGAAGCAGGCCCTAATACATTCAAGGAGGTCAGTAGGTAGTCAGATCGATACAGACGGACATGCAAAAGCTTGGTAGGTAAGGAGACAGAAGAACATTTAGACCTGTGGATGAGATCATGACAACAAGTATGTCATCATTCGGCCATATCATGTGATCCCAAGACATGCGCTTGCAAAGGCTACGACACGGAATGTTCAGCGCAAGATCTTTTCAGAACATGTGCAACAGAACGTGTTTGAGATATGTCGCAGAAGTTCACACAGCATGGGCTTTGGAGGTTTTGTCAGCGCAACCATGTCAGATTTTCTCGTTGTGTTCAGTTGAACCCGGGCATGCGCAATACATCCATGTGTATACATACACATCTGCAGTGCATATGAATACTTTTTGTAAATATATGTACATTGAAATATATGCACATATGTCGTTCAATGTCCACGTATAGGTACTTACTTGTTTATACTTTACACACGCGTTCATGTGAACCGAATTACAAAGAGAAACCTGCAATGCGTCTGTCAGATGATGTTAACTCTGGCGTTTGCAGGTGACTGGAAGACATCTCTGTGTTTTGCCGGAACGTGCATTTTTTTGTGATACGTGGTTATCCGTTCATAGATACATAGCCGCAGGTAAGATGTACGTATGTGTGTGTACATATTTCCATATTAACATACATGTAGATATAGATAGTGCAATTCTATGTACAAAATGAAAGCAAAATGGAGCCGCAAAATGGACGCCAAGCGTCAAAGGCACGGGGGGCCCCCCGTGCGAATCTTTTTCAGCGGCGCGACTCCTGCAGGGGGGCCCCCCTCCAGTGCGGTCAGGTAGCTGGCCAAACGGGATTCCCAACATTCCGTTGAAAGCATGGAGACAAGTGCTCATAGGGTCCAGACTGATGAGGTTCATCATTGATGTGGTGCTGGTCCTAGCCATGACCGGAGGGTGCGCGTTCGTTGAGCATCCGCAGTACCCGACGTGGGCGAAAGCGCTTGACCCATCCAGTGTTTGGACCCATGCAGCCATGCGTCTCCTCCGTACACTGGAAGCCATAGGCGTCACGAGCTTTGATCAGTGTATCTTTGGCTGTCGAGCCAAAAAGCCGACCACAATTCTCCACTTGCGCCTGCCGCACTTGAGGCACACGATTCTGACCACAGGGTGCATGGGACGCTGCTGTCACGGAGCCTCGGCCCACGAGGCGTTAGCAGGTCAAGAGGAAGATGGTGCTTTCAAGACGGCAAGGGGCAAAGTCTACCCCCTGGGCCTCAATCGGGCCATTGCACAGGCGGTAGAAGATTTTGTCCAGCGAACCTTTGAAGTGTCGCCTGCTCAGCAGCTCCCCGCTGAGTTTGATGACCTGGTCGCGAATGATTTTGTTGAGGAAGATGTTGTTCAGCCGGGCTATTATGGCTGATCCTTCCTTTGTACAGAGTAGCGCCAGGCCAAAGTGCAAGACCGAGCAAGGACTCCCTTGCAGCACATGGAAATGAAAAATAGTAACCCCAACTGACTTTCATATTTTTCAGAGGGGTAGAAACATAGAAACCACCAACCAGCTACTGTCTCCCAGGAATGTTATCATTTTTCTGAATATTCATTTTGGGAGCCCAGTCTCCAGGGTTTCTCTGAAAATTGAGTACCTGCAAATTTGATAAAATTCAGACGCAGATCATATTTTCAGATTTTTTTGTTGGCCATACTCATACATTACATCCATTTAATCATATTATAACTCCCATTCCATCCCTATTGTATCCCTATCGCCGTTTGTTCATTCCCCATTTTCAAGACATCTATGAAAAGCCTCATCGAAAGTTTCGCAGAGAAATCTCTAAAAATCGTGATCCATTTTTCCAACATCTTCCGAAAGCACCATCTCTGGGGGTGGATTCGCGAGGATCTCTTGGAATCGCTGAAGAAGCCGAAGCTTCTGCAGCCGAACCCGAAGGTGGCTGGGAGAGATGTCGCTGGCTTGATTTTTGAAACTCAGCCGGAAAGCCCTAGTTTTTTTTTCTTGAAATCATGTTTTTATGATATGGGAATTTAAAGAGTAAAAGTTCCCTCAATGATGTTCTTTTGCAATTTTAAGTGGAATGCTTTGAAAACTGGGTGGTTTGTCAATTTGTGTTCCCGAAAACATGAGATTTCGCCGTTGGTAGTTCACACTTCTGGCAACTTTCCAGGTGAATCGGTAACCCCTGGGTTTCCACCGGTGTCAGCCTAGGTGCGCCCGTGCCTGCCATCCAGGTCACTGGGTGGGAGTGAAGCTTCCGAACTTTTTCCAAACATTGGGCCGTTTTGGGACACACCCAGATATCATAATAATGTGTCCAGATATCATACTATCTAAAAATGATCTGGGATTATATAAAATAACTATAACTAAAACTAATATAATAATACCACTTTTAGTTACCATCTGGTTATGACTAACATAGCCATGGAAAATCACCATTTTTAAGAACGGTAAACCTCAATTTCTATGGGCCATCTATACCATGGCTATGTTAGTCATAACCAGGGGGTAGTATAATCCCAGATCATTTTTACAATCCCAGGTCTCAACAAAAACCCTTGAAAAAATGCTGCTGTAACTTTCACGTGAGTTAGTTATGCCCCCATTTTAAAAAAGCGGTCCTGGCGGGGATATCCCTTTTCGAACATTGACGGTTGGCCATTTTTTGGGCCATGGCTCGTTCGAACAAACCAGGTGCTAAACATGATTGCCGTGTGTTGGTTCGTTCGCCTGTAAAACAACCATGTATATCATGTATGATAGGATGGTAAAGCTCAAAAGATCTCTGGTGTCTTTTGATCATGAAATCACCAACAGCAACTGTCGTAGATTCGAAGTCCAATAGTTGCTTGCTATTCGCCTAGATGGTGAAGCATATCTGGACCGTGAGTTTTTGGCAAGGCCATGGCCGATGAAGATCCTGCGGAGTTGTCAGAGGAGTTCCCCGGGGGCCTTAAGGGTTGACCAACTCCATCAATCCGCTGAAGAAAGTTCGATGATTTTATCCTCTGGTAAACTAACATAGCTATTGAAAATGGCCATTTATAGTGGATTTTCCCATTAAAAATGGTGATTTTCCATAGCTATGTTAGTTTACCAGAGGGTAGCGCTGTAAACCTCGGGGATTTCCCAGGTATGTTTGATCGGAAAATTTGACCTTCTTGGAGCTGACCTGGCTGTAAGTTGGGCAACTGGACAGTGCTAGACCCGCTATTTAAGAAATGGGTTTGTCTGAAAATAGGGTATATTCCCAATTATAGCCATTTAATAGGGATAATGATCATTAACCATTGGGTTTAGGGGTACACTATTTTCAGACACACCCAAATGTTCTTGAAACAATAACCATCCTGATTGGTGTCATATTAGACATATTATGACCAGTTTTTCACCAAAGAAAACATGAATCTCCAGCGATTGGTACTACTGGGCCACCACTAGTTTTATGAAATGGTGCACTAGAATCCATGGCAAAATGGCAAACACCCTAGCTCTGGGATGTTTTTTGGATATATGATATATATATATAACATGATATAACCCATTATAACCTTACATGAACATGGGTCGACATTGGGCACGCAAGAAATCAAAGTTGCGGAGTTGAGATCTGACAGGGGGCTGCCCAGGAGGTGGCTGTGAATGGTGGGAGAAGCCCAGAGTGGTTGGCGTTTTTGCCTCCCATGTTTCGCAGTTAGATGGACATATTCACTGGACACCGTCATGTTCGTAGGCAAACAATTATATGTATATAATATTATATATTTATATATATATGCATACATGTTGATTTATCGGGAAAATTGTACTTGTCATTTCAACATCTTAAATGTTGACACCGGAGGAATAAACCCTGGTTGATCGACACTGGGGGTTCCGGGGGTTGTCTCAAAATACTGACGTCAATTGCTACCAGGGATCTCCTCAAATATGTAGCCTTGGACGATTGGATGATGGGAAAATCTACACGAAAACGGAACACCTTTTGCTTGGGGGCAAAAACTCTGTTTTCCGGATGGTTGCTGCAAGGTTTCCCTTCAATCAATCTGTGGAATGCAACATCCATGTTATGCAATTGGTTATATATATACATATCTGGATGAAGTATACCGACCTCAATATGACATCACTGGAAGAATGATTTATAAGAGATCATCTCCAAATGGTCTTATTTCAGGCAGTTTCAAGTCAGTCAATTACTGTATCATATTTCAGCCATATATAATCATATATATATATCCCATTATATCACACTAAAATCCCATTAATATCCAGCTAAAACCCATTCATATCCCATGAAAACTCACATTAAATTCCCATTTCACCATCATTTCGTGTCCTAAACATGTTCGATTTCAGCAGGGAGGCCGTTTGAAGCCTTTCTGAATCGTCCAAGGGGCAGCGGAAAAGAAGAAATCGAAGAAGAAGAAAAAGAAGAACAAGAAGGACTCGCAACAAAAATGCTTTGTCTGAACATGGCAATGGGAAATCCGCTGTATAGCTGGGGGTTTATAATGGTTTATAGCTGTAAATGGAATTAAGATGGGATTATTATCTGGGTTTATAGCTGGGTTTTATCATCTGGATGTGGGTCAAAATGGAAGACCATTAATGGGACCACAGATGTGAATGTCTAGTTTAGTATTCACCATCCAATTATTGGGGTACCTAATTTTGACCCATACCCAAATGGTTTGTCTGAACATGGCTTAAATTTGTGAGTCCTAATTTTCAATTTTCGTTTTTTTTTTTTTTTCGCTTCTGGATTTATGGCATTATTGATGATAAGCCATTTGTTTTTTTGCAATGTTTCACCCATACAGTAATCGTTCCATTTTTTCGCAACCATCAAAAAGATCGAATTTGGCAAAATGCTTCAACTAGTGACTTAGATTACACATATTACCCTCTGGTAAACTAACATAGCAATGGAACATCACCATTTTTAATGGGAAAATCCACTATAAATCACCATTTTCAATAGCTATGTTAAATTACCAGAGGGTACACGTTTCCGCATCTATAATTGGAGTTACGAAAAACCGTTGAGATTGTGGATGCCGGAGTCTCTGAATATGCTGGATACGCGGATACGCAATTTTGCCTCTGGTAATGACTAACAGTTCTCTATCGAAAATGGTCATAGAAATAGTTGATTTATATCAAACATGATGATTTTCATATGTTTCATGGGAAAAATGGATAAAAATGGCAATATTCATGGGCAATATTCTTAAAAAATGATGATTTTCCGTAGCTACCGGCTGAAAGGAGGATGGGCTCGAAGATGCAGCTTCAGCACCGCAGGTGCCACAGGTGCCACAGGTGCCATGGACGGTCAAAAACGTGGGGAGACGCAAGCCATCATTGTGTCAGGATACGCATGGGATATAATTCATGGGATATGCATATAATTGTATATATATACACAATTCTATGTATATATATATGATTGTATATATATATATGTATATATGTATATATAAATCATCGCCCATGATAATTTGATTCCCGCAGAATGTACATATCTTTACCCCCAAAAAATGGAGGGGTGTGTTTTCCGAAGCCACGAGGTGCTGAGCGCGCACTTTTCCAAGACGCGCTTTGCGGGGCTGCACTCGGACTCGGAGGAGGAACAGGAGAGATGAAGGTCTGGGTAAATCATTTTGGATATAGATATGTATGCCCTCTGGTAAACATACCAAAGACTATGGAAAATCACCATTTTCAATGGGTAAATCCACTATTTCTATGGCCATTTCCAATAGCTATGTTTGTTTACCAGAGGGTACCCGTTTATATTTCCATGATACTCCTGTTATCTCTATATATATATAATTTATATATAACAGGAGTATCATGGAATATAGTGGGATTGCAATTGGATTTAATGGATTTGATGGGATTATAATGGGATGTTGAGGGGATTTAATGGGATTATATTGGAATTTAACCAATACAAATTGTGGTATAAGGGGATCTCATGGGGATCTGATGGGATATATACATATATATATACCCAACAATATGATGGATGGGTTTGTCTGAAAAGAGGATGCCCCCAAATTCCTATGGTTAATGATCGGTTGAGTTCGATTAAAACTGCCGTGTTGACGGTATGCTCAAACATTTCCCAGCATATTTCCACATGTACGCTCCGGTAATCAAACGTGGCAATGGGAAATCCGCTGTAAATGGGGGTTTATAATGGTTTCTAGCTGTAAATGGAATTAAGCTGGGATTATTATCTGGGTTTCTAGCTGGGTTTTATCATCTATCAACAGGCAATTTTCCATGGCGCCACGTTCCTGATTGCGTCAGGAGCAGAAAGCTGTTGGACCTGTTGGACCTGTGGGACCTGTCGGCAAGGCAAGGACCGTTCGGATCCTGATGGCCAACACGGATTCCAACCATTGGAGTAACCTTGGCCAAGGAATGTCTTGGCTGAAGTTTCTGATTGGCATACGTATGTGTATATAATATATATACATACATGTGTGTAGATCTGTAATGATCTGTGTGCATACACACAGGTATTTTTTTCCAAGAGGCACAATGTTGCAATTCGCAGCGGCCTATGCTCTGTGAATTCAATGCCAACTTGTCAAGGCAGATAACAGTGGCATGCAAAAAACCACCACATCCAAGTGACGTGACATCAACCGAACCAGGAAAACCAAAGAAAGACAAACAACAAACACAAAACAAACACAAACAAAACCAAAGAACATCAAATGGCGTGGTCAGGCCCAATGAAAGTACCAAAATCTCTACTAACCATTTGCTGACACTGCTGCAGAAAATGTGCATCGACTTGGATCTGTTCAGCAGTGTCAAAGCAGCTCATCGCAGTAACTGTACATTGTGCAAGTGCTGCGCAAAAGGCAGGAGGGTACTCCTTGAGTTGGGTAGTTTTGAAAACACCATCCTGATTCCTGCCGATGTTGGAATTGCGCGGCAGGTCAGGTGTGATTCGCCAACTACAAATATCATGCTTGATTGATGGTAAATTGACCGCAAGCAGTTCGGTGGGTTTTGGGCTATCAGCTCCAAGCAAACCCTGAGCTAACTTCACACGTTCAGCTCCAGGAAGGGTGAGAATCAACTGGACTAACGGCAATTTCCAAATGGAAGGAAAATCATCCCCTTCTGGCTCCGCAGGGTGTTCCACAATCCCTGTCATTCCCTGTACAGCAAGAGAGAGGATCGATTCGAGGCAAAATCCTAGCAAGACATTACCGTCAATCACTTGGTCAAGTTCTCGTAGGGCAAGTTCAGGAAGGCCCCACAAATGCTCCGCTGAGCGCACTGGGCGTGGAAAGCGGCGCCGAGGATCAAGCTGGTCGTTGCAGGGTTGCACAGCCCTGGCTTTCGACCATGTGGCACATGGGGGACCCCCCAGGAATCCGTGAACCCATCCTTGCTGGATGCCAGCAATCCAAAATGCTTGCACCTGCGGGTCGCTCAGGTCGCCATACTTCTTGTCGATAATGATGTCGAGTGACACGACGTGGAGTAGGAAACCATCAGACTTCTCGCACATCTTATCAACGTACCACTGATAATCCCCAACACGCCTTCTGCCAGCAAATGCGTGGAGGATGATCCGATCTTTCCCAATTGGTCGCGGAGCTGAAATGCTTGGTTGCCATGGTTGATCTTCTTGAAGAAGTGTGCTGCTCCATCTGTCGAAATGAGCTAGCTCATCATCTGGGCCACTCGTGCCAATCGCTGGCCTGTCAAGAAAGTCCCATGCATCAACTCGCTGGAGCGTCACAACCGCTGCACGCAAACTCGGGGCATCAAGGCGGAGCATATCAGCAAATTCATCATCCACACTTTCTAAGAAAACCTCCAGAGTCGCTAAGCACTGCGTCCAAGAAATTGGCAACGCCTGAATGGTTTTTCTCAAAATCTTGTCAATGCCATCATCTGACTCCCGATCTGCTAACGCATCGACCAAATTGAGAATGAGGTCCGTGCACTCAACTCGGAGATCTCGCGGATGGATTGGCTCCCTGCTCGCTCCTTGTGTTTGTTGTGGCGGCAGTGCTCCGTCGTGGCATCGGTCCCCTTGTCGTGATTCAACGGAACCAATGCCAGGCCTCAATGGGAAAAGATGACCACGTGCCCAAAGATCACGTCTGCAAGTGCCAATGTTGCGGATATGCAGTTGCATTTTCGTGAGCGTGTGAAATTCTTTTTGACAGCAGGGACACCATGTGTCATCAAAAAGTCTTCTGATGGGAGCAGTGTGGCCATGACATCGAAAGAAATGCGCTCCTTCTCCTCCTTTAGTTTTGCAGCGCAGTTGGCATTGCATGCAACCAAAAACTCCAGGATCACGTTGGGGTTTAATGTACACTGGCTCAGCATGCACTAGACCACCTGCTTCTTGCAAAATTGTAAAGGATCTGCGATGCAACTTCACAACACACAACTGGTTCTTCCTCTGAAGGATGGCATGTCTGACAGCACGATTGATGAGTCTCTTCCAGAAACTTCGGTGGTGGCGCATCAAATAAAGCCATTGCTCAAAGTGAACTGCAGGGTCCCTGAGTTCAGACGACCTGCAAAGTTGCTTCCACATCCAGATCAAATCGTCTTGCACAAGGCTGATCCATTGCTGATCTTGTGAGAGGAGTCCCCACTCGGCATGCGCGCCGCAGTGAATCAAGATGCCAAGATATCTGAGTCGCGCACGTCGCAGTAGTTCTGTGGGTGTCGGCAAGCCAAGAAAATCACAAATCTCATCATCATTCCAGCCATTGTGTTTATGCGGCACCCATTTGATCAGTCGTTTGTAAAGTTTGATGATTCCAACATGGATGTGATGGCGATCCGCAACCGTACAGAAGCACCATGATTCAGATCCATATGTGAGGGCACTGCAAACAATGGACTCAAACATTTGCGTTCGGGTTTGCTGGGCAAGCGTCGGGTTGCAATAGAGGACCTTCCTCTGCTGAGTAAATGTCTGATGTGCAACTGCGAGTCGTTGCTTGGCCTCTTGTCGTTGATCTCCTCCATGATGAATGATACCGCCCAAATGCTTGTAGCGGGTCACAACTTGGATTTGATAAGAACCATGCTCACCCACAATGGGAAACAAGCGACGACCATGGGCTCCATAGAATCGCTGTCGCAACTGTCTGGATTTGCGTCCACGAAGGGCGAGGAGAAGCTCAGTTTTCCCAGCCGCAAGGTTGGGGGACATGGCAAAATTCACGCAATGATCCAGCAAAAGCCCTGCAAGAATGCCAACTTTGCGCACTGCCTCCTCAGCTGAACTTCCCGCAATTGGTATGGCTAAATCATCCATCCAACATGGGCCGAGAAATGGCCGTTGCGGTACAGCTGGATCGGCCTGCCCGTGGACTGCAAAAGGATCGTCAAACCCTTGTTGTGGAAAGGCTTCCAAGAGGCCCAAATCAATGCATTTTTGCTCCAACGAGCGCAACACACGGGCCCAAAGATACCCAAAAATGGTATCTGCGAAGCAGTCGCCTGGGCGGCTTCCTGCAGTGGTCCGACACACGTCGTTGTCTTGCCCATCAACGACAAACCACGTGTCCGTGTGTATTGCCGTGATACAATTGCGCAGGATTGGTGGCAGGGCCGCTTGTTGGAGCGCACAAGGGTCACGGAGATGTTGATGGAGGTCCTCCATGATGGAAGGTGGTAGCCCAAGCCTTTTCGCAACATCGGCAATGTCGTGGTCATCCCAACGATTTTGCATTGCCAGCGGGCGAAGTACTCGATAGAAAGCTTCCTTGAGATCAAGGAAAATGATGCAACATGAACGATTCAGCTTCTTTTGCAAACGCAAAAATGCACGCAGATGGTGGATGCCCAGGTAGACAGGGATACCTGGCCGTCCGCCAAGCTGTTGATTTTGTAAGAACGTCTCGTAGAAGCTGGACTGAGTCATCCTCAATGTTCGATGCAAACATTTTCCGATTTGTGAGGAAACTAAAAGGCTGCGGTATGATGCGCAATCATCCACCTCTCCTTTCCCTTTGTAGGCTGCAGTGAGACGGCCACCCTTATGAGGGATGGCCTCTTGCCCGTGGAGCGTCATTTTGAGAAGTTGTGAGAATGTGGCACGCGCAAATTGGCCAACATTGTATTTGCATGCTTCCGGCGGAATGGAGTCCATGCCAACAGCGCGACCAATGCGAACATGAGAATACGCACGTTCCAAGTCACAGAGCGTTGGTAGCATCTCTAAACTCAAGTCAAACTGCTGCTGACGAAAGTGCTGCAAGTTGTCAATCCAACCATCTCTGAGATCTTGGTGTGTCATTCTTCGTCCTCCTTCCATGTTGCAAAAGAATTCTGCCCATCGGTCACAACGCTGGCTGCTTGACTCGCAGTGCGTGCCATCACTCTTCTTCAACACTGGGAAAGGCTTCTTTTTGATCTTTTTCGGATTCGTAGGTCCTTGGAGTTTATGGATGGCTTGCAGAATCTGTCCAGCACTAGCATCGCGTGGCATCTGTTCAAGTCTGCTGCGGAGTAAGGTCGCCTTTGCCTTGCACAAACGGACTTTCAATTGCTGAGCGACACTGTGGAGTTGCGCCATGCAGCGCACAGTGCAACATGCCAGGGTGGCAGAATAGCTTCTGACAGAGTCCGCATGCTGCTGGTTCTCTATCTTTTGTGTCCATGCACCCCAAATTTGAAACATCAGCTCTACTTTCTTTCGACGCTGGGTTTCTCGGAGGGCTTTTCGATAGCGAAGTTTCAACGCTCGCAATGCACAGATTTCATCATCAATGTAGGGTTTCTTGGGACCTTGGCCTCGGCTCGGATGTTGCTTGTCCAATGCTGTGATGACGAACTCGTTGAAATGGTCCACATGTTGCTCAATGTCTTGAGTCCAACGTGGGACTTGATAGTGCATCATGTCAGCCTGCAAACTCGAGCGGCAGAGGTCCGCTCTCTCAAAACCTTTCTTTGGAGATCTGGGCTGCCAGCGTTGTTGACAGAGTCCTTGCCAGTGAAGTTGAACTCCCACCAACTCATGATCGATGTGCGTCAGACCAAGGTCGAAGTTCTCATCCACAATGGAGAACTCGCAAGCCAATCGCAAAGACTGCGGTATTGCAACATGATCAATGCGACATTGCAATTCACCTGATGGCGATGTCCAAGTAGTATGCTTACCAACATGAGCAAGAAAGGTCGATGGCAGGCAAAGTTCTTGTTCCTCCAAAAACGCTCGTAACATGGGCGTGCTGACACTTGGAACATCTTCGTGAGGGCCAACAATGAGGTCATCGCATACACCTGCAGCAGCATTTGCATCAAGAAGGGCAAACAGATACTGGTTGGCACTAGCTCTGTGCTTCGTGCAAAGCTCTCCGCGAGAATGCCACCATTGCTCTCTGTCGGAGAGTGTCTGTCCACTTTGTGGGCCGTGACCAACTAAAATCAAAGCAGTCAGAAATGGTGCATCAATGGAGACCAAAAGTATGCGAGGATCAGCATGTCGGACTGTGAAGTGCCTGCGATGGAAAAACTGTGGTTTACCCATCACGCAAGCATACGGCTGTCTCAGATTGATCCAAAGCTCAGTGCCATGGTGTCCCTTGCAAGCCCCTGATGCTATGCGAACAACATCTCCTGCTGTTGAAAAACTCTGAGGACTTCGCGCTTCTTGGATGCCCAAGATGTTGAGGCATATATCACGAAATTGTTGGCGTAGGTAGTCAACCTTGCCTCCGTGTCCTTCTGGTCCCGCAGACAATGAGAGAACATTGACAGTCGCAAGACTGAGCATGAGGGTAACTTCCACCTCCTTCACAGTTGCAGGAGAAATCTGAGGACCTGGTCTGCCTTTGCTGGGCAATGTTGGGGCATGTGCATCAAAGCCTTGTTGCGTGAGTTGTGGCATTCCAGCTTCCGTTGCAAATACCATCCAAAGATGCGGCATGACATGCCGCCATCGACGGACATCAAATGTCTTCGGTCTCGGTAGGTAAAAGCTCTTGTCACGTTCAGCTTTTGCCGCAAAATCGACAAAGTCGTTCCATGGGTCTTGTGAATGACCTTTCACATGGTTGACTCCCAGTCTCTGTCCGTATAGACAAGCTTCAAGTGCTTGAAACGCACTGCGCAGCATGATGAAAGGTTGCTGGTAGTCATTGGTGCTGAGACTTCCAGAGGCTTGACCACATGAGGTTGAAGAATCTGAGCAGAAAACTGTCGGCGTGTCCAAATTGATTGACAAACGCCAAATTGCTGCCCAAAATAGAGCCTCCTTTTCAGACGCATCGGAGCCTATTCTGTCTGTGCCAAGGAAGAACCTGCTGGTGGGATCATAGTGCACTGGCTGTGCTTGCCATCCAATAAGCCGAATTGTCTTGCTGCCCTCTGAATAGCTTTCTCCCAGTGCAACAAATGCCCAAGTATCTGGCGATCCTTGCTCATCAGAGAGTGCTGGTGGTTGATGTCGTAGATGGCTCATCGATGATCCATCAGTATAGATCACTATCCTTTCAACATCTTGCACTCTGCAGTTTGTCGACCAGTCAAAGTGTGGGGCCATCGCCGTCGAGGGCGGGATTTGCAGGCCTTCAAACGTCGTGCAAAGTGGGAATTCTTCGCTTGAAAAGAAGGTGGCTAAAGTGTCCAACTCGACTCCAAGTCGAAGTTTGCATGGTCCACATTCAGCAGGAAGTTCATCACGGCAGAAACTGGGTTTGGGCTGTTGCCTCAGGTCTACCGGAATGCGATCTGGCCAAGGTGTTGGTTGTCGCAAGTTCAAACGTCCTGGGTCAAGTGTGGATACTTGGTGCGCAAAAATAACCTTGAAGACATCAGGCAGACACTGAGTGATCGCTTGGATGGTAGTTTTGAAGTATCCCAAGCTGTGAAGAATCTTCATGCAATCCAGTTCTTGCAGTACCTCACCTTTGTGGGAGTGCAAAATTGCCGCGTTGGGATCTGTACCATCACTGGTGCCAAAGATGTAGTGCTGAATACTATCATCAGGGATGCGATCTCGAGACAAGCAGAGAAACTCATGATGTCCTGCAAATTGAAAGACAAAGCAATCGTGGCCCCAATTCTTGAGCTCATCGACAATCTTGTTTTCAGTGGGCTCACCATAGATCTCTACAATGGAAGGCACCTTAGAATTGGAGTCACCAGCACGCAGGCGAACCGCATATGATGGGACATCGTCAGGTTTTTGGCTCTCTTCACTTTCTTCAACCAGTGCATCTTCGAGACAAATATTTCGCTTTTGAGTCTTTGTTTGAAGAAGTATGGGTCCTTGTTGTGGCACCGAAGAGGCAGCAGCATTCGGTAAGTAGTCAGCAAGGCGAAATTGCCAAATCTGAAGCGAAATACCATAGCCACTTCTTCCAGCTAGAGGTTGGCCACGACGAAGTGGGAGCTGGAGGTACCATGCAACAAATCCATGTGATGGTATGGGCGCAAGACAGTGAGTTTCATGTCCAACAACTCGCAAGATATTGTCAGCAAGTATGTGCTCATGCGTTGTGACAGCGATGTTGTAGTGCAGGCTCGGGCGCTCAGGCCTTGCTTCGTAGACATTCACTAAACTTGTGACCCAATCATCTCTCTCATGTTGCACAAGAAGTACATGCGCTGCTACCTCATTCGCGACACGTGGAGGCTTTGGATGAACCACATAAAAGTCAATGCTGCTTCTTGCATCAACGAATTCAATCCAGAGTCTCCGCAGTTCATCTTCCCATTGCCAGTAATTGGCAAAGAGCTGTTTTTGTCTGCTGTTGCGACAGTGTGGGTTCTGCCATCTGTGATCGACAAACCAAGTCTCAATCATGCAGGAAGGTTCTTCTTCATCCCAAACCGCAGCATGTTGGTTCCATTGGGTAAAAAGGTCAATCACAAACTCATTGGCACCAAAGAGATTGACCTGTCCCGGTTGAAAGGGTGCTGCGTTGTGATTGAATTGAAATCCCAGAGCTTCACGCGGTTGCGCAGAATGATTCATATCAATCGCACATTGTGTAGCAGAGTGATAAGGGCCCTGATGCAGAACAAATGCAGTGTGCAAGGTGATCTCCTTCTGCATGAGTGAAAACGCTTCCTCTCTGAAGGACCCTCCAGTGGGAGGCAGCTGTATCACAACATTTGTTGCACTCTCTAAGATTTCAGGATCGTGGATTGCGAAAGGAAATTGCTTCCACGTCACTCGACACTGTCCTTGCGGCTGCAAGGTCTGCAATCTGGCCAGGTGAATGATGCTACCACGCGTTTGCATCGCCTCGTCTGAGTGTGCCGAATGCGTGATCTGTCCTCTCCTCTGATCAGTGCTTGTTTCATCAATGACAGAGATAACAAATCCAACGTGGTCAGGCTGTTGACCTTGTTCAATAATGACATGAGCCTGTGTGCATTCCAATTCACTGCAAGGTGGGTGTGGCGTTACAACGCTCAGTGAAAGGCTTTGATCATGCCTGATGACATCTTGCCAAACCTCAATGATGTGCGTCCTCCACTCATCTGGGTGATCAGAGAGTCTCACAGAACGGGATTCTCTGCAGGTCTGTTGTTCAAGATGGTGAAGATACCATGTCGTGATGTAGGCGATTCGGCCTTCTTCTTCACACTCCACAAGGTCAGCTTCATCCACCAGTCGCGAGAGTCTTTGAAGTTGGCCGGTAGCAAAGTCAGCCCTCGGTGACGGCCAGACCGGCCGTCTTCGTGCTTGATCTTCTCTCCGGTCATCCCCTCTACCTGCAGGTCTCGGGCTGTCACCATCAGTTAGGTCAGTCTTGAGTTCCTTGATGGCAATGTGGACATCGTTTTGTTGAGCAAAATGAGTGAAGACTTCGACAGTGTTCTGCATCAATGAGAGGTGGGCATGGTCACTTCTCTGATGACAGGCATTGGGAGCCACTTCCAACACACCCCTTGCAATCGCGATTGCAGTCTGAGTGTCGAGCTCCGGATCCTCAGGGGGTGGTATTTGAATCCTGATGTAATCACCGTGGGCAACGACATGCAAAGTGTTGTCACGCCATTCCCAAAGTCGATGATTTTTGTGCACAATGCAACGATCTTGCTGAGTCTGGCAATAATCATCAAGATGTTGCAAAGTCAGGATGTGCGATCTGTGAAGCTGTGCGTTGACTCTCATTACCTGTCTGCTGGTTGCTGCAGGAATAGGTAAACCAGATGCCAGGGGATGGAAGTGGACAATCGTGTCCACAAGGACGAGTTTCTCATCCGAACCCGCTGGTACATCATGTATTGATTGGAGAATAACAGCTTCCTCAGAGATCTCATGGATGTCCGGTGGCACTACGGCAAGTCGATGGAAAGTTCGGATTTGGCTGCGCGGCAGTCTCAAAGCATGAATAATACCATCGAGAATGGTCGTGTATGTGGACCATGTGGCAAAGCAATGCTCATCTCTGGCATGAAGACGATAAACCAGAATACTTTTGTCAGCACTGTGGATGCTGGCTTCACTTGCGGAATCATGTGGATCCGCGTCAGGAGGCTCATACGGCGGCTGTCCCCCCGGTGTTCCTGGTTGTTCATTCACATAATCCATGGCATCATCAGCTTGGCATGAACTCTGGGAATGGGAGGCCACTTGCTGGTTGACTTCCCCATGATGTTGATGGTCGCTCGCAGCAGCTGTGATTGGCCACTCTGTCTGGATATGTAGGACAAAAGAATGTCCTGCTCTCATGAAATGCAATTGGCGATGGTCACAGGGGATTTCATTCCAACCAAAGGTGAGCAAACAGCGATGATTGATAGCGTTGCACCAATGCATGCAATCTGCCGCATCGACAATTTCAAATCCAGAAATCATTGGGCCAAAAGACGCCGCAACAGCAAATGAAAATTGTTGCGCTGAGCTTCCAGAATAATGCGTCGTGACAATACCAGGTAGGCGGTGTATCCATGTACCTTGTGACAAAATGATGTCAGCATGCGTGGGCTGTGGCAAAGAACCTCTGTAAGGGTCGGGAAAAGCGACATTGAAGTCAACTTCTTCATCAGGCCGTATGTGGTCCCTCCACGCACCTCTAAGGTCAGGATCCCATCGTCTCCAGTCTTCATGAAATTCGAGGATGCGATATTCAAGGTTGCGTTGTTGATGAACATGATGGATGTACCAAGTACGTACTCTGAAAACATCCTCTGCGTCCAGATCTGTGAAGGCTCCATGTCGTTCCGCCAATTCAAGAAGGTCATGTATGAATGGTGGTGCATGAACAGGATCTGGAATCACATCTGGATCTGGCTCCTGTTGTCCCATCTCTTGACGCATTTCGGATGGTATAGGGTTCTGCCATTGATCAGTGATGCGATACTTGGCAATGGGGCATTGAGGACTGGAGATACACACGGCCAAACTTGACAGCGGATCAACATCAGTCCTACTCGAAAAGCTGTGGAGACTCTGGAAAATGGTTGGCAAAGGCCCGCCAAAGTCAACTTGAGCAACTGCATGATATGGAATTGAAAAATTTGACATCAAAATTGTCGTGTCATCACCAACCAGAACATCAACATCATCATGAAAGCGCACTCTGCCATGACAATGAGGTGGATAAGGAAAATGATCACGAAGTGAAGGAACTGATTGTCGCACGATGCCTTCATAGGTCCCAAGCTCAAAAGACAATTGTCTGGCGCTTTCAACAGCTCCCCATTCTGTCATAAAGGCCGGCTCAAAGGTAATTGGGTGGGTCCATTTGGCAACAAGCAATTCATTGGGCAAAATGCACACTTCCTCTACTGGCTTCAGGTTGAAGTACGTTGACGTCACTTGCAACCAGCCTAACCAAAAGGCTTGCCATGTTCTGCGGCTTCTCCTTGGAGTGGCGCATGCATGGTTGAATCTTCTTCTGCAGGATGGCGTCTGCGAGGTCGCTTCGCCAGATGAACTTCGTCTTCTGACACGATCGACATCGCCTGCTGCTGAAGGTTGACCAGGGACTTGAGGTCTTCCATCGTGTCTGTGATCTTCTGTGCTGATCCAGACGCAGCAGTTGTGATTTCTCCGATCTCCTCGTCCGAAATCTCCTGCACTTCTCCTGCTGTCTCGTGAGCTTTGGCTGACGACACTTTGGCTTCCAGAAAGGCTTCTTTGGAAGTGGATATTTGCTCGGACAGCTTCTTCTCCTGAGCTGCAAATTGGGCTGCATATTCTTGCCACAATTTGACGGCATCTGACAAAAAATTCTTCCAATTGTTGTGCAGTTGCGCTCTGGCCATCAAAGAATCTTCGTAAGCCTTGCGCACGTGACCCAAATGGGTCGCTGCCGCATGAAGGTTCCTGGTGGCTGTAGCTCCATCCTTCACTCCTTCCTTCATGGCTGTTCGGCCACGTCTTGCTTCAGCATGGACAGGAGCTCTGGCGAAATCTGCTCTGACGTTGGTGGTATGGAAGTTGCTTTGGGCATCGTTGGCATCGCAAAGCCTGCGCCCATGACCGAAGTCAGTGGCTGTGCCGCTTGCATTTGTAGAGGCGGCCCAGCTGTGCTGGCCTGCCATGGTGTGCTTGGCGGCGGCAATGGTGCTTGTGTCCCACCGGTTGGGAAAGGAGGCTGCATCAAATGCATCGATTGCATTGGCTGCATGCCCCAATTCATCATGGGCATGGTTGCCGGCATCTGACCTGGAGGTCCCATGGGTGCACCTGACATCGGGTGCATAGGCATCATGGGTCCCTGCGGCTGCGGCTGATTGCCCCTTGGAGTGCCATGAGGGGTCTTGTTCCCTTTGGCACTTTTGGACCTCGATTTCCTTCTCGGCGTCTTGGGACGATTGTGAGAAGATTGATCCCATGACTGCTCCCATTGAGAATAGCCTTGCTGAGATCCCTGCCAGGGCGCAGCGTATGTATTTTGCTCCGCTGTCCATTGTTGGGACTTTGCACCATGGACGTAAGTCCTGTCGATGACTAAATGCCATGGCATCTGACATGTCGTGCAGTGCAACGCTGAGTGCTACCTCAGCTGTCTGCAGCTTGAACATCTCCACGGCGGATTGCTCGTAGACGACATTGCTGATCTGATTCTCGCAATGAAATGGCTGTCCTTGGAATGATGGGAACTGAGAGTCGATGCAAGTTGCTTCAGCTGACTCCTTGTCAAGGAGATAAAACCTCTTTGAAAGAGATGCCACTGTAGCCTTGCTCTTGCTCGTTTCCGACGTTGAGATCTGCGGATAGTATTGTTCGCCGTGGTCAAAGTCAGTCAAGAGAATGTAGCCCTCTACAAAGGTTTCCTCAGAGACAATGCCAATGGCGTGTGCAGTGCAAATCAGGTCCACCTTGATCAGAATCGTTGCCAAAACAAGGAAGAACAAAATTGCCTGGCACATACACAAAAACCGAGTTCTTGTCCAGGTAAAAAGGCCACCCAGGATTGATGACGGTGCTGGGACACCGAATGCAAAGGTGTTGCCTGTCTTTCGATCAGGCAGAGCACGTTCCGATGGTCCAGGGGCTTGCCAGTTCAGACCAAACGAAAGTTGCAACGAAAATGGCCCGCGGAATCAGGACAGGATTCCGCTAAGGTTAAGGACGGAAGCGGGTGTGGGCCCTTGCGATCCGAAACCTTACACACAGGTATATGTGTATATATTATATAATTTTGTCGGCCTCTGGAATTCTTAGAGTTTTCAGTTGTCGAAAGGTATGCGCCAACAGCAAGTACTCCGCAGCGACCTTACAGCAATTAATATATTATGTATATAAGCTCTACAAGCGGACTCAGGCTTTAGCTAACACATCTAACACACCAGCCACTTCAAACTTGAGCGAAATTGGCACCTGGCAGGCCAAAGCCAAGCCAAAAGCCAAAGCCAAAGAAGCGAAAACAACCCCTGCTGCCACCCCAGCGCCAGTGGCGAAAGTGCCGCCACCCCCTGCAGCTGCCAAAGTACCACCGGCAATGGCGAAAGTGCCACCACCCGTGGCGGCAGTGCCATCGGCCGCGGCAAAAGCGCTGCCTGCGGGGAAAATGCCCCCGCCCACCGCAGCTGTGAAAGTGCCACCGTCCGTGGTAGCAGCGAAAGTGGCACCTGTGCAACCTGTACAACCTCTGCAACAGATGCCGCGACCCGTTCCAACGCAAGTGGCAGAAGCAAAGAAAGCACCCGAAGGAAATAGATCTGGCGCGCTGAATGGCATCAATGGCGAGGTCAAACAGTCGGTGAACTCAGGCCTTGGTCGGGTCGTGTGGTCAGCAGGCTGGATGTGTCCAAAACCACCTACGCTGTATGTGTTGACAGACCTTCAAGCCATCGATGATGGATGCTGCTTGAAGCAAAATCGCAACGGCCTCCTCATTGAGAAGTGAAGCAATTCTGCTTGTTCATTCTGATTTCACTCTCTTGAACTCCCTTTCTTGACCTACCACTACAGATGGTCGCGGGTCCCCATTAAGTATAAGATGGTTCCCGGAGTTGCGTTGGTTTATGTTACCCCCATGAAGTAGTTCTTGATATATCATAATATCTAAGATTTAAACCCAACAGTTATAACGGAGTATCTTAGACTTAGATCCCAACTTAGCCAACCGAATCCCATGAAATCTCCATAGTTTGTCGAAATTCTCAGAACACGCCACCTCCCCCTTGTCGATTCTGGCCTTGGTCATGTACGAATCCTAAGGTCTTTCAAGGCACCACCAGGAGTGGCTGTGAAGTTGGCTGGCCCAGCTGAGATTCGGTCGCTTCGGTATTGACTAGTGATTTGGTTTATATCATTTTATATTCGCCATTGTTTTTCAACTAGTTGATAGACACTACAAAAGATATGATCCACAATAGACCCATTATAGATCCATGATATGCCCTTCTACATCCTTCTACCCTCTGGTAATTTAACAGTTTGCTATTGAAAATGGCTATTTATAGTTGATTTATCGTTGATTTGCCTTTAAACATGGTGATTCCCCACCTGCCAGGTGAGGGTTGTTAGATTTTATGTCAGTTGCCTCCTCCTGCCTCGTCCTCCTCCTCCTCCTCTCCTCCTCTCCTCCTCC
Organism: Cladocopium goreaui; assembly: GCA_947184155.2. Classification (NCBI taxonomy): domain Eukaryota; class Dinophyceae; order Suessiales; family Symbiodiniaceae; genus Cladocopium; species Cladocopium goreaui. The sequence goes on from CAMXCT020006602.1 coordinate 218,120, forward strand.
TCCTGCTCAACCGCGACCCTCGACGCACAGTGGTCTCTGTCGGACCTCAACCACGACCATCCACGCCCAGTGTTCCCTGCCGGACCTCAACCACGACCATCCCCGCCCAGTGTTCCCTGCCGGACCTCAACCGCGGGTATCCCCGCCCAGTGTTCCCTGCCGGACCTCAACCGCGAGTATCCACGCCAAGTGTTCCCTGCCGGACCTCAACCGCGACTTCCAGATCGCAGTGGGCACTGCCGGACCTCAACTGCGACTTCCAGATCGCAGTGGGCACTGCCGGACCTCAACGGGAAGAAAGTCAGAAAAGATGTCAGATAGAATGTCAGAAGATATGTCAGATAGAATGCCAGAAAGAATGTCAGAAAGAATGTCAGAAGATATGCCAGACAGAATGTCAGAAGATATGCCAGAAAGAATGTCAGAAGATATGCCAGATAGAATGTCAGAAGATATGCCAGATAAAATGCCATGAGATATGCCAGATAGAATGCCAGAGGATACGCCAGATAGAATGCCAGAAGATATACCAGATAAAATGCCAGAAGATATGCCAGATAGAATGCCAGAAGGTATGCCAAATAGAATGCCAGATACAATGTCAGATAGAATGCCACAAAATATGCCAGATAGAATTAGAATCCCAGAAGATTTGCAGATAATATGCCAGAAGATATGCCAGATAGAATGCCAGAAGATTTGCCAGAAGATTTGCCAGATAGAATGCCAGATAGAATGCCAGATAGATATGCCAGAAGATATGCCAGATAGAATGGCAGATAGAATGCCAGATAGAATGCCAGGAGATATGTCAGAATATATGCCAGAAGATATGCCAGATAGAATGCCAGATAGAATGCCAGATAGAATGCCAGAAGATATGCCAGATAGAATGCCAGAAGATATGCCAGATAGAATGCCAGAAGATTTGCCAGATAAAATGACAGAAGATATGCCAGAACATATGCCGGAAGATATGCCAGATAGAATGCCAAATAGAATGTCAGAAGATATGTCAGATAGAATGCCAGAAGATTTGCCAGTAAGAAAATGTATAAATGTCATGGTGGGGATCACACGAAGTAAAGTAATTTTCAATAGCTTTTGGTATGTAAAGTGTAAACTGACCCAACTTCGCTCAGGCCAGCCCCGCCCAAGGCTCGGCTTTGATGCTCAAAACCCCGAGAATTGAGGCTCTAGAGTTGTTTTTAAGTGGCTGTGTTCTATGTCTTTCATGATATTTTTATATGTTTTTATGGTGTTTCAATGTCCAAAATCCAAGTTTCTGCTGGTTGCATTCCCAAAAAACCGATAGTTCTAATAACCACATCCTTGCAGTTCAGTTTCCGAATTTGGGGTAAAACAAATCACGCATGTTTTGGCATAAAATCAAGCCGCCAAGCCAAACTTCCCACCAATGGACTGGAACAAAGTCACAGAAATCCATGATTTTTGCAAATTTTACCTATGAAATCACAGATAGAGTGTCCGACGTAAGAAACACACCACTGGATTGATTTGAAAACGACGTCGGAAACATTGGCACATTCCCAGTTTTTTCACCCAAACTGGGCATCCGTAGAATTTCAATCCATCAGATCCCATTCTTGGAATCAGATGAAATTCTGAAGAGATCCACTGAACTTCTGGGGAAACTCTAAATCTACTGGTGAATGATTCCCTGCATTCAGGCCAAAGCAAAGGCCAGGAAAAAAACCGCGGGACTGGGTCGAGATGTTTTTGTTTTTACAGGGGACCATTCAGAAGAATGTGAGGCTTTCCTAAAATGAGGGTACCCCAAGTTATCCGAAATTGCTTATGATCAATGGGAAACCGTTATGCTTTGGGGCACTTTTTTTTTGTGTTTTGCAGAATTTTCACAGTGAAGTTTTCAGGCTTTTTGGAAAAAATCTGAAGGGCTACATCCTGGAGGTTTACAATCTAGAGCCATTTTTCTGTAGTGAAGTTACTTGGACTCCAGGGGATAGGTATCCTCTTCATGCATTTGCAGAACAATTGTCAAAATTCACGTCTTCCCGCCTCAAGAATTTAAAGGCGTCTAGCCCAACTCTTCCAGATGTACCGCATGAGCCTTTTCCCGATCGAGCCGTGCTCTTTGATGCTCCGTGGCTAACGACAAAGGGGCGCTCCTCAGCAGACCAATACCACCGCACAGGTGCTTATGATGTTTTTGAGAATGAGGGCAGTTTGTTTTTTGCAATGCCCCGGACGCTGGCTCGCTTTGACAGAGCCACGGACGAATGGATTTTCACAGAAGATACCAACGTCTCTGCCCCCCCTGCAGAAACTGCTTCCCAGCTGGCTCAGCTATGCAATGCATCCGGCGCTGAAGCCATGCAAGCGGCTCTCTCAGACTTGGATTTAAGCTTGGACCCATGTCATCTCGATAATTTGCTTCGGCTGCTGAATTCTTCCGTCCTAGTGGCTTACGGGCCAGAAGCTTCCAAATTCTGGCGTCGCCAGCCGCTCTGTGACCAGGCTGCTGCCCCACACACACAGGGACTATGCCACTTCTGCCACGCCTTTTCGTTGCATTGTTCTTGCGAGCATCTCCATGTTGCTTTTCTGCATCTGAAATTGATTTCCTTGCAAGAACCTCAATTTCCAAAGCGACAACGAAAAGCCAATCCTCTGCAGGATCCCGCGCATATTTTACTACCAGCTCATCCTCGCAAAGCTGCGTCATCTGTTCCTGCTGCTCGGAACACCACTCTCTCTTTCAAGTGGGGGCAAACTTCACGATTCCTTGCTGCCAACCAGGCTGACACTTGGGCTGAGCATTTTCGCCAGGAATGCATTGATGTCCACATGATTGCTGCCATGAGTGTCCCGGATCTCAAATCTGTGCTTCAACCTGTTCCAGCTGGTGTTTTGTACCGTCTTCATGATGCGGCCCCGCAGTGGCTGGAAGAGGTGCCAGCGTGTGTTTCAGCCAGCCTCTTATAGATTTCTGCTTCTAGCCTCCTCTATGCCAGGACAGCAGCAGAGCGCCAATGGAAGACCAGGCGGACGTCAACTTTAAAAGCGCCTTGTAATCTTTCATTGTTGGCTTCGGCTGTCTAAGGGGAACGAAGCAGAGCCGATGCAAGACGAGGCTCGTTTTGTGAAGGCTGCGCTTCCAAACTTGTGACATCTTGTGACGTGCTTTTCTTGTCTATGCCTCAGGCCTCGTTGCCCGTTGCGGCTTCTGCCAGCTCAGTTCGATGCACAGATATGCGTCTTTGCGTTGGTCTTGTTTTCACTGCGTCTTTGGACTCAAGGCTGCCCATGCTCCCCAGCCTGAAGTTGCAATCTTAGTTCTGCTGTTAGTTGTTTTTTGGGGGCATTGAATCTTCATAAGGTACTTCCAGCAGACGTCTGGCCCAAAGGCTTTACACGTTGCATATATTATGCACATGCTGCTCTTCTCTTTCGATGCGCAGTTAGTTGTTTTTTGGGGCATTGAATCTTCATAAGGTACTTCCAGCAGATGTCCGGCCCTCAGGCTTTACTGCACGTTGTCACACGCGCATGCTGTCCTTCTCTTTTGCTTGCAACTGCGCGCAAATATTCCACAGTCGTTGCGAAACTACCGCTGAGGCTCCTGAGGCAAGACGTCGCGATGCGAAACGTGTCAGGCGCTCAGTAGCTCAATCCAATCATTTTTGCGTCGGTTGCTCTTCTTGAATAGTGCTGCTTCCAATATGAGGTGAACTCTCTCCTGCGCCTGGGCGATCACGGCCTCTTGAACAAGCCTTTGAGCCGTGGCCTCAGCAATTTGCATAGCGTTGTGTGTGTTTGCATCTACGCACGCGATCTTTCTCGCTCCTCAGTCAGGCGAGCTGGACAAACGCCTTACCTGACGTTGCGACTGCAGCGCATCAGAAAAATAAGAGCGGCTGCGAAACTCCTAACCTTTCGAAATCCGGAAACAACCAGATGCAAATATTTGTCAATCAGATCTTCTGACAATACATCACAACAAGCCCTAAAACACTGCTAACCCTTTCTATTTTCATGTCCTTCGCTGCTCATCTCAACATCATCCCCTGCCAAACACCACACCACGACAAGCTTTAGCATTTCTAACGTGCTATAACACAGCTAAACCTTCCTATTTTCATGTCCTTCACTGCTCATCTCAATATCATCCCCTGCCAAACACCACACCACGACAAGCTTTAACACTTCTAACACCTTGCGGGGGGATGCGCTGCGCCCTCCCCCCTGCACCCCCCTCCAGCTTTCTATTTTCATGTCCTTCACTGCTCATCTCAACAGCATCCCCTGCCAAATACCACACCACGACAAGCTTTAACACTTCTAACACCTTGCACCCCCCTCCAGCTTTCTATTTTCATGTCCCTCACTGCTCATCTCAACATCATCCCCTGCCAAACACCACACCACGACAAGCTTTAACACTTCTAACGCCTTGCACCCCCCTCCAGCTTTCTATTTTCATGTCCTTCACTGCTCATCTCAACATCATCCCCTGCCAAACACCACACCACGACAAGCTTTAACACTTCTAACGCCTTGCTGGGGGAGGCGCTGCACCCTCCCCCCTGCACCCCCCTCCCGCTTTCTATTTTCATGCTCTACACTGCTCTTTTCAAACATTTTCGATTTTTCATGTCCTTCACTGCTCATCTCAACATCATCCCCTGCCGAATACCACGCTCAACATCATCACAACACACTTTAGCATTTCACCCTGCACCCTCCTCCCGCTTTCTATTTTCATGCTCTACATTGCCCATAGAAGCATTTTGGATTTTTCATAGCGCCTGCACCCCGATAAGGAAAAACACGTATCAAAAAAAACACTTTCTGTATCAACAAAAAATACAGCTTAATTTTTTTGATCTCGTGTCTGTGAGGTCGTTGATGGTCGTTGCATCTAGGCAGTTTAGGTTTCACCCACACAGGCCATGATTTGGTGATTTATTTTTTTTTGATCTTTTTATTTTTTTTGATCTTTTTTTTATATTTTTTTTGATACCTTTTAATTCCCCACCTGCCAGGTGAGGGTTGTTAGATTTTATGTCAGTTGCCTCCTCCTCCTCCTGCCTCGTCCTCCTCTCGTCCTCCTCTCCTCCTCCTCCTCTCCTCCTCGTCCTCCTCGTCCTCCTTGTCATCCTTGTCGTCCGTCCTCGTCGTCCTCGTCGTCCTCGTCCTCCTCGTCCAACTGCGACCCGCGATCCACAGTGTTCTCTGCCGGACCTCAACCACGACCATCCACGCCCAGTGTTCCCTGCCGGACCTCAACCACGACCATCCCCGCCCAGTGTTCCCTGCCGGACCTCAACCACGACCATCCACGCCCAGTGTTCCCTGCCGGACCTCAACCGCGAGTATCCACGCCAAGTGTTCCCTGCCGGACCTTATATAGGAAGATAAAATGTCAGATAGAGTGCCAGAAGATTTGCCAGGTAGAATGCCAGAAAATATGCCAGAAGATATGCCAGATAGATATGCCACAAGATATTCCAGAAGATATGCCAGATAGAATGCCAGATAGAATGCCAGAAGATATGTCAGAATATATGCCAGAAGAAATGCCAGATAGAATGCCAGATAGAATGCCAGAAGATATGTCAGATAGAACGCCAGAAGATATGCCAGATAGAATGCGAGAAGATTTGCCAGATAGAATGCCAGAAGATATGCCAGAAGATATGCCAGATAGAATGCCAAATAGAATGTCAGAAGATATGTCAGATAGAATGCCAGAAGATGTGCCAGTAAGAACATGTATAAATGTCATGGTGGGGATCACACGAAGTAAAGTAACTTTTTTTTGATACCCCACTCGGACTCCAGGGATGGTCAGCCACTCCTTGGATCCAGGGATTTACTGTAGATACGGATGGGAAACCCCCTTGGGTGGCTGACCATAGACCTGCATGAGCTTGGATCCAGGGCCCCTTAAAGCTTCAAGGCCTTATATATATATATATAGATATATATACACGTACATACATAAAGGAACCCCCCCCCAATAGACCCAGGAGTTGTTCTCTTGAAGATTTGATTCTCGAAGTCTCCCTCGTGATTTACATACATTTACTCTGATTTCACAACTTTTCCGCACCATTTCCACAAGACATTACGGACACCTGGGAATTCCACGTAGTTTTCACCACTGCAGGCAGTGCCCATGGGGATGAATCCTTTGCCGCAGCAGATCAGACCAAAGGTGTCGCAGACTTTCCGCCCGGCTTCGTTGGGACTGGAGAGTTGGAGAGTTGGGACTGGCTCCAAAAAACCAAGAAACCAACTCTGGACTGGAGAGCGGATCCAGAAAAAAATGAAAAAAACTGATATGAACTGGCAGAAATTGTTGGAAGGTCATCAAGAATATCAAGAATCAATGAACATGGTCGCAAATTTGGGCCATCCAAGGAACAACTTGCTGGAACAACGGAAACAATTTGGTTCGAAAAATCCCCGTGCCAGGCGTCAGTTTCGAATGGTTGGAACTTTTGACCCGGCATGAGTTGGGAGATGTTGGGAGTGTCAAGTGCCGGAGAATATGATATTAGTTGATGTTATATGTTGCTTCATATGCTACCAATTCTTGGAGGTTTCCTGTTGATTGATGAATTGCTAGATCTTGGTAGCCAGGTGAAGGCCACACCGTTGCTGCTTGGGGTAAATGATCCCTGCCATCTGTGGTGTTTTTATTCCCCGCCACCGTGGAATTCACCAAGTTATTTAAGTCAACTTAGCATAACTTAGCTATCGAAAACGGGCGTCTCACACCTACCTTTGTTAGTGGCTTTATTCATAGAGCGTCGAAAAACGTGGATACAACTGAAGACTGACTGGCAGCGAATCGACCCACCCCAACATGATCCAATGAGAGCCCGCACTTGCCAGCCTTCAAGCTTGACTATGCACTATGCTGAGCGGCCGGTGGAGAAAGTGTTCCTCGAGCAACTTCAGCCCCTACTGTACTTCATCAGTCTTGTAGGAAATGGATCTGCAATTTCTGGGTGTAGATTGGAAAATTCCGGTCAATCCTAACCCCGAACCAATCAACTACAAGGTGAAGGCCCCCAGATATAAGTTGGCTTCTAAACCCCATGAAAACTGCTTCGTTGTATTGTATCTCCCATATGCCATAGACTACACCAAATTATGTGCGTCAAGTTAGCTATCGAAAACGAGGTATGGTTCAAAGTTGGGTACCCCAAGAATTTGTTGAATGCCAAACATCTGTCAATCTGTCCAAAAAAAATGGGCTTCCAGACTCCATTTTGTGACCCATAGCCATATGGGGGTTTCCTGATATAGGGGTACCCCTAAATCATCCATTTATAGATGGATTTTCCATAAACCATCCAGCTATTGGGTACCACCAATTTAGGAACCCCCCATATCTACCAGGTAACCGTTACAACCCCCGTTATTTGTGGTACCAAGGACCACCTCGATCGACGATGATGTGGACCCTGACCTGCAGCCAGGGACCTGGGACACCTGGGACCGAAAAGGACGCGATACCAGGTAGAGAAGAAGCATATAGATACTGTGAATGGCACGTATGTCGTATGTAGGTATTATATGGCTTTCAAATGTTGCAAAAAGGATGCAAATAGGAGGCCGTGACTCTGAATGCAGCAAATAGTGGATTTTGGGAGGGCGGCAGGGGGGGAGGAAGGGGGATGGGCTACTGAAGCGGGAACCGGGAACATATATATATATATATATACATATATATACATATATATATATACATATATATATACATATATATATACATATATATATATACATATATTTATATATATACATATATATATATATACACATACATACACTTTGTATATATATATAATATACACACTTTGTATGTATATATATATAATTACTTTGTATATATATATATGATAGTCTTGATCTTCAGACTCTAGGTACAGCCGCCAGCACTGAAGTTTTGTCAAACCGTTGAAGTTAGCAGTTGCTGGGCTAACCACGAGGGTCTCTGACGGATGCCATGTGGCAATCCTTGTTGAGAGCGACCTTGGCCTGCAAGCTCTGTTATCACTGGGCACCCTTGTTGAAAGGTTTTGGCCTTATCCGAAATCCGAAAGACTTTGTACCAGGGAACAGTTTCCACAATGTCTTATTGCTTGGTTCTACTGGCTGATTGATAGGTAGGTATCTTACAATCCTCGTGCTGGTTCACTTGTAGGCCTGCTCATAGTATACCCCCAATAAGCAACCAAAATTATTTTATTTGACCACTACTGAAGTTAATCTACTGTCAACGATGTCCTGCATTCTGTGCCTCGTGAAAGCTAGTTTTCTTTTTAGGCATGGACCCCCCTAGACACCCTCTATCAAGTCACTACGGGGGGATTGACAATAAGGTCATCATCCCCAGTAGTTGTTTATTTGTAAAATCATACTTGGGACTTTCATAAGACGTTTCAAATGGTTGATTAGCTGAGATGGTTTGGTATTTTCATATTTTTTTAAAATAAACTTGGATAGTTCCTCCAATCTTGATGGTTAGCCGCTTAGCCCCCCAATTTTGATGGTTGAATCAGTTGAATCCCGATTTCTGGATACCGAGGTGTTACATTTGGGACAGCAGGTCGCAACAACCCCGGCAGCCACGACAACCCATTGCAACAGGCACCAATGGTGTCAAAACCTTGTACCCCTGGTGAACATCAAAATAGCTGGTAAATGGATGGTCATTCCCTAATAAACTGTATCTATAGGTATTGATCCATAGCCACATGATTGTCATCATTGTTATTCCCCACCAGCCCGGTGACTCCTTCCTTCCTTGCTTGCTTCGTCCTCCTCCTCTGCTCGTCAGCTTCCTTGCAAGTAGAGCATCGCCAGCTTCCCCGCCAGCCTCTTCTGCATAGCCACTCTATCGTGAGCTCGCAGGCTCTCTGGGCATCGCCAGACCCGATCACTGGAAGGCCCGATAAAATCTCAGACAGAATGCCAGATAGACCGTGAGATCAAATGCCAGATAGAGTGCCAGATAAAATGCCAGAAGAAATCTCAGATAGAGTGCAAGACAAAATGCCAGAAGAAATCTCAGACAGAATGCCAGATAAAATGCCAGATGAAATGCCAGATAGACTGTGAGATCAAATGTCAGAAAGAGTGCCAGATAAAATACCAGATAGAATGTCAGATCAAATGCCAGATAGAGTGCCAGATAAAATGCCAGATAGACTGTCAGAAGAAATCTCAGATAGAATGCCAGATAGACCGTGAGATCAAATGCCAGATGGAGTGCCAGATAGAATGTCAGAAGAAATCCCAGATAGAATGCCGAATAGCCCGTGAGATCAAATGTCAGATAGAGTGCCAGATAAAATGCCAGATAGAATGTCAGATGAAATCTCAGATAGAGTGCCAGATAAAATGCCAGATAGATTTTCAGATCAAATGACAGCTAGAGTGCCAGATAAAATGCCAGAAGAAATCTTAGATAGAGTGCAAGATAAAATGCCAGATAGACTGTCAGATCAAATGCCTGATAGAGTGCCAGATAAAATGCCAGATAGAATGTCAGAAGAAAACTCAGATAGAATGCCAGGTAGACAGTCAGACCAATTGCCAGATAGAATGTCAGAAGAAATCTCAGACAGAATGCCAGATAAAATGCCAGATAGAGAGCCAGATAAAATGACAGGTAGACTGTCAGATCAAATGCCAGACAGAGTGCCAGATAAAATGCCAGATAGAATGTCAGAAGAAATCTTGGATAGAGCGCCAGATAAAATGCCAGAAAGACTGCCAGATCAAATGCCAGATAGACTGCCAGATAGAATGTCAGAAGAAACCTCAGACAGAATGCCAGATAAAATGGCAGAAGAAATCTCAGATAGAATGCCAGATAAAATGCCAGATAGACTTTCAGATCAAATGCCAGATAAAATGCCAGATAGACCGTCAGATTAAATGCCAGAAGAAACCTCAGACAGAATGCCAGATCAAATGCCAGATAGACTGTCAGATTAAATGCCAGATAGAATGTCAGAAGAAATCTTAAATAGAGTGCCAGATAAAATGCCAGATAGACTGTCAGAAGAAACCTCAGACAGAATGCCAGATAAAATGCCAGATAGACTGTCAGATTAAATGCCAGATAGAGCCAGATAAAATGCCAGATAGAATGTCAGAAGAAACTTCAGACAGAATGCCCGATAAAATGCCAGATAGAATGTCAGATCAAATGGCAGATTTTCAGTTGGTTGGGATTTTCCCTTCCCCTAGATGGACAGATGCACCACATTTCACCCGGTGTCTGGAAAGTGGGGAATGGGAAGGGATTGTAGTCAACGTGAGCACGGCAGGATGAAAAAGATAGACCATAATATATATCTATATATATATAGGCATACATACCTGCATATGTGTATATATATATATGTGTATATATATGTATATATATAGTAATATATGTAAATTTAAATACTAGTGTATATATCAATATTTACATATGTATACATACATAATATATACAACACCAGGGCAAAAATTTTTCCTCTTGACTAGCTGCTGCAGCCCTCTCCCCTTAGACCCCTGACAAGTCATATGAATCACATGGCGGATCGCGGATCAGCTGGTTTGCTTTAAAAGAGTTTTAATGAATTCCGACTTGAAATACGATCCGCCACGCAGACTACCCGAAATGATGATAATCGATCCACGGCTGAGGATCATGATGCTTCTAGGATTCTAAATGGAGAAAGCTTTCTCCCTCCTGATTTATTTACATGCATACATACATACATACATGCATGCATAGATCCATCCATCCATCCATCCATCCATCCACCCATACATACATACATGCATGCATGCATGCATGCATGCATACATACATACATGCATACACGCATACATGCATACATACATACGTACACACATACATACGTACACATAGACATACTTACATACATACATACATACATACATACAAACATACACACATACACACATAGATACATACATACATGCATACATACATACATACATACATACATACATACATACGAGCATACGAACATACATACAAACAAACATACATACATGCAGCTGCAGATGGAAATGCAGATACAGATACATACACATACATACACGTACATACACATGCATAGACATATACATACATATACATATCCATATACATACACATACACATGCACATGCACATGCACATACGCATACACATGCACGCATACACATGCACATACACATAGACATACACACATACACATAGATAGATAAATACATGCATGCATGCATGCATGCATACATACATACATACGTGCGTACGACAGACAGACAGACAGACAGACAGACATACAAACACACATACATACATACATACATACGTACGTACATACATACATACATACATACATACATATACATACACATATACATATCATATACATACATACATATATATATACACATACATATATACATACATGCATACATGCATACACACATGCATACATACGTATACACATACATAGATACATACATGCAATCATACATAGATACATACATACATAGATAGTTGCATACATACATACATGCATACATGCATACATGCACACATGCATACATGCATACATGCATACATGCATACATGCATACATGCATACATGCATACATGCATACATGCATACATGCATACATACATACATACATACACACATACATACATACATATACACATATACACATACACATGCACACACATACACACATAGACATGCATATGCACATACACAGACATACGCAGACCTATACATACATACATACACACATACACACATACACACATACACGCATACACCAATACATACATACATACATCCATGCATGCATACATACATAGATAGATAGATAGATCGATAGATACATACATAAATACATACACACACATACAGACATACAGACATACACACATACACGCATACACATATACACACATACACACATACACGCATACATACATACATGCATGCATGCATGCATGCATGCATACATGCATACATACATACATGCATACATACATACGTACACATATGCATACGTACACATAGACATACTTACATACATACATACATGCATGCATGCATGTACATGCATGCATACATAAATACATACAGACAGACAGACGGACGGACGGACAGACGGACACACACACACACACACATACATGTGTCATTACATTACCATTACCATTACCATTACATTCCCATCACATTACATTACCATTACATTACCGTTCCGTTACAATCCATTCCATTCCATTCCATACATACACCTAGACATATATATATATATACATTTGTATTATATATATATGTATACATTTTTACATTTTTAGCTTCGTAGTGCTGAGGTCATGGGAAGCATTTTGACTCTATAAAATTGCACCCATAACTGCTTGATTTTATTCTGACAATGTTTGGGTTTGCCTGAAGAGGGAAACGTATCCTTGAATCGGTTGGAGAAGATCAACATGTAGCCTATGAAAATGAATGACATTTTTTCGGGGAGAACCCCATTTTCAGACGCATCCAAATCATGTCATGTTGTATCTATATCTACATCAATATCTATATCTCCATCTATATCTTTATCCTTATACATATATATACAAAAATCGAAAAACATTATGTCGATATGCTCACTTTTGTTGCTTAAATCTGTTCTTCTTCAGATCCAATTTTTGGAGGCGATCCCTTCCCGGTTCGGAGGCAGACCCTCGGTGCCCAATGCGAAGCAGCGACAGCTGTTGAACCAGGCCCCTTGGTTTGGGGAAGGACTGGATGTATGGGAAAATGCAAAGCCAAAACTGGGAGAGAATATCAGGATCCTAAACCCACATACTCACAATTTAAGTGAACTTCATGGATGCCAGTATCCACAACTTCTGGGTTTTAGCCGCCCCACTGAAATGGTACCTATCTCTCAGTGGATTCACCAAGTGAATGGCGAGAAATCGAGAAATGTGGCGGTGAAATTGACGAGGAACCACGGAATTTTGCACGTTTTTTTTTTTTTAATCAACACGCAATAACTATTGAAGATGGCAATTTATAGTGAGTTTTCCCATTAAAAATGGTGATTTTCCATAGTTATGTTAGTTTACCAGAGGGTAACTAGCACAATGTTTTAAAATTCAGAGACATCCTTTTTGTGAATTGTAGCAATGAAGAGAACTCAAACAGGACCTTCAAATCGAACACCAAATTCAGGACGATAAATTACAGTGTTCGAGTGATCCCCAACAACTGACATTCTATCTCGCACATATTCAGATATTTTATTCTCTGACATACATTGTGGCATGCTATCTCACATTGTATACTGACATGCTATCTGACCATGCCATTTCTGCATTCGTCATCTCACTTTTTCTCCGAATGTTTGAACATGGATAAATTCTGACATCTGTGACACATATATCTGGTTGGTGGTTTCAAAGATGACTGGATTATTTTCCATTTCATATATGGGATGTCATCCTTCCCATTGACGAACTACATCATTTTTCAGAGGGGTAGGGCTCAACCACCAAGCAACCATATATTCTCACATTTTTCAACATACAGACATTCTATGTGGCAGTTTTACAAAACTGTGACGTTTTACAGTGGCATTCTGACATACCATAGTTTTCTGTTGCGAACTCGTGAGCTCGCTCATGGCTTGGCGCCTTGGTACCTGGAACGCCCCGGACTTTTTTGATTGAAACGCTACTTGAATGTGGGGTGCTGCTTAAGGAGACAATCCTGGACAGGCCCTTTAGTTTTCGAATGTTTTCGATAATTCATTGCATTCAACCCAATGAAAGTCGTCATTTGATGGCATTGATAGTTTCATATAATTTCACTCTAGTTCCTTACCGTCAAACCCTGTACATGTTGAGATGTTGAACATTTGACCTTATTTTGGTGTGTCCAAAACGGTCAAAAGTGTAGATTTTCTACACCCGAAAATTGCAACTTTGTTGGGAAACCTGAGGTTTCAAACCATCAAATTCATTCAAATTCTGTGTTTTTCCATGGTTGCCCCATATTTCTTCGACAAATCCCATTGGTTTAAGGGAAAATCAACAGGACATGTCTGTTTTTTTCACATCCATTTCGTGGCGAAGGTGGTCGAGATGGGATTCAACGAAAGTGATGCCAAACGTGCGCTCTCGAGTACAGGCCCGGGAGGACAAGACATCGAGGGGTTTGAATGAGCTTCGAAGTATGATTCACTTTTCCAATCTTTTGCCTCAAAGCCCTACATGATTCAACATTTGTGGATGTATAGGCAAAGTATTTGACTCCCAATGTGTGAAATCAAGTTTTGGTGGTCAGTTAGTAGTGGGGAACCTCGTCAAATTCTGTGCCTCGGCAGAATCTAGATACAGTATATAGATGTATAATTGATGTATACTAAATTATGTATCTATAATATATAGATGTATCCTAAATATTAATATTCTATGTATAATATATATATATATGATAATAATAATATAGATGTATATATAGATATTCCTTGTCTGCTACTGTCCCCTTCAGCTCTTCCCACGGTCGCTCCATCTATCAGAGATCATGAACGGAATGGGCTTATTCCACAGGTGGAGGATCCCACGGTCCCACGGTCCCACGGTGAAGCCAATTGTAAAGTCACCATTTCGTGGGCTTATTCCACAACTATACATCAACTATACATCAACTATACATCCATATACTGTATATACCTTATATAACTTATATAACTGGCTTGTAATATGTTGTAATACAAACTGCTTCTAAAAAACCCGGTTCCTCTAAGCGGGACTTCCCCGCTGGGATCAGGTTGGTCCGGCGTTCAAGACGCGGTGGCCGTGCTCGTGGGCGGCTGAGCCGTGGCGGAGCTGGGATCGCCGGCGGGTGGCTCGACTTGTACAGTGGCTGCGGCCGAAAATGGCGCCTTGAAATGGGTGAAATGGGTATAGATCAATACCTATTAATACCATTTTTAGGGGGATGAACATCCATTTACCAGCTATTTTGATGTTCACCAAGGGTAAGGTTTTGACACACTGCCAAATGGGTGAAATGGAGGAACCTGGGCGACAAGATCCTGAATAGTTAGGAAAAAACCTCTGCGTCCATTGGCGTCATGATCTTTTTTCTACGAACATCTGGAAAAAATTGGGAGGTAAAAAAAACCATTTTGATACAAACTCAAATTGAAGAAGATGAATACTTAGTAAGAATTGGGTCATTCTTCGAGACTTCAATGATTTTAATGCTGCCAAAGGAATCTTATTCAACATGAACTCGTGCTTGTGTTGTTTCCAAAAAAGTTCTACAAGGTGGGCTAGAACTTAGAACTTGCAGATGCCAACTACAAAGTAGAGCTGATGACCTCATTTGCAAACACCTGCCCCCAAATAGAAAGGCTCGGACAGAGAGAAATGTGGCAATTCAAAGTGCCACAATTTGCGGTGTCAAGACTGGTTAAGTTCGCAAAACACTAAAATCTCATCCAAACATCATAGTCCATAGAACAGACGCATGTTTGATATATATATATAATATATATAATAATATATATATATACATGACTCCACGCCCACGGGGATAAAGAGTCACCATATCCATCTTTTTCATGTCCGAAGTGTCTGGCTTTAGCTCATGGTCTGCGCTGAGTGTCGGCTTTTCCCAGGAGAGCCGACCTGCGGTGCGTGCCGGGCAGCGAGCCGGGCCATAGGGATCCTGCGGTCCGGTCAGCTCAGGGCTGAACAGGAGGGCCTTGTTTCCGGGATCCTTCGCATCGCCGTTGCCGAGCTCTCTGACCTGGTAGAGGAAAACCAGCGCACAGAGGGCGCGGCCGGGGCAACAGAAAACAAGGAGGAAGCGAAGGGCCTAACCTCCGGGCCTCTTCCAGGGACTCCCGCAAAGGAGGTCCCCAAGGCAGACAAGGAAGACAGCGAATACACCTACGAGAGCGAGGAGGAGGAAGTGACAGAGGAAGATCGTCAGGAAGCAACACCCGCTCGCGCCAGCGAGGGAAAGGGTGAGCCTGGAGACTCGGCCACTGCTGGTGCAGAGGCCGACCCGGGTACTGAGGTCAACAAAGACAGAGGAGAAGCCTATAAGGAGAAGGTGCGAGGCAAGTTCGACCCGGAGTATTTCACGAAGAGACTCTGCCTGACTCCCGCACCAAAGCCTCGCTCGGGGAGAAGCCGCGACAAGCGAAAAAGGGCATCCCCTGAGAGGCAGCGAGGAGGTGAGGAGCTTGAAGCTGCAGAACACCAGGTGGCGCGGGCTAGCCCTGGTGAACGGGGGCGCTCACCGGGTGCCCATCACGGCGACGAGGATAGCGACAAGAGGGAGCCGTTGCCAAGAAGGCCACAGAGAGAAAAGCGGCCAAAGAACAGAGGATCCAGAGGAGCAAAGAAAAGGGATCGCGCCCGAGAGTTCAGGGCCAAAAAGATCGAGGAGAGGAAGGCCAAAAAGGCCGCAAGAGACCAGGAATGCCACCGAAAGCCAAAGCCAAAGCAGTGGTGAGGGCCAGGGCCAAGGCCGGCCTCAGGCGCCCAGCGGCTGTGGTAGCCCACCCAGGTGGAGCTCCGGTCAGACCCCGCAGGGGGATAAGGCGCCCTGCTGGGCTGGACGAGGAGGGGGCCGATCCATGGAGCGCAGGGAGCGTGGTACCGCTCCACACCATCTCTTTGGATCGCTTTCATCCCAAGTCGTCCTTGGTGTTAACAGAAGCGGACTACTGTGGGGCCCCGGTGGTTGCGGCCGGCAAGATACAGAAGGTCGAGGTGGACCACAACGGTCCGCACCTGTACTTGCGGCTGACGGGGACTACAAGCGAAAGCCTGTTGAGGGTACACACTCAGCAACCCGGTCAGATCTTCCGGGTTCATCTTTGCCCGGAGGGTTGCGGGAAGGTCGAGTGTGGAGAACTGTACCTTCACGGGATCAAAGGCCGCCGAGGTCAAGACCAGGACGAGCCCTGGACGACCAACCTGGTGGAGGCCGCTGCGGGAGGAGAAGACGAGCTAGCGTTGCTTCGGGCGAGAGGCGCGGGGCAAGCGCCGCCAGGGGTGGAAACAGTTCATGCTCAGCGACCAGGTGGTGTGCCCCACTCGCCAGGCAAGAAGAAGGAGTCCAAGAAGAAGAAAAAGAAGAAGGCAAAAACGCGAGAGGAGAAGGTGGCGAGCGGCCGTTTGCCATCCAAAGCTGTGCAGAAGGAGGCGAGCCAGCTGTTCGCGGGAACGGCACTCGATCCAAAAGAGCGGGTGCGGACCCGGGTGATGAAGTCGGCCCGACGCTTTGCCGCCAGAAAGAAGGCGAAGGAATCCTCCTCGAGCACCGGAAGCGGGAGCAGCAGCTCCTCGAGCTCCAGCAGCCAAGGTGTGGCGACGGGAGAGGTGGTCTTCTCCGAAGAGACCAAGACCCAGGCGCTTGGAGAGCGCTACCCCGGAGCCTTGACTATGGAGACCTTGATGCTGATGCGGCGAAACTTGCTGGCCACGGCCGGGGAAGACGGGGAAGAACAGTCGACGAGACCTATTGCTCTTCTCTACTTCCGTTCGGTCTTGGGCCGCAAGTGCAGCGGAGCGCAAGCCCGGGAGTTGCTGAACATATCGTGTGCGATCGACGCCCTCCTTCGAGCCCGTCCTGCACAAGCGCTGGACATCCTTTGCCAGCGACTAAAGGCCCAGGAGAGTGTGCTCTTGGGCACGAACTGGGCAGTTGCTCAAAGGGTGGAACTGGCGTCGCAGGACAGCACTACCCTCATTCCCCGTGCGGAGCTCCAGACCGCACAACGGAGTTATCTGGAGTCGAGGGCCAGGTGGCAGGCATCGACGGGACAGGGGGGGAAGGGGGCTCCGAAGGGCAAGGGCAAGGACAAGGGCGATCAGAGCACCAGGGACGAGAAGAAGGGCGAGCCTCGGAGAGAGAAAGGAAAAGGAGGCGACAAAAAATAGCTCCTCAGCCGACTGAGTCTTTAGGGACGGCTCCTGCGGAGGCTATCAATTCGACAAGCC
Source organism: Cladocopium goreaui (assembly GCA_947184155.2). Classification (NCBI taxonomy): domain Eukaryota; class Dinophyceae; order Suessiales; family Symbiodiniaceae; genus Cladocopium; species Cladocopium goreaui. The sequence continues at coordinate 236,178 of CAMXCT020006602.1, forward strand.
ATGCTCCTGATGTCATGGGAGTGGGCTGGCATGATGTGCGGGATGGTGGTAGCGCCTCCCATGCCCCTGAGGAAGCAGGTTTTTTGGCATGCGCCGTGCCTGCTACAGGGATGGTTTCTCCGGAAGGGCCTGGAGGGCCTGTCATAGGTGACCCGGCCCCTTTTGTTGGCCAGGGCCACAATTTTCCAGAACCTAGCCACAGTGCTGGGGCGCAGTCAGGACCTTTGTGGAGTCCGAGCGGCAAAAGGACGAGTGATTTGGAAGGTCTTAGATTTGTAGAGTTAGGGCCGAGGGTTCAACAGTGGCTGCAGGAGGTTTTACCGCTCCGCAGCAAGCCCATGGGTAGGAGGGATGTCACCACCCTGTTCCCCCTGCCTACCTCTTGTAGTACTCTGTCTGAATCCTTCCCCTCTCTTTCTTCTCTGGAGGTGTGCTGGCTTTGCAATGTGTGTGTTGGTCTGAATTCCATGTGGGGAGATGGGCTCTCCTTCGATGGATCGGTCACACCGGTGGTCTACCGTTGTCTTTCCCGTATTGTCTGCGACATCCAAAGGATTGGTACCTGGTCAGGCAGCTTAGAATGTTTTGATTGGGGTAACTTCTTCCTGACAAGGTCTGTGGACTATAAAGGAGATGAAGTTAAGACTGCTCGTGAATTCACTTGGCAAAACATTGCGCCTGCCCTTCCGGCGGAGATTGGTCGGGTGCCATTGGCAGAGGTCTGCACTTTGGGTGCCAAACATTATGTGGAAAACTTTGAGGCGTACCTGAGGCCGCCTGAGCGGTGGGAACTCAAGCGGCCTCCACGTGTGATGGTGGCTGATGACGCTTGGGCTGAAGTCTGCCGAGGACTTACCTCCTGCGGAATCTGCACCTTCCTTACCGAGGAAGAGCTGTTCCACACGGGAGAGGGGCCACTCCTTAACGGATTGTTCGGCGTCACCAAAGATGAGTTCCATCAAGGTCATGAAGTCTTTCGCTTGATAATGAACCTCATACCCCTCAATGGGATTGTGGAACCTATGAAAGGGGACGTTGAGACATTGCCTACCTGGTCGATGACAACACCCTTTCAGCTGCAGCCAGATGAGTCTCTGGTGGTGAGCTCAGAAGATGTACGATGCTTCTTCTACGTTATCAGCGTTCCGCCTGCCATGGTGGAAATTCCTTGGTTTCAACAAGCGAGTGCCACAGGACTGCCTACCCCCTGACCTTAAAGGTCAGACAGTCTTCCTCGCTGCCAAGGTTCTGCCAATGGGGTTCGCCAACTCTGTGAGTCTGGCACAACACGTGCACAGGAACCTGGCACTGTGGAGTGGCCAGACCCAGGCTTCGGAGGATGACGACATTAATCTGCCAGAGGCGGAGGTCCGCAAGGACCGGCCGGCCACAGTGGCCAGCCCAAGCTGGCGGGTCTATCTTGACAACTACGATCTCTTAGAACGGGTCAAATCGGTTGATCTGAGCCATCTGGAGGGGCGGGAAGCTCCTTCAGTTTTGGCATTGCGGCAGCAGTATGAATATTGGGAAGTACCGCGGAACTTAAAGAAGTCCGTGAGCAGGTCTGCCCTTGCAGAGGTGCAGGGCGCCCAGGTTGATGGTCAACTTGGTGTGGCCTACCCTCGCGAAAGTAAGTTGTTGAAGTATTTGGCCGCCACACTGTCCTTGTTGAGTATGGGCCACGTGACCCAGCGCCAAGTTCAGGTTGTATGCGGGGGGCTTGTCTACGTTTCTATGTTTCGGCGCCAACTGCTGGGGTCACTCAATGCAGTCTGGCGATTCATCACTTCGTTTGACACCCTCAAGGTGCACAAGCAGCGACTCCCACCGGGCTGTCCACTGGAACTGGTAAGGTTCCTCAGCCTCATTCCTCTCGCTCGCCTTGACTTTCGGATGGAGTTCGAGGAGCAAGTCACATGCAGTGACGCCTCCACCAAAGGTGGGGGCGTGTGTGCGTCCGTCTCTCTTAGTAGGGCCGGGGTTGAGGCAGCACACGGGAAGCTTCGAGGTGAGCTCCCTGAGCTGAGACAAGAACACCGGGTCCTGACTCTAGGACTTTTTGATGGAATTGCTGCGCTGCGTGTGGCGGCTGGCTTGCTCGGTCTTCAGGTTTTGGGGCATGTATGCGTGGAGATGTCTGCCCAGGCGCGAAGGGTAGTCGAGTCTCACTTTCCAGAAGCTCACCATTGTACCGATGTACGAGACGTGGACGATGCCATGGTTCGGCAATGGTCTTTGGATTTCTCTCAGGCCTCCTTGGTTTTGCTCGGCGCTGGCCCGCCGTGCCAGGGAGTGAGCGGCCTGAATGCTGACCGCAAGGGGGCACTTCGTGATGAGCGATCAAACCTCTTCAAGCATGTCAGCCGTGTGCGAAGGTTGGTGGAGAAGCATTTCTGCTGGTGTCAGGTTCATTGCCTCATGGAAAGCGTCGCCTCGATGGACAGTACTGACTGCGAGGTCATGAGTGCCGACTTCGGTGATCGCCCTTGGCAGTGTGATGCCGGGACTATGACTTGGTGTCACCGCCCGCGCCTGTATTGGGTCAGCTGGGAGCTGGCCTATCAGGATGAAGGGGTGGTCTATGGGCCAGGGAGCACGGGTGCTCCTCGCCATGTGGTATTGACGGCCAGTCAGGACCTTGAAGAAGTGTGTAAGGAAGGCTGGTTGAAGGTAGACCCTTCCAGGTCTTTTCCCACATTCACAACCTCTCGTCCACGAGACCGGCCAGGCCATAAACCAGCAGGGATTCGCTCCTGTACTACCCAAGATTTGGATCGTTGGGTTCAGGACCGTCATCGCTATCCCCCCTATCAGTACACTGCAAAGAACCTCATGATTAACCGGCGCAATGAAATGCGGCTGCCAGACATCGAGGAGAAAGAATACATGATGGGATTCCCCGTCGGCTACACCGTGCCTTGCCTGCCCAAGGCGTCCAGGAACACTGCAGAGCATCTCGATGCTCGGCACAGCCTGATTGGGAACAGCTGGTGCGTTCCTGTCGTGGCTTGGTTCCTGGCCCAATTGTGCGGGCCTTTGGGCTTGTGCCCTAGGTACTCCCCGCAACAGGTGATGAATTTCATCAACCCCAACCACCAAGTGTTCTTGCAATCACGTTTGTGGAGGTCTCCGCTTCGCCCCATGCGAGGGCCTGCGCCCCCCCCCCCGTTGGCGGCAAAACTTGGAAACTTGGTCAGTGTCAAGGGTGAAGATATTCTCCTGTCTGCACCATCAAGTCAGTTGGTCAAGTTCCAGCGCCTCCGCACGTCGGTGCCCTCCAAGCTCTGGAAGTGGAAAGTTGTCACTGGATGGCAATGGAAGGGTTGCGGAGAGCACATCAACGCTCTCGAAATGAGGGCAGTGCTCACGTCCCTCAAATGGCGCATTCAGCATAAGCAAATGGTGGGAAAACGTTTTTTGCATTTGGTCGATTCCCTTGTAGTGTTGCACTCCTTGTCCCGCGGAAGGTCATCAAGCCGAAAGCTCCGGTCCACTCTGTCTCGAATCAACGCTCTGCTCCTGTGCAGTTCCAACCAGGCCCTGTGGGGCTACGTCAGCACTGAATCGAACCCCGCAGACCGGCCCAGCCGGTGGGGTTCACGTGTTCGTACCAAATTTAGGCATGCCTAAACGCCTATTAGAGGCAGCTACACAGGCAGGTAGAGCGGCTCAGAGACAGCAGTTAGGATCACTCAAGGACCTTACAGTGCAACCGGCAACAAAGCAACGCTACAATCGCGCCATTGATGGCTTCTTAGCCTTTCTCCGAGATAACTCTTTAGAGTTGCCGCGCCAACGCAATCTTTTAGACCCATTGCTTTGTGAATACTTGGAACACTTGTGGAGCACTGGCCATGGCCGGGCTTTGGCCAGTGACACAGTTGCTGGTCTTCAAGACCATGACATTAAGCTTCGCGGGCACTTGCAAGGAGCCTGGAGGCTTCTCAAGACCTGGTCGCTGCATGAGATCCCATCTCGCGCGCCCCCCCTTCGGTCTCATGTCTTGCATGCTATGGTGGGTTGGTGCTTCTTCCACCAGCATGTTACCTTTGGCGTTTCATTGTTGTTAGGCTACTACGGTATGCTCCGTACAGGGGAGATCTTGTCACTCCGGGCCTCTCATGTTGGTAGTGGTACTACTCAAAGTTCTCTTGTTGTGTCCTTGGGGCTGACTAAAGGGGGCAAACGCCAAGGTGCGGCTGAATCCGTCGTGGTAGGATATGACATTGTGGTGAATGTCGTCCGCCACTGGAAAACCCTGGCCCAGCCTTCCACCCCATTTGCCCCAAATGCGGCTCACTGGAGAGCTAAGTTCAATGAAGTCCTAGCGGCTCTCAATCTCACTGAGTATGGCTTTAGACCATATAGCCTGAGGAGAGGCGGTGCTACTTTTTGGTTTTCCAGGCACCATTCGTTGGATAAGATTCTGCTGCAAGGCCGATGGCACGCAGCCAAGACTGCTCGAATCTATATCAATGAGGGTCTCTCTGTGCTTGCCGAAATGTCTCTCCCCCCCTCGCTTCCCTCCCTTCGTCCTTTTCTCCACTTCTTTCAAACCGCCTCCACTCGTCTCACCTTTTCGTCACTTGAGCCTCCTGTTCCAGGAAGTTCAGGGGGCCATGGAAAGAAACCAACCAAAAGATCCGGAAAGGGATCTCCGGCGCGTTCGAAGCGCACAAAGAATGTGACGGATTGTGACTGTCCCTGTTTTTCTTTTTTGGTAACCTAGGCTTGGGGAGTGGTTGGTTTGGCTCGCTTCGCCAAGTAGGTTACTAAAGATGCCGGGGGTTTGGCCAGGCATCTTTCCTATCAGGTTTTTTGTGACTGGTTGTTTCTTTTCTTTTGTAACAAATTCGCTGCGGAGTGGATCATAAAAAGATGTGGTGGTGCGCTCTTTGACTCCACGCCCACGGGGATAAAGAGTCACCATATCCATCTTTTTCATGTCCGAAGTGTCTGGCTTTAGCTCCCTCTTCCTCCCCCCCTTTTTTCTTTTTCCAATTTTTGGTTTCGGAAAGAAACCAACCAAAAGATCCGGAAAGGGATCTCCGGCGCGTTCGAAGCGCACAAAGAATGTGACGGATTGTGACTGTCCCTGTTTTTCTTTTTTGGTAACCTAGGCTTGGGGAGTGGTTGGTTTGGCTCGCTTCGCCAAGTAGGTTACTAAAGATGCCGGGGGTTTGGCCAGGCATCTTTCCTATCAGGTTTTTTGTGACTGGTTGTTTCTTTTATTTTGTAACAAATTCGCTGCGGAGTGGATCATAAAAAGATCTTTTTCATGTCCGAAGTGTCTGGCTTTAGCTCCCTCTTCCTCCCCCCCTTTTTTCTTTTTCCAATTTTTGGTTTCGGAAAGAAACCAACCAAAAGATCCGGAAAGGGATCTCCGGCGCGTTCGAAGCGCACAAAGAATGTGACGGATTGTGACTGTCCCTGTTTTTCTTTTTTGGTAACCTAGGCTTGGGGAGTGGTTGGTTTGGCTCGCTTCGCCAAGTAGGTTACTAAAGATGCCGGGGGTTTGGCCAGGCATCTTTCCTATCAGGTTTTTTGTGACTGGTTGTTTCTTTTATTTTGTAACAAATTCGCTGCGGAGTGGATCATAAAAAGATGTGGTGGTGCGCTCTTTATATATATATACATATATATATATACATATATATATACATATATATATATATACATATATATATACATATATACACACATATATATATATATACATATATATATACATATATGTATATATATATATGTATATATATATACATATATATATACACATATATATATATTTAGGATTATATTGGCTATTTGTGCCGCAGCAATTTTAGCTCTGTATATCCCCCCCCCTTGACACCGTTGCAGCGCCATCAGCATGGCAAGCGGCAAGCCGTCTGTAGACCCTAAGATGGCAACAGGTGAGAGTCGGGCAAAAAAGAGCGCACCTGAAATTGCCCCTTGGTCACATGCGCGGGAGAATATACCTGGTACCGGTAATTTATGATCTCCCCATGAAACAAAGCAATTTTTCAAAGCTATTTTAAATTATGGCAGGGTATATACACATTTCCTGTATTTTCGAAGATAGTATTATCAAAGCGATTGGTATCCCCATCCTCCAAGTTTCGTGATCAAAATAGGTAGCCCATTTTGGGTCCCCACCCAATTGTCATCAATTGTCCAATATCTGTTTTTTTTTGACTATCACACTCATTTCTACATTTAAACCCTATCCGACATATTCTCTTTTTATCCCCATTGTACTATACCACCATATTGGAAAACACGTTCGGTTGGGAAAGCCTAGGCCCGCGTGAACTTTTTGATATATTTTGATCCATGGATGTGTTGGTGTCAGTTGTTTATAATCCCATGATATCCCATGTATTATATAAATAGATGACATGATTACATGATATGAATACCATGTTACATAAGCTAAATGTCCATCTATAATATAATCCATGTATACTGGGGTGTCATATGTTGTCATATGTTGTCATATGCTGATTCCCTACATACTTGGATAAATTAAAGCCATCCAAGCACCCTTGCCTTCACACTGGACCAGGTGTGAAAAATTGAGGTGCCTTCCAGTAGACCAACATATGGAAAACTCACCAGAAATGAAGATCATTTCCAAACGGAAAACCCATGGATTTCTATAGCTATGTCAGTTTACTGGAGGGTTTTATCCAAAAAGAGGAAGTCATCCACCAGTTTATGATTCTGCGAGTAGCTGAAGCGGCTGTAGTCGTTGTAGCTCCAAATGACAAAAACAACAAGAGGGATACCCTCTGGCTTATATTCATACTACTCGTAATGATGTTTTCTTTAAATACAAAGAGTTGGTTAACCATACTGAAATAATTTCCATTAAATCCATACATATTCCATACATCATCATAGGATTTCCCATTCGAAAAATGCTATCAATATGATATGCAATGTTTAATGGAAAAAAACATATGATTGTCAATCTAAAGGTCCATGTAGAGATTGTCACTACAAAGGCAGGGTTCCAACATGAGACCCCGAAAAGTTTTTCTTAACTCGCGTTTTATTTTTGGCAAGAGATTTAGCGAAAGATTTTAACATGAGACCCCCGCGAAAGATAAACGTGGGGTCCGCGCAAGATTCGCGAAAGTACATTGTTGATTCGCGAAGAATGGCCGTTTGCAGATCAAGGAATTTAGATCTTTAGATCAACCACCATATGTATCTATCTATATATTATCAATTATTATGATACGTATATATATATATATATTCCTTATTCATATTCCTTATAATATTCATGAATATTGCTCATATATTCCTGAGATATTTGTCGAATTATTCACCATGACCATCTCTCGAATTCTTCACCATTATCCATTGTGGAATATTAATGGTGAATTATTAATCACCATATATTAACCATTAACCATTTAATATTAACCATGGAATATTCCATATTCCATAATTAGAAAATCATTATTCACCATATTCCATCTCTCGAATTCTTCACATTTCTTCACCATGAACCATCCATTCTCCATGGGGCCATATGTGGCCACATCTCGAGGTCTTTCAGACCTTCCACCTGAACGGTCTGCCGGACCGCGGCCGTGAGGGCTGGGCCTCCGTCAAGGTCTCCTCGCCGCACTTCGCCGTCAGTGACTCGCCGGTGCTCTTCGAGGCCGGGGCCCAGAGGGGCCCAGACAGCCCGGCTGGGGAAACATGGGAAAAACCATGGAACATCCAGCATTTTCATAGGAAAATCCATGGTAAATGCATGGTAAATGCATAGTAAATCTATGGTAAATGCATGGTAAATCATGGTAAATCCAGCATTTTAATTGCAGTAAATCCATGGTAAATCAACATAGCTATGGAAAATCTCCGAAAATCCACCAGTTTACCATATTTATATAATACACAGTAGCCTATGACATTTCAGCACTATGGATGACATTGTGATGGCAAACTAACAGTTGGCGAACTGGAGAATCACCATTTGAAGTACGGTAAATCGACGATTTTCCTGGGCATTTGAAGTAAACTATATTTTCCTGGGCCATTTTCAATAGCGAAGTGTTTTTTCATGACCGGAGGCTATGAGTAGATTTTCAAGTCCATCATGATAGATATCCATCCGGGTACTTAGAATAGCATATTTTTTAGAAGTTACCCTCTGGTTATTTAACATAGCCATGGTATAGATGGCTCATTTAGTTCGATGGTTTACCTATTAAAAATGGTGGATTTTTCCATGGCAAACTGTTAGTCATAACCAGATGGTTTCAGATGCTTTGGCCCATTGTGGAAACGAAAATATCGTTACCATGAAGTTTGGGCCCAGTTCCACAAAACGATCTCTGACTATATATAGTACTGTTGAAAATGGATGAACATGGATGAACGCGTGTTTTTTTTCTCCGGTTAGTTCAGTTTATGAGTTTATTTTTTTGGGGGGTTGTGATTGTGGATAGTTGATGGCGACCGCATAACCTACGGTAACCTCGAGCCCGGACGGATCACCTCAAAGCGGCTGGGTTTTGGCACGGAACAATGTTGCGATCTCCTAGCAGAAATTTTATTGGCTGGTTTTTCATGACACCAATCATCCATTGAATTACTGTAGTTTTCTTTCTTTTGAATCTTTAGAATTGGTATTGTGATACCTTAAATGAGCCTCGAAAATTGGATGGTACCAGTCGACCGTGGCCAGGAAGGAGCAGAGGAGCCGGCAGGTCCAGCGCGGGTTGGGTCCATAAGGACTGGATGATTCGGGATATCCCTATGACTTAGGAAACCTCCATGTTACAAAACATAAAAAGATCATAGGAAACACCAGGAGTTTGGTCAGAAATCTGCAAAGATCAGGATTTTTCTTAGACATATGGGAATGGACATGATCAGTTAGTTCGATGATCAGTTCATAAACATTTCGCAGACAGAATGGGCAGATAGAATTTTCGTGGATAGAATCAAGGCGAATGGGGCCCAACTGAAAGTGGGGATACGATAGTATCATCCTAATCCCCAAAAAGATAGACAAGTAGAATCCTACTAAAATAAGTAGAATAGGTATGAATAGGTTACTTTTCTATCTTTTTGGGGGTCAATATACGTACATGCCGTTCCCATTGATGGTCACTTCCTAGCCACCATCGTCCGTGTCACCGCGTGGTTCGGGACAGAAAAGCTTCCGAGATGTGTTTTTTTTTAGTTTATTTCTTTTTAATTGAATAGTGAATTTGCCACTCTTATTTTTGGGATTTTGCCAATTTCTCCCATTTAGTTCGTTGATTTACCTCTTAACATGGTGATTTTCCATAGCTATGGCTATGTAAGTTTATCAGAGGGTATTTCATCCTTATGTCATGATGTGCTGAAATGGTGATTCCCTTTTGTGCAAGTAATTGATATGATTATGGTGATTATCAGTGATTTTCTCTATTCCTGTAATTATCTCATTATTAGTATGTGCAACTTGAGATTTCAATCACTGATAATTACAGGTTCCTGTTGATCAAATGCTCGGCAGTTTCTCTGATGTGAGATCTTTTTTCGGCAAATTCCGAGGGTTTTGGAGGTTTTTGACCACGAAGACACATCATAGATCATCATTTTTTGTTACCACCCCAAAAGATATAAAAACACATATAAACGTTGGAAAGAAACGTGAAGTACCCTCTGGTAAACTAACATAACTATGGAACATCACAATTTTCAATGGGAAAATCCACTATAAATGGCCATTTTCAATAGCTATGTTAGTCATTACCAGAGGGTAAATATCATCTACAACATCCTGGAAACACTGACGATCTTTTTTTGGGGGCTATAAATCAGCTGGGATGAGCCCTGAAGTCATCTTTAACCTCTTGGCGATACCCTAGCGTAAACGAAGAATCGATGTGAAAAATGGCATGCCATGGCCCATCTATGGATGAATTAGCTATTAAAATTGGGGGATGTTCCACATTTGTGTTAGTTAGCTTGCCCCAGGGTATAAGGGTGATACAGTATATGGCCATCTAATCTTATCTTCATGGTAAAGACACCCTATAGCTGGGTTCGAGTTTTTCTGTTTTTTGAATACATCTTAGTCATAACCATAGGCTAACAGCCAATACGTTCCATATATCAAAATAATGGAATGGGATACCCCCAAAAATCATGCATTTCATCTCAGTGTTCATTCCATCAACTATCTCTGGTTGGTGCTTTGGAACATGACTGGATTATGACTTTCCATTCAGTTGGGAATGTCATCATTCCAACGGACGAAGTCCATCATTTTTCAGAGGGGTAGGTATACCACCAACCAGACATATATATATATAATTATATATATACTGGATTATACTGGGATATATCATTGGATTATGTGTGGGATAGAATGTGATTCATTGGGGGTGAATGGCTAATGGGAAAAATCAACTATCTTCAATCATTTTTACCTGATATTTTTCTATCAGTTCAGCGCCTAAGTGCACATTTCTTGGTGGTTCATCCCAGGCTGGTAACCCCAGTTGGGATTTGCTGAGCTGCACCCCCCAGTTGAATCCTCATATTCCCTTAAGATTCGATAGATTCCAAGATATTCCACAAACATCTGAATCTGTCAAGAATATGGAAATACATGGTCTTCCATGAATATATCCAAAAATAAAGTTAAGATTCGCCCTCCCACCCCCAAAAATGGAGGTTTCCTAAGTTATGGGGGTACCCCCAAGTCAGCATGGGTTTCAATACTAACATGGTCTAATTTAGCCGCCTTCGGCGTGGTCCGCCGGCCACCATGGAAATGGCTATCCAGCAAGCCGCAAACAGCCCTTGCACAGGCCCAGCAAGAACATTGTTTTTGTGTAAAACATAGTGTTTGTATGTGTTTGTGTATAACACGGTTTTTGTGTAAAACAGCTCTTTGTGGAAAAGACGGTTTTGATGCAAAACCATTGGTTTTGTTCAAACCACAGTTTAAATTTAAATCAAAAGCATGTGTGTAAACCAGGGTTTTGGAAAAGGCCATATTGAGAAAGGTTTTGGGAAAGGCCATATTTAGAAGGTTATGCGTGTAAAAAGTGTCTGGCAAAAGCCACATCAAAAGCCAGTGGGTCAAGTAAGAAGCGGAGCAAACCGATTGCAAACAACAACAAAAAATGGAAACAACCATCGACATGAACCAAGCCGGTGTTGAGTGAGGCGTGAGCAGGGTTGAGCCCAGCAGACAGTACAACTATGAACAAGCAAGATCCAACAAAAAACACGCCGGCAGGCCGGCGGATTTAGGATGATTTGGGGTACCCCCATGACTTTGGAATACCCAACTATGACCGTGATTTTGTCGAAAGTTCTTTGACAATTAGTGGCTTTCATGTTCCAGCCAACCAGCTCATCAGCTTAAATGTTTTTCTTCAACCAACATCAACCATCATAAACCTCCATTTACCCTCTGGTATATTAACATAACTATGGAAAATCACCATTTTCAATAGGGTAAATCCACTATTTCTATGGCCATGTTCAATAGCTATGTAACAAATTACCAGAGGGTAGTTCGGGGATTTTCCAGCCTTTCCTGCCAGCCACCTTTGATTCGCAAGTTTCACATCAGGCAGAGAGGTGCGCGAGCTTCAGCATGTGGTGCATGCTGCCGCTGAAGTGCAGCGCGCCACGCTTGGGGGACAAGCCGCATCGGCTCTTCGGCGGAACGGAAGCGGAAAGTCGGTCGGAAGGTCGACGTTTGACCTCCAAAAAATGGGGAGTTTACAGCATTTTAATGGGAATCTCATCTATCAACATGGAGCTTTGAATGGGAACATCATAATTAAATATGTATATATATATATGGATACACTAATATAGAAAATGATGTTTCGAATGATCATCTGTCAACCGGGATTTCACCATGAGATATGGGTTTTGAACCATCAACTAAATCAAAATCGTCAGAATTCTTGTTGGTTCTTAACTCAAAGGGATGTGGAGAGAGCAAGATAAGCTATTGTGGCTTACTATATATATAATTATATATATATCTCCCTCTACACACACAAATGTATATATATATATACACACATGGGCTTTGACCATCAACACATGGTCATATTATGGGTATGTAGTCCAGAACTTTGACAATTTTTCCGAGGTTATATATATATATATTACATGTATGCAGGTATCATGATCTGTGAACTGTAAACCGGGAATGCTGGGGAATGCTGCATGGAAACCAACTATTGTTTGGGGATGTTCCTCTAGGTGTTTGTCACATGTCACATGGCTTTCTCTGCTCGGCTTTGAGCAACCAAGACACCACCATCTCCATCCAAAAGTGGGGACATTGATGGGGGCAACAATCATCATGTACGAATTGTATGCGCGTTTTTGCCAAAGATTGGAGGTGACTTTCATTAGCAAAAGTCGATCATCATCGAAGAAGAACAACGTGATTTCACCAGCAGGAAGGCGGGTTGAACCCAAGAAACATGGGAATTTTTCACCAGCAAGGAAACTGAGATTGGACCAGCAACATTTGAGACTCAACTCGTTGTTCACCCTGACTGCTGGAGGTAGACTGACCTTTAGAAATCCGTTTGTAGAGGTCACAAACGGGATCGAAGCGTGCGGCAGTTGACCAGTGTTTGTGATGGATGCATATTTCATATCCGTCATATCCTATCCCGAGACCGGAATCAGTCACCCACTAGCAGAGTCAGACCACCCTGAGTCAATCACCCCCCAAGTCGGAGTCAGTCACCCTCCACAGCCCCACTGGGGGGGAGGGGTGACTGCCCTGCGGCGTGCCTCGTGGGCCATCAAAGTGACATGGTTTGTTTTAGGGTTGGTATAAAGTTTCTTAGGCTTGGTTCAGGGTTGTTTCAGGGTCTATTTAGGGTTGGTGTTGCGGTTGGTCCCACTCCAAGAAGACTCTGTTTCTTGCAGCGGATCGAAGTTTACCCATACTGCATGGAAGAGGATTTTCCGCTTCAACATATCTTGTTTTGGCCACATGTTTTGTTGTCACATTATTGATAGACAGTTTATACTGTAGCAATAGCTCCTGAAGATTTTCTAAGGACATATAGGCCCTCTAGGTGATATGTTTGTCATCAGTCTAGCTGAGGGTGGGGTGCTCACTCTCATATTGGATTGTATGGATTAATCCCATCCCCCGATCATATTGAATGCCAGCTAGAGACCCCAAGTCAAGCCACCAGGCTTTCTAGGCTTTCTAGAGATCAGAGGACTTCTCACCTTGATCAACATCTCCCACATCCCCCACATCCCCCAGTGGCCATTGAAAAAAACAGGAACCGGGCTCACTTTCGCCGCGCCAAGGATGTGATCTCTCTACTAAGAAAAGGCTGATGTCCTTCGCCGCAAAGCCGCGAAGCGGCGAGTAGCGGCGGCCAGGGGTCATGATAGCAGCAGCTTTTCGTGAAGCGAAAATTGATGGATCCAGCATGTCCAGGCGCGCAGTCAAGATGTTTCGGAGATGTCCGGATTGGTATACCCTCTGGTAAACAGCCACATAACTATGGAAAGATCCACCATTTTGAATGGGTATATCAACTATAAATGGCCATTTTCCATAGCAAACTGTTTGTTTACCAGAGGGTAATAAATGTGGCGGTCGGATTTTCACGGAACGATTGGATTCATGACCTTTGGAGATAGAATCATTCTCCAGCGGTGGATGTTCGCACCCAAACTTTATCAAAAGGTGAAGTCTGGCAGCAAGAGCAAGTTCGAGTTGACCCAGTTGATGTTGCTTTCCTCCATCATCTCCATCTGAAAGATCTGGCGGATTTATTTTATCGCAGCTTTTTTCGATGCCACGTGTCGAATGATGGTTAGGAAGTTAGGAATACAGTAACTATCCCAACATGTCCGAAGTCTTGAGGTTGCTGAATTACAAAAAAGATCAGATGTCCTTTTCCCAATCAGTCACTAGTTGATGAAACTAAAGGGTCAAGTCGGTTAACCCCCATCAAACAACCATTTGACGTCAGGCTTGAAAAATGCTATGCTCAATTTTGCGTCTTGCCCCCCCCCAGTCTTGACCCACCTGTCTCTCCATGGACCTGTGAGCAGTGTTCACACCTGTTGATGATTAAAGGCGGTTATACAGTTATACTACACAATATGTTGGGAACTATCATAGTCCATCATGGGAATCCCTGCTAGCCAGTGAAAAAACACGGAACAAAAAAACAGGTTTTGGACACTGTTCATTTGCTAAGTTTCTCACCAGCTGCATCAGTGCCGGACATTAACTTCGATGTTTTACGGTTTTTATGGCCATGGTGATGTTCCATAAACAAAGAAAGCCAGAGGGTGTCCCCATTCCAAGGTCCCAGAAGTTGGGCTCAAATCCCAGCAAAAATCCCAGCATCGAATCCCAAAGAAAAGTTGAGCCCATTATAATGATGGTCTCAAACATATTCATCCCGATTCATTTTTTATTGAATCAATCCCACTAAAGATCCCAAAGAGAATTGTCCCAAACTTCTTTGGGGTTGGTAAAAAAAACTCGGGTCGAAAGCTTTGTCTGGCACCCATGCAGCACCCATGCAGCTGGCTGAAAGCCGTGTCGCATCGCCGCTGACCTCGTCCCTGCGTCAATGGCGACACCTTTTTTTTGGGGGGACAAAAAGTGGCCAACACTGGATATGATGGGGTTATCATGTGTAAGATCTTGATACAATATATATATATATGGTATATATATATGGAATAATGGTTCATCATTGATGTTTTCATGGGATACATGTATGTATATATTGGATCAATCATTCAATGATTGAAATATCTTACATATGGATAAATATATCATACAGTATATATATATACAAGATATAAATACGGTATATGTAATATTTATGGTTCATCCACCTTAAATCGTACATAGAAATCAACCAACAGTGAAATTTTTCAGGGCCCTGGTGAGTCGAATGTTGGAGCGAAGTCACCAACGGATTTTTTTTTCACCTGAAATGGTGATAATTTGCATGATGTAACATCATATGCCAAACATGTGTCATTAATATTGTATCTATATATATATATACTAACTCGCTGACTGACTGACTGACTCACTCACTCACTCTCTCTCACTCACTCACCCTCCCTCCCTCCCTCCCTCCCTCCCTCCCTCTGTATATATATATACACATACGTATATACATATCATGTATTATATTTTACCTACACAAATAATTCAATAAACGATTGGTCAGTCGACTGGTGGAGGGCCGGTTTGAAGGGGTTGAGTTCTTGAGAAGGAAATACCAAGAGATACAATGAAGAGACAAGAAAAGGGAAGCTAAGATAAGATTAGATACCATTCGATGGATGGATGGATAGATGGACGGATTGATAAACAATTTTGGTTTATCATTTAGATTAGACTAGATCGATAGATAGATCATCGAATAAATGATATAATTATATATATATGTATATACATATTCAAAGAGTATATTATTGCAATCCTAAACCATCTATATAAATTCATCTAAATTCCAAGTTTGCTGTACCTTTGCGCCCTATCCGTCCAATCTTCTTCGGTTTGAATGGTTGACAACGCGTTACAGCAACCCGCAAATAGACAAAACAACCAAGTTGCAAGCCTAGAAATTAGGTTACATGGTAACTTTTGGTAACCACCTAGAAATACTTAAATAGACGAAAACTCTGTGGTGACTCCTATACATGATGTCTTTGCCAAGCCCAAAAAGGGGATATGGCTGCATATTTCCAGCAGTAGTCATGTTCCATCCCAAATTGGATGATGATCCCCAATTGATCAGGCCTTTTTCTTGGGGGTGTGTGGCTTACCAAGCAGCTTTGTATCTTGGGGCTGGTGACAAATGCCCCATGGTGATGCAGTGTGTAATTTCTTGGCTCAAGATGATGAAAGGGTTCACTTACTCAGCAATTCCCACTGAGCTAGTTTAGGAAGCATGCCTGATATCCAACTGAAATGCGATGTGGACGTATATTGTTCTGGATGAGACGTAGGATGAACCGATTTTGTTTGTCATGCTGCCACCCCCCATTTACAAGGATTCCGAAGACCAAGGCTTTGACCATGCCATGTAGTTTTTTTTTTTTCCCCGGACACTCCTGGGGTTGGAGTTTTCAGACCACTTATTCTTTTTCGACGTCGAAAGATCAGCAAAAAAGGACTCGATCCACTTTTTGGAGACATCCGTTCCAGCAATGGATGCAGCCAAAGTGAGCCGGATCAAGGCTCCACGGAAGGATTTGCCCCAAAACCTTTGGAGGCAGGACGGCCGTGACGTGGCCGTGACGTTTTTTGTGGAGGCCAAGATGGTGACCTTTTTCGATGCAACTGAACAACATCGGACCAGAGAAAGGATGCTTTTATGGATGCAATAGAAGGTACACCATTCAGAAGGGTTACAGAATGTTACAGAGCCGTTGAATCCTCTTGTTTGCCAAGTGAGATGAATACCCCGCCTAAACCATTGACGTCCTGGATTTTCGCGTGTCAGTTTTACTTGTGACATCACCCTCCATGGCCAAACCGCCAATCTAACCATCCCAAATTCAAGAAATTGCATGTCTTCACCCCCACTTTAGCTCCAAAAAATAATGAACAATCCAACAGTTTCATCCATTTTTGTCCGAAACAACAAGGGCACATCAAAACACCTCCGAGTTGTTTCATGAAAAAAATAAGGTCCTGGTGGGAACGAGGGCATGATCCATAGTAACTAATAGTAACTATGAATCATCCCAGCAACCCCCATTCCCATCCATTCCCTATGAAGAAAAATAGGTTTCTTAATGCTTCCTTTTAAAGCACCAGTAACTTAAGTTTTTCATAGCATTGAGGGAATGGAATTCACTTCTAACAATTTTTCTGTCTGGTTGCTATTCCCATATTCCCATTAATAGGATTAATCATCAGTCAGATTAATTAATAATCACTGGTGACCCAATAATCATCTCAGTATTCTGATTGGTTACTATTCCCATTAAGCACCAGTCAGAATTAGTTTTTTCTATTTCTAATCCCATGAATATTCCCCATTCATATTCCCATTGTCCTTACTACCCTCCAGTATACTACAGAACTATGGAACATCACCACTTTTAATAGGTAAATCAACGAACTTAATGGGCCATTTTCAATAGCGAACTGTTAGTTTACCAGAGGCTATATACCCTCATAAGTTCCCAGTCAGGATAATTCATGTTCCCCAATATTCCCATTCATATTCCCTAATAATTCATATTCATTAGGTAATATTACACAGGGAATTTCCATATATTAGGTCGGTAACATATTGATTAATATCCATATAAATGGGATTTTCCCCAATATTCTGTTTTCATCTAGATTCCCTATTAATTCCCATTCCTAATGTCAATGGGTAATAATATTTTCTAAGATTAATGTTCCCTACAATATTCCATAATTCCCTAATCGAAGGAAGTTTAGAAGCTATACTTCCGACAATATGGACAGTTGAAAAGCAGAGGTGAGAAGAGTCAGAAGAGAAAAGATCAGAAGAAAGAAGATGTAGATGCGCGAAAAGATAGGAAAGTCGCGATTCACTGTGTTTTTCCAATGATTTGTGGCTCCGGAGGGTCGAAAAGTAGGCTCGCTAAAGCGGCGGGTGCGGAGCCAGCTGGCCAGATGAGACATGAAAAAGTGCACGCCGTTGTGGCGCGAAGCACATTTCCAAGTCAAAATGGACAAAGCACTAGAGGAGCGGACCACTTTTGGAAGTTGAGATGTCGAAAAAGTGCACGCCGTTGTGGCGCGAAGCACATTTCGAAGGCAAAATGTACAAAACACACCAATGTCGGAGCACTTTTGGAAGTTGAGAGGTCGAAAAAGTGCACGCCGTTGTGGCGCGAAGCACATTTCGAAGGCAAAATGTACAAAACACACCAATGTCGGACCACTTTTGGAAGTTCCGATGTCGAAAGTGCACGCCGTTGTGGCGCGAAGCACATTTCGAAGGCAAAATGTACAAAACACACCAATGTCGGAGCACTTTTGGAAGTTGAGAGGTCGAAAAAGTGCACGCCGTTGTGGCGCGAAGCACATTTTGAAGTCAAAAGTGTTAAAAACTGACGGTCTCGGACCACTTTTGGAGGTTCGGATGTCGAAAAAGTGTCGAAAAAGTGCACGCCGTTGTGGCGCGAAGCACATTTCGAAGTCAAAAGTGTAAAAAACTGAGGTTTTTGAGCCTTTTTTGACGTGAAGATGTCGAAAAAGTAGACACTGATTAACTTAACTAACTTCACTAACTTAACTACCTTAACTTCGACGACAACAACAACAACAACAACAACTACAACTACAACTACAAAACAACTACAGCTACAACTATATGACTGCAACTACACTGCACTAATTACATTACACCACAGCTACAACTCCACTACGCTACAACTACAACTACAGTTGCAGTACATCACACTACATCCAGCAGTTGTGGGTGAGGTGACCACTGCAACCATTGCAACCACTCCAGCAAACACAACTCCAACCACCTTTCGGTCAATCAGTGGATTCGCTCTGCCATCCGTGATTCACAACAACCAACGTCTCCTATAGGTTTCCTATTCTGAAACTTCCGCCACCGCTTTGCGCGGTACTACTGGTATTCCCTATGAATAATAATTGCCTAATCTTAATATTAATGGTAGTTTCCCTAACATTACCTTGCCTTAATGTTCTCAAATAATCAACTCATATTTCATGGGTCCCAGCGAAATTCCGCAGGCCTCCGCAGAAGCGCCTTTTCCTGGGCCCCGCCATCGAGGCGACGCTGCAGCGGCGGCAGCTGCTGCAGCCGCTGACAGCCAAGTCGGTGCCCAGCTTAAGGCGCCGGCTGAGCTGATAGGCTGATAGGCTCCCTATAAAATATCAGATTGCCATGGGGATAATATGGAATAATATGGTATATAATAAAATCTTATATAATGTAATGGGACACTATGATATCCCATTTATTATATTAGTTATCCAATTTATTTTATGAATTAGCACCCATTTATAGCATTTATTTTTAATGGGGACCATATGCTATAATGCTATAAGATCCCCATATTTGATGAATTATCCCATTACATTATCCCATTATAAATTTTGGCGTAAGAATATCTTTTTGACTTAATGATCTCATGGCGATAATAATGATAGTCTGAATAATGCTATAATAATGGGATAATGGGATAATGATGGGATCATAACATGATAATCATAAGGTTTTTTTCTGATGATAATATGGGAAAGGGTCAAGTTACCTCTGAAATTACCATACTGGGGGAAGTTTAACATCCAGCTATACCAGCTATGACTTAGGGTACAGTTTGGGTGCTGGGGACTTAGAGATATGGAATTTGTTATGTTTTTTTTTTACTGTAATGGTACTTACATAATAGGATTTAGTAGGATTTCATTGGGATACAATGGGATATATCACCA
This sequence comes from Cladocopium goreaui, assembly GCA_947184155.2. Lineage (NCBI taxonomy): Eukaryota > Dinophyceae > Suessiales > Symbiodiniaceae > Cladocopium > Cladocopium goreaui. Next base: position 255,646 of record CAMXCT020006602.1, read on the forward strand.
ACCATAACTTGAAATATGGGTGTGGAATAGAACATGGGGCATATCCATAAGATGGACATGATTTTTGGAAAAATGATGATGGAGCAGTAGATTTAGGGATACCATATTCTCAGACAAACTCATATCGGTGTGTCCGAAAATGGAGTATACCCTCCAAATAGCCATCTGGTTGGTGGTTTGGAACATTTTTTATTTTTCCATATATTGGGAATGTCATCATCCCAACTGACGAACTCATATTTTTCAGAGGGGTAGGTACACCACCAAGCAGATTTGTGAGAGGTTTTAGGGCAGCCTATTTCCAGACAAAGCCTATTTTATGGAAGATATGGAGATTGGAAGATTTTTAGGGATTCTATGCTGATTTGGGGCAGTCAAGGGATACACAAGCTACATAGGGATGCAGTTGAGTTGAAACTAGTGGCTGTAACCATCGCAAAATATAATCACCATAAATTGGGATATAACCCAACAAATCTATTGATATGTATATATATATATGATTATATGATTATATATGTACATATCCATTTATAACATTTTATAACAAGCTGTGGCCCGGCCTCGAAATCGCGAGTTGTTGACAAGTTGACACTTGGTGAAACTTTGGTGAACAGTGAAGAGCTGGGGCTTGAAATATCTGGATCGCAGAAGGCTGCGGAGGTCTCAATTTCGCAGATTTCTGGGACTCAAGAGATTTCGATTTCGGGTGAAAACTCGGAGATGACTGGGGACTTCATCTCAATGGCTAGGGTGATGGGTTGAAGATGTTTGATCATGGAAATTTTCTGGGTATAACTCGACCATGTAAACATGGAAATCCACCATGACATCATGGACAAATTATCATTTTTTCCATGAAAATTTGGGAGTAATGAGCCATATGTTCAAAACAAACACACGTAATTATGTTGGACCTGAAAATTCAGCATGGAACGCGTTGTGACGTGATTTCACCTATTTTAATGGTGATATTTTTTTGGGGGGGCCCATCTGGATGATTGGAACATTGGAAAACTTAAGATGTTTTTTCAGTGAAAGGGGGAATCACTATGGAAAAACCCAGGGAATTGACCAACGGAGAAAATCTAAATCAGCAAGCGATTGGTTTGCGATTAACGATCGGGGTAAGAACCATCCAGGGTTCTGATGGGAGTTAATAGTCGTTATTAATCTTGGTAATGACCGTTATGATCTTGGAAACGATCATAACGATCGGGGATTATCATGGGAGTTGTGTTTTTTTACCATCCAGGGGACTGGGCTTGGAGGGAATGGAGATGGTAAAGGTGGCAAGGTTGTTTGGTAGGGAATCTGAATGACGTTCGCGACATATGTCTGGTAGGTTGAAATATCTAAGATGGGATGATCGGATGATCTAGCTTCAGCTTCTATGGGACGTTTAGTATGTTTTTTTAGAACCTAAACTGCTTTGTGATTCATGTTCAAGCAACAGAGAGGGGGATGTGACCGCAATGGACATCTCATGAGCCAGATTTTTTTCGGGGAAACCTCAACGGTGATTCTGGGTTCATGATCGGTGGCATTCTGATGTCTGGAAATCTTTCCCTGGTCAGAGTATCTAAGCCCAAGCTTGTGAGATGAGATAGGAAGCTGGGAGAGACAAGTTTCCAACGGCTTATATTCATAATCTCCCAGATTGTTATATATAATCATTATTTGATGCTTATATTCCCATGATTCATGTTATAACATGGTTAACATCCATAATCTCCATAATCATGGGAGTGTGAAACACATGCTTGTCACATGCCTATCTTTGCCTGTGTGTCGATCTTACATCTCAAGGATTCAAGGGCTCAGAATGAAGCTGTGGCATGCCATAGGGATCCAGCTGCTATCGGTGCTGCTTCGTGAGCAGAGCAAGCCGCCAGCTGCTGATCCTGACATTGACCGCTGCAGCCTGACCTGTAATTGCACTGGCATTGAGGATCCATTTGCGGGGAGATACTATCCATTGTCTCTGGTTCTTGCAGGGCTGGGTGTGGGACTGGCAGTTGGGGCACTGGTGACCTCTTGTGTTGTTCTGCGTAAAGTGTCTCGAAGTTCTTCAGATGACAGCTATGGTGGCCGAGGGTCTAGGAGACGTGGTGGAGGAATTCTTTCTGTCCCTCAAGCCGGGAATGCGGGTCTGTCTATGGTACAGTGATGATAATGTCTGGCATGAAAATATCATAGCTTACTTGGTTGGTGGAGAAGAAGTAGTGCTTTACACTCCTGATCATGATATGTACATTGAGCGTGTTGGATGCAAGGGTCATGAGGGTCCTGTGAAGATGAGGGGTCTCAATGCAAGCGGGAGAGTGCCTCGCTTTGCTCAACCTATTTACCGTTTCAAAGATGCTATCACAGATGACATGCTCAAGAAGATCATTCGTCAGGGCCGTGAGTTGGTAGTCTCTGAAAGGGGTATTTCTCCTGTCCTTCCTGAAATCGTTGATTCCTCAAACAACATCGTCAACATTGATGTTTTTTTTGGAGGGCAGTTTGTCAAGAAACGCATTGTTGGAAAGAATGGGGCTGGTGAGCTAGTGAAAACCACTGTCGAGCCGACCTCGCCGAAGAATGCAGTGCGTGTCCGTCCTGCTGGAGCAGATAGCGTATGGCTGGCGGCTGAGCCTCTTGGTGGACTTCAGTTAGGACAAGAAGTTTCTTTGAATGGTGACAGTGACGTTCAAGTAGGAGACAGAACAGCTCTGGCACTTCGTCAGGGAACCTGGGTCAAGATTGAATTAGTGCTTTTGTCAGCTGCTGGGGAATATGCGAGTTCGCGGAGAAAGCTTTTCAGTTTGGACCCACCTGTGAAGCCCAATGTCGAAAAGGTGGTCCTTGACAAGAAGGACATGGAACTGTCAGCTGATGAGGGTGGGCAGGACAAGGGCGAACATGGTGATGTGCGCACACTTTGGGTTGACTTTGATGAGCATGGTGAAAGGTTCAAACGTTGGAGAGATGTTTGTGCTGAGTCGTTCACCCCCGCTTTTGATACAAAACCAATTGAGGGACCATGCACTGCATTGCACCTGATTAAGCACACTGAACGCCAAGGTGGAGATCCGCGTCTTTGGTTGCAGCTCTGGCTTCGATCCAAGCACATAGAGCCCAGTGACCGCACATGGCATGAGACAAAGGTGCTTGTTGATGTTCTTTTCTATGCAGGGACTTTTGACCAAGTCAACATTCCAGGTCTTATTTGTCTCGAAGTTGTTTGCCATAGGCTTCAGGCAATTGTTGATGCCTACACCAATGCCAAACAGCCCAGTTGGGAAAATGCGAAGATTTTCACTGGCCAAACTTCCCCAGAAGACATTGTATCCCCAGTTTTCAGGAGCTATGCAACGAAACGAAACAAGGAGGAACTGGAGTTGATGCAGGCAAGGCAGAAGGTTAGGGAACTTCGTGGCTCACCTGGCGTGTCTTTTGAGGACGCTTCAGGTGACATTACTCATGCGCTGCCCAAAAAGCCATCCAAGACCCCAAAGAAAGGTAGGGGCAAGGGTGGTGATGATGGGCAGCAAGATGGCTGATTTGGTGTTCGAGACTGGCATCGAGACCTCGGGTGTCAGTCAGGGCAACTTTAATCGAGGCAGATACGTGGGGTGGCCTGGCGATCGAGCAGCAATTTCTCGCAAGGGTCGTCAGATTTTTCCCCTTCCAATTTTTGCATGTCCTCCCAAAAAGCAGGGTGTCTCAAGGACGGTTGCTAAGAGGAGAAATAGAATTCGAAAGGTTGTTGAAAACTGCAACTGTGCTATCAGTGCTCTCAATTGGCTGTCTGGATGTCGCACAGTTTCAGAAGGTCAGTGCAATGGTATGCAACAGATGGTTCAAGCACGTGTGGATGGTCTGGTGTTTAGTCAGAAGCCCAGTGGTGCCGTGCCATCGCCGCAGGAAGCCTTGGAGGCGCTTCTGCGTGGTGCTGGGCCTTACGATTGGTCCAGTGCCAATGAGATGCTCGCCTCCTATCGTTCAGAGCTCGTGTCCCTGCCTGATGACATCTCGGGTTGTTCCTTTTTGGTTGACATTTTGGGCAGTGACGACCGTCTGTATTTGAAGGAGCAATCAGAGCAGATGATGAGAAGTGATTTGAATGGGTCAGCAGATCTTGTTGTTCCATATTGGGATCCAGTGTTGAAGCACAATCGAAAAGAGTACAATAGACTTGTTGAGCGACTCACATCCATTGGGTATTTCAACTTCACTCGGCACCCTCTCTGTCAGGTTGGCATCTTCTTTGTCTGGAAAAGTTCAAAGACGAGGCTGCGCATGATCACTGATGCCAGACTCTCCAACATGAAGTTCAAGGATGCGCCGCCAGTCTCGCTTATGACTTCAGAGGGACTGGGTCGCATTGAGCTTCAGTTGGATGAGGGCCTATGGCAGGATGAATCTTTGTGTCTGGCCTTATCAGTGCATGTGGGCTTATCTGACGTTGAAAACTGTTTCCATCGGTTGAGGGTACCTATTTGGCTGTCTAGATATTTTTGCTGGTCAGCGGTCCCCGCCAAGACAGTTGGGCTAGTTGGAGTTGAACTTGAGGGCAAGGTGCTGGGTCCTTTAGATCCGGTGTATCCATGTGCTGGGAGCCTTTGTCAGGGTTTTTCATGGGCATTGTTTTTTGCGCAACGTGCAAACGAGCAGATGTGTCAGAAGATTTCACCGTTACAGGATGCACGGTTGTCATGCGATCGGGGTTGTCCTATTGTTTTGCATGTTGGGAAGGATCATGACACGCTGGTTCATTACTATGTCTATGTGGACAACCTGGGTATTATTCATACGGATGCTGGTGTTGTTGAGAAGGCTTTGGATGAACTGGTTTTGGCTTTCGATGGCTGTGGTTTGATACTGCATGGTAGTGAGGTGTCTAGTGGAGAGGTGAAAGCACTTGGATGTCTTTTAGAAGGCAGTCGCATGTGCACACGTTTGACTGGCGAGAGACTGTGGAAAGTCCATCAGGGCATAGCAGGTTTGGTCAGACGCAAGAAGTGCACTGGCGTGGCTCTGGAGAAGGTGATTGGTCACTGTACTTTCTGTGGCCTTATGAATCGCATGTCTCTATCCTGCTTTCATGTGGTTTACAAATTTATTCAGCGTCATTATCATGAAGCGGCATTTCTTTGGAGCAGTGTGGTTGACGAGTTGAGGGCGTTTCAAGGGTGCTTGTTTTTGACAGTACAAGAGTGGGACAGACAATGGCATAACCTGGTTGGCTCTTCAGATTCTTCCCTTAGTGGTTATGGAGTATGTCATTCATGGTGGCCGAAATCCCATGTCGCCCAGGTTGGTCGTGTCCTTGAGCGTTCTCGCTTCAAGCGGGCCGAAGCACACTCTGCGAGGGAGTCCGCTTTGACTGCTGCTGGGCTGGTCAATGATGCTGGCAAGTGGCGAGCTGCGGATGGCGCTGATTTGCGTAGACTGCATGAGGAAGGCTGGGCTTTGGATGAAACTTTTCCAGAGGTTCCGTCATCGGGGTTGCGTAGAGAGCTCTGGGCCCCAAAACTTTGGGGGCGATGGTTTCACAAAGAGAACATCTTGATTCTTGAAGCACGAGCTTTGCTGAAAGGGCTGAAAAGGATTGCCTTCACTCGATGGGGGCATTCGCTGAGACAGCTGCTTTTGTGTGATAATATGTCTGTAGTCCTTGCGGTAGCGTTCTAGAGCCAAGAATTTTAAGTTGTTAGTAATCATTAAGGAGATTGCAGCAATTTGCTTTGCACGGAATATTCATCTGGCAATCAGGTGGATTCCGTCTGAGTTGAATGTCTCTGATGAGCCCTCACGCATTTTTGAGCCCGGCAGTTCCGATTTGTTAGTTGATCTGTTGCATGATTGTTGGCCCAAAGGTTTTTTGGCCCCCTACACACAGAAACATGCCGCAGCAGTGCACACGGCAGCTTCAGCTGGTGAGTGCCGAGACGTCGGTGCAGAGGCCTCAGAAAGGCCGAAAGAGGGAGTTGGTGCTGCCAGTGGAGTCAAAGTCAAAGGAGCCAGTGGTATCAAACAAGCGGACGCGAGGCTTGGACTTTCAGGCCAGTGTTCATTCCCGACTGCTGGAGAAACGACTGACCCATGTGAAGTTGCCGGAGACAGAATCAGAACTTGCATTGATAGAGGCAAAGATGATCACACCTTTCAAGGACTTCAAGCTCGATCTGGCAGAAGTGAACAGCTCAGACAGCAACAGCACATCGTCAGAGCTGCAGGTCGCCAAAAAAGGAGGGAGGAAGCGTTCTTTCGAAAGCAAGCCAAAAGGGGCGCTAAAGAAGATGGTGGACCAGTTGTTTCAGGATCCATCTCGGAAATCACCTCTGGAAATGGCGGCGGTCTCAGACAGGGTCCGTCTCAACTATGCCAAGCGCCTCCAGGATTTCAAGGACTTTTTGACACAGGAGAGACTTCCCGCCAGAAGCGACGAGGACATGGATCAGGCTCTGGTTCTGTTCTTCAACAAAATGGTTCCTGGAAGGGGAAGGAAGTTCAACGGGGGACTGCACCTTGGCAGCTTTGATGGATCACGATCCAGCATTTGGAAGACTGGGGAGTCGCCGTATCCCACGTGCATGGAGATGCATCAGGGGATGGCGGAAGCTATGTCCTGTTCGTTCTCGCCTTGCCTTTCCTCTGGCTGTTTGGGCGGCAGTCTCTTGGCGAATGGTCAAGAGAGGCCATCTGCAGAAGGCCATCTTCAACTTGATCCAGCTCAGCACTTACCACCGTCCTGGAGCACTCTTGAAGCTTCGGAAAATGGGTCTTGTGAGACCAACCCCTGGCATTTCAGAACATTGGGCGGTGATCACAAGTTTGACAGAAACAAGCGATGTGGGGAAGACGGGGGCAAAGGACGAGAGCGTCTTTTTGGATTCAAAGTGGATCCGATTCCTCCACCCACTGTTGGAAGAGTTGAAGAAGGGCAAGAAGATGGACTATGTGTGGAACTTCAATTACGGAGAATACCTATCAGTCTTTCGGAGCTGTTGTCAGGACCTCAAGATCGACTTGGTCCCGTACCAGGCTCGCCACTCAGGTCCGAGCATGGACAGAGCCAGCAATTTCCGTACCCAAGAGGAAGTGCGAAAAAGGGGAGGATGGGTGTCACGTCAATCTGTGGCCAGGTACGAGAAGGCGGGACGGCTAGCAGCATCGTGGCAGAAACTGGAAAGCAGTGTTCAGATCACGTGTCGTGCTGCAGAAACGAACCTAGAGGCCATCATCCTCGGCCATCATTATCCCGAGATCGGACTTCCTTGAGCTGGCGTGAAGATGGCTATGTGGCAGATCTGTTTGCTGGCACCGGTGGTGTGGCGCGTGCTGTGAGGAAATTGGGTTTCAAGACTAGGAGTTGGGAGATTGAGAAGGGCAAGCAATATGAGCTTACCGATAACTCTGTGATCTTCAAGGTTTTACAAGATATTCGCAGCGGAAAGATTTTTGCGGTTATGCTTGCTCCTCCCTGCTCCTCATTTTCCCCTGCTCGTGATAGGACCCGTGTGATTCGAACTAAGTCATTTCCATATGGTCTTTTTGGTCTGCCTCCACATGAGCAAGAGAAAGTTGACCTTGGAAATAAGTGTTTTAGATCTGCTTTTCGAATCATCAGGGAGTTGGACAAGTTCAGCATTCCATGGATCCTTGAAAATCCTCACAGTTCCAAGTGCTGGTATTTGCCAGAACTCATTCGATTGCTTAGTTTGGAGCATGTGCACACGCGTGTCACTGACTTTTGTTGTCATGGTACTCGGTGGCGTAAGCGGACTCGTTTTCTGATTGGCAATGTAGCTGAAAATGATTCTCTTCGACTTCAAACTCTTTGCACTGGTAAACATGGCATTTGTGGTCGCACTAAGCGTAAACATTTTCAACTGACTGGATCAGGGCCTAAAGGAGTCCCGTGGACTCGCATAGCACAACCTTATCCTGCACAACTTTGTCATCACCTAGCGTATGTGCTCACTGCCTCCAAGCTTGTGATCCCTGCCGATTGACCCCTGCAGCCAGCTTCAGCATTCACACACTGACCCCCCCTTTTGTTGGTTTCCCCCTCTGTGAACACTAATGTTTTGGGTCATTATGATTTGGGAATTGGATTGATGCCTTTGATTAAGTCATAGATGCTGAATGATTCGCATCTTCGGCTCATTCCGATCCAATCTCATTTTGCCGAGACGCGTGAGCTTGCTCTAGAGAAGTTGGCTGCAAAAAAGGCAGATGGCAGAGTTGTGACATGGGAGTGTGAAGCACATGTGCTTGTCACATGCCTATCTTTGCCTGTGTGTCGATCTTACATCTCAAGGATTCAAGGGCTCCCAGCCCAACCCCCCCGGGGGAATTGGATTGATGCCTTTGATTAAGTCATAGATGCTGATTGATTCGCATGTTCGGCTCATTCCGATCCAATCTCATTTTGCCGAGACGCGTGAGCTTGCTCTAGAGAAGTTGGCTGCAAAAAAGGCAGATGGCAGAGTTGTGACAAACATATGTTGATGGTTACCTTCTGGTAATTTAACATAGCTATGGAAAGATCCACCATTTTTCATGGGAAAACTCCACTATTTCTATGGTCATTTTCAATAGCTATTTTGACATAACCAGAGGGTATAACACGGTTAACCACCATGGAACTCCCATGATTTCATGGCGAAAAATTCCGGTCGCAACCTTTTTCAGGCCTACGGAGGCGCAGTCAGTCCGTTGGGTGACGATACGGTAACCGACTCGTGGGGAACGGGACGCATTATGACGCAGCCAACTTGATGGGATCTGATGGGACATAATAACGATGGAAAACTCACTATTTCTATGGAAAATCACCATTTTTAATGGGAAAATCAATGAAAATCAACAATGGGAAAATCAATGAAAATCACCCTCTGGTAAACAGCCACATAACGAACTGGAAAATATTGGAAAGATCCACCATTTTTAATGGGAAAACTCACTATTTCAATGGCCATGTTCAATAGCTTTTTGTATGTTTACCGGAGGGTACCTCACCTAGGGCAAGAGTTTACATCGATGGGGGGGAAGTTTTCAGCATTTGCAGACGGTTTTCCTGGGGAAACCTGGGTTTTCCACACCTGTGTAAATGTTTGCCCTAGGGTAACGCATTAAAAACACCTATCATGTACATGCAACATAACTCTCTTCTACCATATACACATATGTACACACTATTTACTATTTTACCCAATAGAAACCATAAACATAGTTGGCCATGACGCCCATGCTGAAGTTGGGTATCGGTATCGGTCAGAATGATCAAACTCTCCAAATGACAAGATTTGACATAGGCCCACAGATACAAGAACTACCAAGAATTCATAGTCAATATGTGTCAATATCACCCATATATCTAGATATATCCTGAACATTGCTGGTTTATTTATGTTTATTTTGTCCCCTGTAAAATGTTGGTTACTGATGTTACTGTCACCATCAAGGCCCGGATACCCCATCCCCTGCTTTGACCGTGGCGGCGACGAAGAAATGCTGAGCCATAAATTACCCTCCGGCACTCCAAGATGGCAATGGCACATCCCCCATTTCGATGCAGAATTACATTCACTTAGTTCGATGACACCAAAGGGTGTAGAAACGGTTTAGCCACTTCTTAGTCGGTGCTCCCCCAGACTTGATGATACGAAGGGCGGCGGCTTCCCGCCCTAAGCTGCGCCATTTTGCCCCGATGTTGGAGCATGTTTTGACAAGAAAAGGCCATGGGTCAAAATTTAAGGCCCAAAAAGCAACAGATTGCTTAGTTCATTTTTAGTATTAACCATCCCTAATTTTAGGGCGACCTAATTGTTGACCTCGTACCAATAAAAAAACATCCATGTAAAACTTTGGCTTCAGGAGGACCTCTACAAGGTCTGGGAATGGGGGTTTGGAAAAAGCTACAGATGTTTGCCTAGCAATTTATGGGTGGTTTAATCATAATGTTTCATCAACATGGGGAAATGATGGGATTATACAAGCCAAGTCACATGACTTGGGAGGGCCATTTATTTAGTTTTTTTTTTTTAGTTTAGGGATTTTTTTTTGGATTTCTTCCTGCTTACTCTATTGCCTCCTGCAGTGCTTCTCTGCTTCTTTGCTTCTATTCCTTTTTTTGTTTTTTTTGCTTTTCTTTGCTTTTCTTTGCTTTTTTGCTTCCCTTGCTTTTCTTTGCTTTTTTGCTTTTTTGCTTTTTTGCTTTTCTCGCTTTTCTGCTTTTCTTTGCTTTTTTGCTTTTCTTTGCTTTTTTGCTTTTTTGCTTTCCTTGCTTTTCCTTGCTTTTCTTTGCTTTTTTGCTTTTCTCGCTTTTCTGCTTTTCTTTGCTTTTTTGCTTTTCTTGCTTTTCTTTGCTTTTTTGCTTTTTTGCTTTTCTTTGCTTTTTTGCTTTTCCATGAGGTGTGGAGCAACATCTTCTATCCATCTATATCCATCTATATCTATCTATATCTACGTATCTATATCTATCTATGTCTATCTATATCTGTATCTATATCTACATCTATGGCTGTATCTATATATCTATATACCTATATATATATATCATATATCTATATAATTATCTATATATCTATATATCTATATATATATCTCTATATATATATATATCTATATATCTATATATATCTCTATATATCTCTATATATATCTATATATTTCTATATATCTCTATATATATCTATATCTAGATATCTATATACATATATATCTATCTATCTATATATCTTTCTACCTATCTATCTATCTATCTATCTAATTATCTATCTATCTATCTATATCTATCTATCTATCTATCTATCTATCTATACATATCTATCTATATACCTATATATCTATATCTCTCTCTATATATATACTATATATCTATATATCTATATATATATATATCTATATATCTATATCTCTCTCTCTATATATATATATATTTATATACCACCATATATCTATATATCTGTATATATCTATCTATATTTCTATATGTATATATACATATATCTTTATATCTATATATCTTTAAATATATATATATATCTATTTATCTACATATCTATATCTATATATATATATATCTGTATATATATATATATCTACCTAAAAGGTTTGCATTATCATGCGGATGATATTCAAACCCCAAGCCAGCCCTGAACCAAACCTTATATAAATAGATCTTAAACCAACTCGATGATAACATCAAATGAAACTATTGTGCATCGTTGTGCCTTAACCTACATTCCACATGTTTCCAAGGTGCATGTCGTGTAGTATATACACCTTGAGTATCACATTCAACCTAGCACCTTGCATGTGAAAATAGGTGTTTCCAATCTGCTTTGGGGGGGAGGCGCTGCGCCCTCCCCCCAATCCCCCCCTCCCGTTTTTTTTAATTTAAATTCAAGCTTGCACACATTTCAATACACTACTTTGGTTAGAATATATATATATATACATTGTATATATATATATATTGTATATATATATATTGTATATATATATATATATTGTATATATATATATATTGTATATATATATATTGTATATATATATATATTTATATATTGTATATATATATATTGTATATATATATATATTGTATATATATATATATTGTATATATATAACAACACTAACAACACTAACAACACTAACACTAGCAACACTAACAACACTAACAACACTAACGGTAACAACAACAACAACACCAACAACAACACCACCAACACCAACACCAACAACAGTAACAGTAACAACAAACAACTGTTGGAATGTCAGCCTTCAGCTCCAAAATCCTGCAAGTACTGTGAGGAATGTAGCTGTAAAGTGTTGCACATACGGTGGAAATGCAGATTCCAGCTCAAAAATGCTGCAAAGAGCATGGAAAATGGACAGAACATGCTGCAAACTGTTGCAAATACCGTGGAAAATACAATGGAAAATGAGAGGTTCGAACTCAAAACCGTTGCACACACCGTGGAAATGGCAGTTTCCAGCTCCAAAATGCTGCAAATAGCATGGAAAATGGTGAGAACCGGAAATCCAAAAAAAAATCCCCAAACTAAAAAAAAAAAAACCCAAACAATTTCCTACCCTTGTGTCTGCAAATAGGGATTATTGTATTCTATTATTCCCCAAGTTGTGGGCCATCAAATAATAGGTAAAATGAGGGTTCTTATCCAGTGGATGGAAGGGGGTACCCGGGGTAGGCTATTCGAGTCGCTTCGCGAGGAGAACCGCCCGCACCCAGAGAATTGGATAGAGAGGGAAGAGGTGGGCCTACTTGGCCCAATGAAAAGCCGACTGGGGTCAAACTTGGCCGTCCTTGGCCTAAGTTTGGCCGAACAGGAGCCCACTTGGGTCCAACAACTGGGCGTAGCTTGCACCGAACTTGGGCCAGTTGGCTCCAGCTGCCCAACTTGAGCCCAATTTTTTGGCCAAACCCGTGTATATATGTATGTACATATGATGATGGTGACGATGATGATGATGATGATGATGATGATGGTGACGAGGATGATGGTGATATGTGTCCTAGTGTGGGTGAAACTCCATCATCATCATATCGTCAAAGACTATATCCTTAGTTGGTTAATCCCCATTACCACAGTTGGATATCAGTTATTTCTCCACTTGTATGGAAAGTGCCTGAGCATGGGGTAATTACAATATGTTTGAAATGGGAAGGCATTGAGCAAAACCACTGGAGTGGTACCCGGCTCCCGGGTAGCCTGTTTTCAGACAAACCATCCATCACTTTAATGGGGATCCAATTCTATCCCCGATTCCATGTTGATTCCCATGATATTGCCATGATGTTCCCAATTACATTCGCATTCTAATCCCAATAAAGTCCCATGAATCCCCCATTATACTCCCATGAAACCCCATTATCATCCCATTGACTCCCCATTGTCATCCCATTAATGTGGGAAGACAATGCCATATACCACCCATGACTGGGAATGGAACCCATACCACCTATTGATTTGTTTTGCCCACATTACAGCCTATTATGATCCCCACAACATCCCCATGGATCTTCCTGGCCGCCAGGACACGTTGACCAAGGAGAAGAGCAGCGAATCACTGTGGGGTCAAGAGGCGTGGGTAGAGAAATTTGGGCCAGAAATGTCCATGAAATACATCCAATTGATCTGGTGTATCATGGGAGTATGATGGATTAGTTTGGGATTATTTGGGGTTTATTATGGATTACTATTATGGATTATTTGGGGTTATTACATGGATTACTATGGATCATAATGGATCATGACTGAGATTATTGGAGAATGGGGATGTTCAAAACACTTGTTGATGAATTACATAGTATATAGTGGGATGTATTGGTGATACAACGCTCTTTCAAAACAAAAGATCAGTGGTTGTTCAACCCTCTTTCCATGATGCTTAAACGCCCCTTTTACTGACTCATCATCCAAGTCAATTGGTGACATGGCTTCACGTGAACGGTTACATGTGGGTTGATGGTTAGTTGAGTTCTCATAGAGGGAAATACAACATGGTTATGGGAGTTTCAATTGTTTAACCATGAAACACATAGGGCTGAAATTGGGAACTTGATGGCTGATGAGTTCGGGGGTTACTTATCTACCCTTTCTTGATTGGGAATTATCATCATCCATGATAGGAATCCCGAAAAGAACCAACTCAACCAACTAAAGATCGAGGATGTCCAGAAAATCTGGTAAGGGAAAGAGCACATGACTTGGGACCTCACAGTTCAGGTGAATTGTGATCATCCAGATGAAACAATTCTTGGACCTTTCTTTTTCTGATCTCTCTCTCTCGCTCTATACCCTTCACCGCTTCCTCTGAAAGGATTGATGCAGCTCCACATGTTATGACGTTGCGCAGTTCACACTACAGATCAAGACAAGGTCTGAACGCCTTGAACGCCTTGAACGCCTTGAACGCCTTGTTTCGGAAGATCCTGATTGCCTTTGACCTGGCATTATTTTCAAATGTCTTGGTGTGGCAATGACCTCTTGTCTAGGGTTTGTCCGCGTTCGCTGGTCACAAACCATTTTCATGGGTGCTTGCAATCAACGCTGATCGTTCGTTGGTAGTTTTCGGCATATTTCATGGGGATATAGGGATGGGTCAAAACCGTTGTTGTTACCATGTGACTGGGTGAATTTAAAGAAATCCATAAACCAACTATTTCAGGGTACCATCCGGGCACATCCGGGTACCATATCTTTTCCCAATAGCCATCTGACTTGTGACATGATCTGACGAGGCAGAGAGGGTGAAACCGTGAAACCTCACCTGGTGGATCGGTATTTTGGTTGATATTCCCATATCGACCAGTTAACCCCCTTCGCTCATCATACATGAAGTTCCCAATCATTTATCCGATTCATCCCTATATGTTTTATGGTTTTCAACAATCCAACAAACACGATGTTTCATGGTTTTCAACATTGAAACAACGCCTGAAACTGCACAACAGTCTCGCTTATTCCCACCGCAATTCGCAGGCGTGGTTGAGCATCCTGACCGGAGAGAAGCGTGACCCGGACCCGGTGGAGGGATCCCCGAGGGGATCCCCAAACAACTGAACTTCTCAAAATGTACCCTCTGGTAGACTAACACCTGAGAAAATCGAAAAACCACCAATTTTTGTGGACACTCTTCTTCCCCATATCTGGCAGGGTCAAGGGTTAACTACAGTTTTGACCCTGAGAATCGCTGATTTGAAGCGGAAAGTAGTATTCTAAGTCCCTATTTGGCAGAGGCGATGTTGGAGAGTGTCTAATAGCTGCAGAAATATGTGCCATTTCCATCCGTTTCCAACAGGAAAATCATCCCTCAACCTCCTTTTTTGGATTTGGATGTGATTCTTGAAACCCGCAATGGAAAACTGTGATGACCTTAGACGCGCTTATATAGATGGCAGTAGATGGCAGTAGATGGCAGTAGATGGCAGTAGATGGCAGTAGATGGCAGTAGAATCTATCTATCTATCTACCTATCTATCTATCTATCTATCTGTCTGTCTGTCTGTCTATCTACCTATCTATCTATCTATCTGTCTATCTATCTATCTATCTATCTATCTATCTATCTTATTATATACCTTTTATTTATTTAACATATATATCATTATATACCTGTTAAATATTTAATATGTATATACATATATATATACACTGTATATACTTATAGATTATGTATATATATATATAATGTATATAATGTATATATATATATAGATGCACACATATGTAAGTCTAACTATCAAGATGCACTCGAATAATAAATTCAGTCTGGTTTGCTCATCCTTCATGTTTCCCCCATGTTTGAGGTTTAAAATGGTGGTTAAGTAGTGGGTAGTACCCCAATGTTGGTGATGTGTATCGAGGAAATGTGTCAACTCACTACGCTTCACAGTGAACCATGAAAGGTATTGGGTATTCCACAGCACAAGGTGGTGCCTCGACTTAGAAATCAGTTTATAAATCCACCCAAGTGATTGGAGTTATCTACCAGCTTAGTGAAGTCAATCCCGCATCCAGCAGAAATGACTTAGATCGCCATAACTTTAAGCCGGTAGACTCCATCCAGAAAACCTATGCCTATGGGAACTTTCAGTGGCAGCACCTAGGTGTGGAAATCCCCTTCAGTGAGATTGGTGCAGCCAGCCATGGCGAGGAGTCAGAAAGCAGGGAAATCCAATCCGAACAGCAGTAGAAATCCTTCCGGGTGTGTGGGTAATGTGTGGGACGTGTGGATAAATCAATCGAAATCAGCTGGCATATGGTATCCTATCCGATCCGGATTTATTCCTATAAACATCGAAGCAAAATGTATGGGAAAAAGAAGGCATTTGTTGGGAAAAGAAAACCTGAACCAAGCGATAGTTTAGGTTATTTGAAAGATGAGGAACTCGCCCAGAGGTGCATCGGCCAACATCAATGACTCTAAGTGACTATATCGAGGAACAAATATCTATTACTTATAGAATATGATATCGACTATATCTACTAGTATTCTATAGTAATTTTATGGATATGGATTGAAACTAGCAACATGTCTCTTCATCTTTCTGGTGGGTTTCCAAGTTTTTCATGCTCCCATATGATGGTCCTTTACGCTATCGTCTCGACATTTTTCGGAGGAGTACATCCAGTGGTATGAAGAGCAACGTGCCCAAAAACGCGCGGCCGAGCCTAGCGACTTGTCGACTTGGTCGAGTGCGTGGGAGGGATACCCCCATAGCTGGATGGGTTTTAATGATAGAAACTGCCATCTATAAATGGATGATTTTTTCCGGGTACCCCCGTTTCAGGAAATGCCACATATAATATATATATATTTATTATATAATATATAATATATATATATATGTATATGTATACCTTTGACCATAGCACTATTTCTTGGGCCCCACAAACAGTGGCTTCAGTGTTTCTGTTGGTGAATTTCATGTGTTTTTTTTTGCGGTTTACGGTGGAGATATCGAAGGAAGCCGGTAGTCAATGGGGTTGAACACATCCTGTACCCTCCGGTAAACATACAAAAAGCTATTGAAAATTGCCATTTATAGTGGATTTACCCATCAAAAATGGTGATTTTCCATAGTTATGTTAGTTTATGAAACAACTTACAACTGGGGGCCGCCCTTAAAAAAATGGAACGTTAGTTATGAGACCATCATCATGGATTAGCCAACAAAAACATGGTGCCGGGCATCTGAGGAGGCCCCGGCTGTTGTCACTTTTCAAACATTTTACAGGGGGGACCACAAAACGCTGAAAAACGAAACTTTAGCATCAGGAGCAATTTCATCATCAACAACATCATCATCATCATCATCATCATCATCTGCATGAGACCAGTGCATGAGAACGTACAGCAGCGTAGCATGACGTATGTGTGCAAGTGCATGAGAACGTACAGCAGCGTAGCATGACGTATGTGTGCAAGTGCATGAGAACGTACAGCAGCGTAGCATGATGTATGTGTGCAAGTGCATGAGAACGTACAGCAGCGCATGACGTACAAGCATGACGTATGTGTGCAAGTGCATGAGAACGTACAGCAAATGACGCTATATATCCCACCCCACCCCCACCCACCCCCCCCGGGGCCCCCCCCACCACACCCCTCGTCTATGATGTTGTTTTTAGTGTAATGTCAAAAACTGACAACAGCGGGGGCCTCCTCAGATGCCCGGCACCAAAAAGGTGCCGGGCATCTGAGGAGGCCCCCGCCAAAAACATGGCAATAATTTTTACTTATGTCCCCGAAATCTATAGATGTATTAAAACCACCATTTCCAGGGGATTTTTTTCAATGCAACGTTTGATGACCAGGGCAGCAAACTCGCCCAAAAATGGGATGAAGGGATCCACACCAGGGTGACTCAGGGATTTCCCGGATTTAATCGCGGAGCCACTTGGAGATTTGGATTCCAATCAACTTACTGCAGCTTACACTCTGGTAATTTAACATAGCTATTGAAAATGGCTATTTATAGTGAATTTTCCCATGAAAAATGGTGGATCTTTCCATAGTTATGTGGCTGTTTACCAGAGGGTAGCTCCAAAATCCATTGAATTATCATCCGTCATTATCCTCATCGACAATAATGATGGATAAGAGTCATAAAAACCCAGACTCATTAACAATAATGACATATTTTTTTTGGATCATCTATTATCTAGTCAATGACTCATTCTCCTTTTTTCTGTTGGGGGTACCCCACGAAACCTCCATTGACCGTTCTTTTTACAAATGGTGGATCTTTCCAGAGCGATGTAAGAAATTACCAGAGGGTATGACTTCTGATTGACTTTAATGGACTCACTCATTGGATACGAATCGATAGGTGGTTCACCCGCAATTCGAATGTTCCAAACAGGACTGGACAAACAGAACTGGTTAAGAATCATTGGTTATCCCCTGGAAATCAAGGACTTTCTTGGGACTGCAAACAGCTACTGGTGCAGCTAGTAGCAGCTATTACGAAAAACCCAGGGGACCCAGGGTTTTTGCTGCGCGAAAAGGACCAGGCTTTTGATATCAGAAATTGTTGGTTATCCAATGTGGTCACATATCCAGATGTATACATTTGATATCCAAATTGTTGGTTATCCATTTGATATCACATATCCAGGGTTATAAAATCTCCACATGCAAGCGGTATCCAATGCTTGCAGGCGCACGGAGAGGCCAGGGCGGGGGCCGGAAAGTCGACCTGGCGCCCATGATGAAAGACCCTGGTAATTTTCCCTGGGAAAACATCGGAAAACGTAGGAAAATCCCCATAAATATATACTGTATATATATATAGTGGTATATATATATAATTATATATCTATCTGGTTGGTGGTTTGGAACATTTTTTTTTATAGTTTTTCCATATATTGGGAATAATCATCCCAACTGACGTTCATATTTTTCAGAGGAGTAGGTATACCACCAACCATATGTGTGTATATACTGGGATATATCATTGGATTATATGTGGGATAGACCGTGATTCATTGGGGGTGAATGGCTGGAAAAATCATGATGGATATAGGAACATCCACTGTAAATGGAGGCTTTAAAGGGAAAATCAACTATAGTTGTTGGATTTGCTGAAGATGTCTTTTTACGATCCCAATCGGAAATCCACTACTTCGGGAATCTCTAGTGAATATGTTTTATTTTGTCGGGGGTTGATAAAGCAAATCCAAGTATTGTTTCTAAGATTTTGTGAGATTTTCAAAAGTATGATTATATTCCGTCTTACAAACATCTTTATCATTTTTTATATACACATTTGGTTATATATATATGTTTTAAACCGGACTTGGGATGGTTGGTTGAGATGACCAACCAGGATATATATGCGCATTGAATTTATCCCGAACTTTTGCAACATCTTTAATACAGGAAATCATAGTACCCAAATAAAATTGCGAGCTGTTGATTCTTTTCCTATCCTTTTGGGCACTACTCTCTCTCTCTATATATAATATATAATGAGCACACATCTAATTTACTATATGTCTCTTCCAAATGGACATATCTATGACCTATTCTTTATAGATCGAATGAACATACCTCCATAAATTTCAAATTTCCATAGGTCACAGGCATATTTTTAATATTCAATGGACTATGTTTCCGTCCACATCTAATTGATACAAGAGATCCCCCAGCAATTTGTTGCTGGAAAGCATATGTCCCAATGTTGCGTGCTAGTTTTCTCCATTTTTTGCGAGTATTGTCCAATAGAAGCCTTGCAGGTGTTCCCAATTTTTCGATGAGACTTCCATGAAATCATGAAGATTTTTTTATTTATTTAGTGGCAAAATCCATTAAGAAAATCACCGGAAATCCGAAAGCAAAAGTATTGTCCACTACTCCAACATGGCTGGAAAATGGTTAGTTCAATGATGAATTCCCATTAAAACTCCCATTCACAGAGGATTTTCAATTGCCATGTGCACGATGACACCAGGGGGTACTGACATTATGCCATTAAATATTACCCTCTGGTTATGACTAACATAGCCATGGTATAGATGGCCCATAGAAATAGATGATTTTCCCAGCTAGAAACCTCCATTTATGGTTGGGATTTTCCATGGCTATGTTAAATAACCAGATGGTAAATTATTCAGATATCCATGATATCCCATTAAATATACATTCTTAAGCCATTATGATCCCACTTTTGTTGGTTTAGATCCCCAGTCTCTCACATTAGATCCCCAGGAATGACATCCCCAGTTATCCCATGAAAAACATCCCATGGATTTTGCTGGCCATTAGATGAGCCTTAACTAGTTGGTTAATCCGTTAATCCATTATTTCTGGCAAAACTGAAAGTGATAGAAGAGGTCGACAAGTACTGTTAATTGGCTTAGTAATAGTCATATTGACTTCGTTATACATCCCATTATATCCGCATTGTGGTGATTTCATTAGATATTCCAAGATTTCATCCCTTCCTTAAGGCCTTATAGTCCCATTAGATCTATATGGGGGTTTCCTGAAATGGATCCTCAAAATTGATGGGTTATAAGGGAAAATATGGGAACATCCTAAAAATCAATGGATGAGAACTGGGGGTATCCCCTTTTAGTCCGGTCTAATCCTGGCGAGTGGTTAGATCCTACTCAGAAGAAACATGTCGCTTTGTATTGGAAACCTTCCTTCGACGTTTTGTTGTGACTGCTCAAAGTTCACAGTCTCCTGCATGTTGACCTGTCCTAATTCAACATATCGATGATAACGTCTCCAGATGTTGGATGCATCATTCTGACACTCTGGCTGGATTGATCCCGTGCGGAACCTCTATATGGCTGGAAAAAAGGGGGTATCCCCTTTTAGGACCCCATCTCTAAGTGATTTCCCCTGGAGGATCGCTGATGCCGTTGGGCTTCTGGCGTTCCGCCCTGACGGACTTCGCCCTCTCCTCCCTGCAGCCGTCGCCAGGCGGGAACGGCTTTTTACATGGAAAAAACATGGGAAAATTGGGGTTTGAAGCCAGAGAAATGAGAGGTTTTCACATGATTTCACCAACAAACCATGATGGATGCAGCAATCATGATGGTTTGAGCCACGAAAATGGCGGTTTTTTCGAATATGCATGATGACACATGTGAATTTGACCAAACATGTGGACGTAAACAACAGTTGGGAATATATAACCTGTAATAGTACTCACAATGTGAGGAATTTGCTAACAACAAAGTTATAGACATATGGGATTGGGCCAACACAATGATAGGGGCATACAAAACCATATGAAACCATTGGAATTCATTGGAATTGTGGGTTAGTTGGGATTTAACCATCGAAGCTTATGATTCAAGTATGAAACATATTGCGCAATGGTGAGATACGAAGTTTTTTGCTGGAAACCTGGAGGCAACAAAAATGGCAATTTTTATGATCCACGATGCCGGCATCCCCAACCATCAACCATGTATATAGAGATGACCGGGGATGATCAGAAGTCCCCTACAGTTGCAGATCTTTTTCGTTGGCGATTCGGGACACAAAAAAACCCGACCTGGCCTGGTAAATTCACCATCACCGGGTCGGATGAGATATAGGAATTTTGAATGGAAGATTCCGATAGAAAATGGTAAGAATTCAATAGAATTGTGGCTACTCTAGTTTGAGACAGAATTATTTATGGGGAATTTTCGGAAACATGGCACATTTTTTGAATTCAGATACTTCCTTCGAGATAGATTCATGGTGGGGCAAGAAAATTGGGGTACTGATGAACCCACGATTGAAAAAAAAACGTGCCATACAGTAATAATATAGTAGTAGTGATTCAACAAACCATTTTGTGTCAAGAATTTTGACACCCAGATGATGGATTTACCAAACAACAGCCAGCATATCGCGTGACAGCGCTGGCAAACACCATGGTGGATGGAGAGACGAGACGAACCGAAAGCTGTTGCCACGTTTTTCGCCATGGCGATGAAGCCCTGCAGTTGATCATCCAGTGGCCAGTCGTCCCAAGTGTCGATGAACTCCAGAAACTTCTTGCTGAAATTTATTATTGATCCCAAACATCCCAATTCTGAAGATGGCTTGAAGATGGCTGAAGTATCCTTTTTTGTTGGAAAAACAACCATCATCTGGTTGGTGGTGACTGGAACATGAATGGATTATGACTTTCCAGAAACAGTTGGGAATGGAATGTCATCATCCCAAGTGACTTTCACTCCATCATTTTTCAGAGGGGTAGGTTGAAACCACCAAGCAGAAAATCATTGTGGGTGGTCATCAACCCTGGTTTAATGATTTTCTGGTTAATGGTTACATCCCAAATGATTACATTTTCTGGTTAAATCAAAACCCCAAATTCGTTACATCCCAATTCTTTGTCATTAAACCCTCAATTTCCTCCCTGGTGAACATACCGGCCAGGTGAGTGCGTGCAGTTGAAGGGAAGAGCCTCTCTACTGAGGCATCTCGAAGCCAATGCCACTGCACAAGGCCGGTTTTTCGAAAGATGCCCAAAAATCCATGGAGATATCATGATATGTAACGTATATGTTGTCCCGACCCCGGGAGTAAAGAATGAATCCCCCGTATTTGTTCCTTAGCGTTTGGTTCGAGCTCTATGTGCACCAGCTGCCGCGGTCGGTTTAGTCTGCCCGTGGTTTCAGCTGGCGTTTGTGAGGTGTGCTGGACCTTGCAACGCCTCAACCGGGTGATTCTGACGAGGCACCCTCGTGAGGAGTCATCCACGCTGCTGAAACTTTTGCAGCGGCTGGTGGGCAAAGTCGAGGGCTTCGTTGAGGAGCACGAGGCAAATCAGTCCCTGGGCCGGGGGCAGGTCGGGGGTGTATCCCTTGGAACCCCTGCAGGGTCGGGGGCAGAATCATCAGCCCCTGCGGCACTTGCTCCGGGGTTGACCCCTGTTGCAAAGAGGTCTACAAGACCAAGCCACCCGAGGAGAGAGCAGACACCCGAGGAAGATAAGGAGCGCCGAGCAGAGAGGCGTAGAGAGGGAGAAAGGCAAAGAGACGAGAGTGCGAGAAAGAGGAGCCCATCGCCAGAGAAGAGAAAGTCCAGATCAAGAAGGAGGAGACCTGAAGGTGAGGTAGACAGGGATAGGAACAGGAGAAAAGAGAAGCCAGAAGAGGACAAGAAAGCAGAGCGCGAAGGTTCAGAGGAGAGAAGACGCCTTAGAGGGCAGAAGGCTGCAGAAGAGACCGACGAGAGTCCCACTAGAGAGGACAGAAGGAGTCCCTTACGTCGCCACGGCGAAGTATCAGGAGGGCAAGGATCGGGAGGCCGCACTACTCCTGCAACTCCATCGAGGTCTCCACCAGGATACAGACGAGGAGACAACCATCAAGGGGAAGGAGAAGCGAGACCCCATCAAGAGAAAGAGAAGAAAGACAAAGGATACAACCACTACTTGCGAGGCGTCCAGTTTCGCGAGAAGTACGGGTACAACCGAGGCCGAGGAGGCCGAGGTAAGTGGTAGAGATGGCGCCAAAAGTTATGATGCGGCCAGGCGCGGCCCCCAAAGCGCTGGCAAAAGCAGTCGGGGGAAGAGCCCTGAGACGAGGCCTGAGGCGGCCAGCCGCGGGCATAGAGGTGGAAGCTCACCCCGCCCTAGTGAGCCCTGGAGACATCGTGGTGATGGACCATGTTCACTACTATGGGAAGGAGGGCCAACTGGCTGGGAAAGCTGTAGAGGAGAAGTTAGAGGATGGGAGGAGGATGCTGCGGCTCGAAGTTACGGGGACGACCCTGGATGGGCTGCTCATGTGGGCTACCCAAGGTGCGGGACCCTGCCAAGTCCATCTATGCGGGCCGGATTGCCTGAAGGAGTTGGAGGGGGAAGGACTGGTACACGCTACCAAGTCTCGAGTAGTGAAAGTGGAGGACCTGGAAGGAGTGGGCTGGGCCACAAACGTCCAAGCGGTAGTCCCCCCAAAGGAGGACGAGAACGCAGCTTTGAGGCGGCGAGTGGCTCAGCTGGAGCGAGAGGCGGGGGCAGCCCCTGGAGAGAAAAGGGAGGAAGTCAAAGACGGTCAAGAAGATCGCAAAAAGAAGAGAGAAAAGGACGAGAGGAAGAGGAGGAAACGCTCAAAGAGATCAGACAGTCGAGCCCGGAGCAGGTCCGGAAGAAAGCTGAAGGAGAGAAAGAAGAGGAGCCCCAGCGCGCCGAGTTCCAGAGGAGGAGAAAAAGAGAAGAGGTCAAAGAGCAGTGCAAGGAGAAGGAAAGCAAAGGAGAGGAACAGGTCCAGCTCTCTTTCATCGAGCGATATCGCCGAGGGGCAAGTGTCTCAGAGGAGGATGTTTCGGGGGACAGCCCTGGAAGTATCTTTGAGGAGACGCCGCAAGATACGCCGCAAGGCCGAGAAGTTCCTGAAGAAGAAGAAGAGCTCCAGCTCCAGGAGTTCAGAAAGCGAGGATTCGAGGGAAGAAGCCCTTGGGATGGCCCAAAGTTCCATCTTTGGAGACGAGTTGAAGGTGAGAGGGCTGGCCGAGAGATTTCCAGGTCTCCTCTCCGCCGAGTCCCTAGTCAACATCAGGAGGATGGTCATGACCGAGATGGGCGATCATCCCGCTTCAACACGGGGGTGGCCACCCCTGATGGTGAGGTACTACCGCCAAGTACTAAGCCGTCGAGTGTCAGGAGCGATGGGGCGAGAGATGCTGACTCATTGCTCGCTCATCGACGCGCTTTTGGAGGGGAAGATTGCGGTAGCCCTAGATGTGGCTTTACAGAGGATAAAGGGGCTGGAGTTGCAAAGCCAGGGCACCAGCTACTTGCTGTCCCAACGTCTCGAGGTTTTACCCTCGGAGGTCGGGGTGCTACCCTCGCGTCAGGAGATGGCCATCATCACCAAGGAGAGGAATCAGGAAGCCAAAGCTTTCGGGGGGAACAGCTACACAGGAGCTGGGAGCCCTGGCAAAGGAAAATATCAGACGAGTCAGGAAAAGGGCCAAGGGAAAGGAAAGGACAAGACCAAGGGGAAGACAAAGGATGCGAGAAAGGGCGAGGATGCAAAGAAGAGCTCATAGGAGGTGAGGCAGAACGAGGAGTGGCACCAGGTGTGACACGTGCACCTGTGCGCCCGCAGAAGGTAGCCATCACCATGCGTGGGTTTTTTCCACGGTACAGCGGCCCCATGGCCGACAAGAACATTTTGTTCATAGAGGACGTCCAGGGGGGCGCTGGAGAAAACTATAATCCAGCCACCTGCACGCCCCGTCCTAGCAGTTTTTCAGACACGCTGGCACCGTCCGCGTCGGGTGAAAAAGAAGCTCCCTTAGGGGTGCGCTTGGGGCTGTTGGGTTCTTTGATTAAAGAAAGGTTCCTAGAGGTCACGCTTCACAGCCAGTACACGGGAATGGGAACAGTTTCAAAAATTTTTCCCCTTCCCACTTCTGGGAACCAAATTGCACGGTTTTTCGTTTCTGCTTTGCCACACGAAGTTGACTGGGTTGTCACCATGTGCCTTTGTTTGAATTCCTATTGGGGTGGCCCCCTTTCGAATGAAAGCGAGGTTACCCTAATGCAAGGTAAAGTTTTGGAAGGTTTTTTGCATGAGGTCCACCGACTTGATAAAGTAGTTGAGACGGTGGATGAATTTGATTGGACTCAATTCTTTCGGTGTAGAACTATCGACTATCGAGGCGAGGAAGTAAAGACCGCTAAGTCTTTCGGGTGGGCGAATATTGGCCCTGCCCTCCCAAAAGAGATCGGGGTTGTGCCCCTGCGGGACTTGTGTGAAAAAGGTTGCCAGTTTTACGTGGATCATTTCCCTGAATTCCTGAAGCCACCTGAAGAATGGCCATTGTTGAAGAAGGGCCGAGTCATGGTGAGCTCGGATGACTGGCCAGAAGTGGCCTGCAATTTAGTACGGGCGGGGATTTGTAAAGTCATCCCGGAGTCTGAAATATTCCATGTGCATGGATCGCCGGTGCTGAATGGCTTGTTCGGCGTTGAAAAGGGTGAGGAATGCAATGGCATTCCCACCTATCGCTTAATCATGAATTTAGTGCCTCTAAACTCCATTTGCCTTGGATTAGATGCGGATATTAGCAGCTTGCCTCACTGGATGGGCATGAACCCTTTTAGCCTCAGCCCATCAGAAGGGTTGCTTATATCCTCCGAGGATGTTAGATGTTTCTTCTACACACTTTCCCTTCCAGCCTGCTGGCTTCCTTTTCTGGCCTTTAATAGGGAGGCCCCGGGGGAACTTCGCCCTGAGGGATGCCATGAGCGCTGCTATCTTAGCTCGGCCGTTTTACCCATGGGATTTTTAAACTCCGTGGGAATTGCACAACACGTGCACAGGATCTTGGTGCAACGATCTTGCCCTGCTCCTGCAAGAGACTTGGCCAGTCGAGAGATACGCAAGGACCTTCCGCTCCCGGCGAGTGATTGCAGTTGGCGAGTTTATCTCGACAACTATGATCTGCTCGAGAAGTTTCCTCATGAAGTCATTCCGGATTTGGAGGGGACCATCGCCGAGGAGGTGAAAGGGCTTCGGGGCTCTTACGGCATCGTGGGCATCCCACGCCATGAGGGGAAGAGTGTGTCACGCAAACAATCGGCCGAAGTTCAAGGAGCAATGGTTGATGGGCAGTTAGGTGTGGCGTACCCAAAGGGCGCAAAGCTCATCAAGTATGTGGTCATGTCGCTCTTTTTCTGTCAACTTACAGCGTGCAGCCAGCGTCAAATACAAGTTATTTGTGGGGGGCTCGTTTACTTCACCACTTTCAGAAGGCAATTATTGGGATCCCTGAACCAGTGTTGGAAGTTCATTGAATCTTTTAACACGTCGGGGAGGCATCGGCTGACGGTGCCGTCCCTGGTCAAGATGGAGATCCTTAGGTTCATTGGACTGGTACCGCTATGTCGTATGGACTTCCGTCTCCCTTTGCGGGGCCAGGTCACATGCAGTGATGCGTCAACCTCCGGTGGAGGCATGTGTTCTTCTGTGGGATTATCTCCCTGCGGGGAAATGGTGGCGGCCGGGGAGTTGCGGCTCGAGGGATCACCCTTGGATGGACGCCCGCGAATCCTTAGCATTGGCTTGTTTGACGGTGTAGGTTGTTTACGACTGGCGTTGGACTTGCTGGGGGCCCAAGTGGCAGGGCATGTTTCAGTGGAAAAGCAAGCCGCTGGCCATCGTGTGGTGGAATATCACTTTCCTGGATCAATCCTTTTGGAAGACGTCACTGCAGTTACAGAAGACGACGTGCGGGGCTGGTCCCTGAGGTTTGGACAGGTCGATCTCGTGTTGCTCGGGGGTGGGCCACCCTGTCAGGGAGTATCTGGCTTGAATGCCAGTCGCCGCGGTGCCTTGTTAGACGAACGTAGCTGTTTGTTCGTCCATGTGTCGCGAATACGAGACCTCCTCAAAAAGCATTTCAGGTGGTGTCCGGTGCATGTGATGATGGAGTCGGTGGCCTCCATGGACGATTCCGACAAGCAGCATATGAGTGACAGCTTCGGGGACTCTCCCTGGTTGATCGATTCTGGATCTATGACATGGTGTCGTCGTCCTCGGCTTTATTGGGTTTCGTGGGACATCCACGCGCAACAAGGGGCCACCGTGCGGGATGATGGACAAGTCATGTTAATGGCGGAGGCAGATCTGTCGGAATTTGTCCTAAAAGGATGGGACAAGGTTGACTCGTCAAAACCTTTTCCTACGTTCACTACATCGCGGCCGCGGTCATCTCCGGGGCATCGCCCTGCAGGGATTCAGCAGTGTGACTTAGACACCCTTCGTCGATGGGAGCACGACAAGTACCGTTATCCGCCTTATCAATACTTGCCGGGGAACTGCCTTACAAATCGATTGGGACATCTGCGACTCCCGGACATCTTAGAGAAGGAGCTTATGATGGGGATGCCACGGGGGTACACTTTGCCCTGCGTCCCAAAATCGCAGAGAAAAACGGAAGCACATTTAGACTTGAGGCACACGTTGGTAGGCAATGCCTGGTCTATCCCGGTGGTAGCTTGGCTTTTGGGCCAACTTCTAGGACCACTGGGGTTTACAAACCCCTTCACGCCGCAGCAAGTGATGGATCGTCTGGACCCGCGCAAGGTGGTGGATGTCCGCTCAAAACTTCTACGGGCGCCGCTCAACCCCGTGGTATCATCCATGTCAGGTGCAAGCAATGAGGCTTCATTGGGGCATTTGTTGACGCGCCTGGTAAGCACAAAAGGTGATGACATCCTCATCAGTAGTGGAGCTGATCAGGTTGCTCGTTATCAACGACTCCGTCAAACCGTTCCGTCGCGATTGTGGAAATGGAAGATTGTTTCAGGGTGGAAATGGCATTTCTCAAAGGAACATATAAATGTGCTTGAGTTGCGAGCTTTGGAGGCTACAATTCGTTGGCGAGTTGAGCGAACCGGTGATTTTCACTGCCGGTTTGTGCACTTGACTGACTCTCTTGTGTGTCTCCACACTGTGAGCAGGGGCCGGAGTTCTAGCCGAAAGCTCCGTAGAGTGATGTGCCGTCTTAATTCTGTCTTGCTGGCCTCGGGGGTCTCCCCTGTCTTTGGCTACGTGCACACGGACCAGAACCCGGCAGACAAACCTAGCTGGTGGAAGGTCCGAACCAAGTTTAGAAATGTCAAAAGTAGTCTTAGAAAATAAAGACCCTCGTACGAGGGCCCAGCAACGGCAGAAATTAGGCACACTCAAACAGCTCACAGTCCAACCAGCAACTAGAGCCCGCTATGACAAAGCAATTGATGCTTTCCTGAAATTTCTGACTAGCAACAAGTTACAGCTTCCTTATCAACGCGAGCGAATTGATGCCCTGGCTGCAGAGTATTTGGAGCATCTATGGTGCACGGGGGCGGGGCGAGGTTTAGCCTCGGATACCCTGGCGGCCCTGCAGGACCAAGATCCACGTCTTCGAGGGTTACTGCAAACTTCCTGGAGGTTACTGAAAACGTGGCACAGCCATGAAATTCCGTCGCGGGCGCCCCCGTTCCCGGAATTCATCCTCCAATGTTTGGTAGGATGGTCTTTGTTTCAAGGACATTTTAGTTTCGCCGTAAGCCTAATGGTGGGCTTCTATGGAATGCTTAGAACGGGGGAACTCCTAACTTTAAAAAAGGAGCACTTTTCTTTGTCTGTCGCTACAGGTGTTGCAGTTATTTCGTTGGGATATACCAAAGGCGGCAAGAGGATGGGAGCGATGGAAAGCGTCACCCTCACTCATGTCACTGCAATTTCATATCTCAAGCAATGGCTTCAATTGGCATTACCTGGACAGAGCCTTTGCAGAACCCCGTCTGCATGGCGAAAGATTTTTTCAGATGGATTGCAGCAGCTCAAACTCCACTCCTTTGAATTTCGCCCGTACTCTTTAAGAAGAGGCGGAGCAACCTGGTATTTCACAAAGTTTTCTAGCCTTGACCGAGTAATGGTCATGGGGCGCTGGCAAGCAGCCCGGACCGCACGAATTTATTTGAATGAAGGTCAAGCCGCCTTAGCTGATATGCATTTTGCACCACAAAGGGTCCATTTAAATCCGTTTCACCGTACTTTTCTTAATACCAATCCCCTTAAGCACCAAACCCTTGAGCCGCCAAGAGGCAGTGCTGGGGGACGTGGAAAGAGATCTAAAAGGTCTAAACCACAGAAAAAGGACAAAAAACGGAAGCCGAAAAAGGCTAAATCACACAGGAAATGAAAGGACCTCGGTGTCCTAGGGTGCTAGGGTGTGGCCAGACCCTAGGGGGGTTTCCTTTCTCAGCTTTAAAGGTCCCTAGGGCCCTTGTGTTTAGTGTTTGGACTGACACCGGGGGGGGACCCTGAAACCTTGTTTCAAAACTGTCCAAAATGGACATCCGTTTCATCTTTTGATTGACACTCCAGCTGTGAAGCGGAACAAAAAAGCGGGTCCGATTTATTCTTTGTTGTCCCGACCCCGGGAGTAAAGAATGAATCCCCCGTATTTGTTCCTTAGCGTTTGGTTCGAGCTCCCTACCCTCCCTGGGTTTTTCTTTTCCCCGCTCTTCCAAACGAAAAAGATCTAAAAGGTCTAAACCACAGAAAAAGGACAAAAAACGGAAGCCGAAAAAGGCTAAATCACACAGGAAATGAAAGGACCTCGGTGTCCTAGGGTGCTAGGGTGTGGCCAGACCCTAGGGGGGTTTCCTTTCTCAGCTTTAAAGGTCCCTAGGGCCCTTGTGTTTAGTGTTTGGACTGACACCGGGGGGGGACCCTGAAACCTTGTTTCAAAACTGTCCAAAATGGACATCCGTTTCATCTTTTGATTGACACTCCAGCTGTGAAGCGGAACAAAAAAGCGGGTCCGATTTATTCTTTATATATATATAATATACAATATAATTATAATATAATACAATATATATATATATAACATATATATATAATATATATATATGTATATATATATATATATTATACATTTCCATGGTGGAGGTGAAGGACTCTTAGTCTTTAAGCACCGCCCCAAAGAAATAGGCATATTGGATGAGCGGGGCAATTTTTTGATGTTTTAAACCATCCCCTTGGGGAGGTCCAAAAGCGCTGGCTGAGAGCATCAGCTTTCGCTTTGGGGGTGAAAACAGGTGCGCCGGTGTCGTGATGTTGGCAGATGTTGGCAGATGTTGGCAGAATGCCATGGGAGCTGTTGAAACAGAAATCCCCAAATGGTCAAATTGGATTAGATGGAAGCCCCTTTGATGATGATAGATGATGGACCCCCAGGTTTTGGGGATGAGAATCATTTCATCCGTTTTCAGAGGGATTTCTATGCCCATGTTTGGATTCCCACTGCGCCCGTCCCTAGGGCAGTCCTTGCTCTGAAGAAAAGCTTCGGTGAACAGGTGGGTGGCGTGTGAATCTCGCAGCCGGACGTAGTTAGGGAGTTATTGTATGTTATCCTCCACTCATGGGGATTCCAGCCCAGCTAATCTGGACCAACAACATCCAACAACCACGTTTGTAAGGGAGAAGCTTGAGATATCTAAACCACCTTTCATGGACTAACCATTTTTCAGGCAGGAATTCTCCATGGCAGGTGATCCATGCTACTACGCACCCATCTTTGTTGGTTACGTACTCATGTTTCAACATGTTTCTTTGTCATCTTCCAATCTTCAGAACAGAATGACAAGAGGAAACCTAGAATAGAGAGACGATGATAGACGCATTACATACATTTACATACAAATCCTTACAAATTCATTGCGATGCACTTTTCTATCTCTTTAAAGGGACCACTGGAAAAGGATCCCCAGGTTGATATTTTTTTCAGCATCTGCATCAACATCCGGGGAGTTCCAGTATGATTGTGGCACCTCTATGTCCCCATTCTATCTCCGTTGTATCCATAGAATGCTTACCGAGAAACTTCGGATTGATTTCACATTGAAACATCCCCACAGTAACGAGTTTCCTTTAGATCTCGGTGAGATTTTACACGAAAGTAACGTAATTGATTTCAAGTTTTAATCAAAACTCTTCAGAGACATCCATTCGATTGATTTTCCCTTTCATTTCCCCAGCTTTTCCCTTTTTTTAAACCCCAAGCTCCCACCCTACTAACAAGCGCAGCTGCCTTTCCCTCCGTGCAGATGTCATTGCTGGACTTCGCGGCAAGCTGCGGAGTGCTCGACCTGGATCTGGACCTCTTGGCCGGGGAAGATTCACCCAGACTGCTGGCACACCTCTTCCCAGGCAGGGACGGTGGTTTTTTCACCCGAAAATCCACCGGATTTGATGATGGCTTTGTCATGTCAACCCTGGATTACCCTCTGGTTATGTCAAAATAAATAGCTATTGAAAATGGCCATTTATAGTTGATTTTCCCATTAAAAATGGTGATTTTCCATAGCTATGTTAAATTACCAGAGGGTACTCCCCAGATAGTGGTAATCTGTGGTACTCAAATGGTAGCTCCCCAATCAAAATAATCAAACAGCCGGTCGGGGTTTATGAATCCGGGGTTGACATCGATTGGAAGCTTAAGATGAGATATTTATTTATGTATAATTATATATATATATATATTTATGGGATATTTCATGGAAGCTTGATGGAATAAATGATACCCCTCCGGTGGAACAAAAACAACGTGGCGATGCCTGGGAAATCTCACTCAATGGAGGTTTATATCTGGGGAAATAATCTATATATACTGTATCTATGCTTGGGGATTTTCGATTGCCATGTTTGATCACCAGAGGGTAAATGATTTTTTTGTTGCATCCTTTGGAGAGTTGTAACAAAAAGATTCTATAGATAATGGACAATGAATTTTGATGTCAAAATCTATCAGAAGATGGGGTTGGAAGCGGTTTCACCATGACAGTTTAAATTACAGATTGTATAAGTTGGTATCCCTTTTGAGAAAGATATGCCTCTGCTTGGTGAATGAATGTTTGGAGGTATACTGCATTACTCTCTGAATATTGGGGATCAGGAACTCAGAATCGGAATCATTGAAAATCTATGAATCTTTTCGGCTTCATTTCGGGATCGAACTTTTTCGGGTTACGAAAAGCAACCAGACTTGTCAGAGTGGCTCATGGCCCATCAGTTGATGACTGAAAATCACCATCGAATTGTCGCTATTCTTACAGCTCAAAGATGTGAATATCTGTTGAAAAAACAGCTGCATGTTGAAACATAACGATATTCCATGATATTCCCAGATTTGTTTGAAGCACGGATTGATATCCACATGTCAAACATCCTAAAAGCGAAGAACAACTATAAGAATATCCCCAGGTTAGACATAACTTTGCAATGAATAGTTGTTGAACTGGGGAATCCCGAGCACATCCGAGGAAATAAAACAACCTATGAAGTCAAACTGGTTGCTAAACCGCAATCTATGAACTCCCCATCAACATCCACAAACACATTAGATCACATTAGTATGTTGCAGCAATATCCACATCAACAGCACCCCATGAAATATCAATCCAACCAAGAATTAATATCCCTATCCCAGAAACAACAATTGAGCACTTTGAGCAGTTTTCAAGATCCTTATTGGTGGATGATTAGTTTGCAGATGTTTGGGGGTTACATTTCCATATAGGGATTATCATAATCCACGAACTGGGAATCCCGTTCTGATTCATGGAACGCCACTTTGGGTTTCGAACACTGCTCAATCACTATCCCTATCCCTATGAGTTCCCAATTCAACATCAACAACTCACATCCCCATCATCTAAAACTGAACTTTTACAGGTGAACAAAGGGTTAACAAATAACAATTAGATACCATTAAAGACAATTTGTTTATGCCATGAAACATGCCATTCATATCATATTAACCCCAATATTAACCCCTTATACAGAAACCAGAGACTTCCAGTCCATGTTAAAAAAAACTGGTTGGTGGTGACTGGAACATGACGTCTTTATGACTTTCCATGAAAAGTTGGGAATGTCATTAATCATCCCCACTGGAATAATGGTTAGTAAGGGTTAACCATCCCCAAATGGCTGGTTGGTGGTTTGGAACCATGGAATTTGCCATGACTTTCCCATCATATTGGGAATGGAATGTCATCATCCCAACTGACTTTCACTCCATTTTTCAGAGAGGTGGGTCAACCACCAACCAGAAGAGATGGAGGTACTGTGACTATCGACTGCGGCGCAGCACTGAGCATCCACGGCGACTTTGAGACGCCCAAGCTGGAGTTCCAACGCCTGCAGGTGCGACTTTGGGGGAAATGTACCACGAAACATGGGGAAAAAACATGGAAAAACACATAGAAATTGGGGAAGTAGAAGTGAATGATGATTTTGTTCGGAGGGGTCTGAAAATGAAACAGTTTTTTTGTGTCAGTTACAGCAAATAACATGAGTGAATGATGAAAAAAATCGTGGGATTTTGGTCCTTAGACCTGGCATTTAAGGTCCTACATGACATTAAATGACTAATTATATAGTTTGATCTTGGGGTCAAGATCAGTAGACTTCAGACCTGGTGGAGGTGTGAAAATTGATCTGGTTGGTGGTGACTGGAACATGAATGGATTATGACTTTCCATTCAGTTGGGAATGGAATAATCATCCCAACTGACTTTCACTCCATCATTTTTCAGAGGGGTAGGTCAACCACCAACCAGTGATGTATGAGCCATGTTTTCAGGTCATTTCTCTTGATTCCTGTTCTCGATCATCTGGTCTTGCTGGTTTTTGGTCTTGTTTTGGCGACAGGACCCAAATCGATGTACTTGGACATGCATGCCAATGGCTACTCGTAGTTGTAGTCAATGACCGTGACTACAACCTGTGTCAGCCCGGAAAGGACTCATCTACTTCCAATCATGGGATAAGTCAGTTGTATCCATCAAGCTCCAAAACTGGGATTTTCCCTTCCAACCACACTAAGCAAATTTATTAGCCAGGTACCTGTAGATACGGACACTTCGGATTTGTAGATGATTTGTTCATGAAAAACAGGCGCCCGTTTTCGCTAATCCGCTAATCAAAGATGGCAATTGGACATCCATAAATCCCCTACAAAAAACAATGATTTTCAATTGAATCTATCACAATCCCATTCCATTCTGGGATAGGATGGAATGATTTTCACTTCAAAAATCTACACGTAACTCCAATATCTCCAAAATATTCCTATCCTATTTCTAGACGGTTTTCCCATAAAAAAACACATCTGGATCCTGATCCGACAGGGGAAGTGGTGGCTGCTGGGTCGTTACTTGGCCCTGTCGGGCCTCCGGCTGGCTCCAGTGGCTCCAGGCCTGCAACTTGAGCATGGGTGTATCGTCTATATAGATAGATAGATAGATAGATAGATAGATAGATAGATACATAGATAGATAGATAGATAGATAGATATAGATATACTATGTATAGTACACACACATATATAAATTTAATATATATATATATACATATATATCGAAGTACGTAATTACAATACATATACACATAAAATCGCATAAAATTATGCTGGTATTTTTGAAATGTAACTGATGTGCATATAGCAGACATTATGTGTACAGGTATATACATATAGAGAATGCGTCTATCTGAAAATATGGCTGCGTCAAAGGATGGGATTTTATTCTGCTGCCACTGGCCATTGACACATATCAAAACCATGAGATTGTGGGGTGTACTGTTTTCCGACAAATCCATATCATTTAAGAATTCTATGAGATTTTGGGTCAAATATTCAGATTCAGGGAACAATTCCTTGGTCATTTTTAAAAAACATGAAAGCATGGATGCTGAAAAAAAAACAAGTCCTATGGGTTGGCCAAATTCTGATGTTGAAACTATTCAAGTTTGAGCCATCCACAATTCAGGCTGCCACAGTGTTTTTGACTATATGGAGACCCTATCTCAAGACGTACAGATGATAGCAAGAGTTGGCAAGGACCCCAAGGTTGCGGAGAATTGTATTATATCGTATTATTAAAACTGTTTACATCACAAGGCCATCATCATCATCATCATCATCATCATCAAATCATGTGGGTTTGTCTGAAAATTGGTGTACAGTTAACGCCCAAATTCCATGGTTAATCATCATTTTTTAAATAATGCTTTAACACCATTCTATTTTATCACCATTTTTCAGGCAAACCCACATCATATTGTTGGTTACATCCGGTACTACATATTTATACGTGTGCGTATATATATATATATATACACAATCCATTGTATTCCCATGGTTGTTGTTCTGCCCCCACTTTAGGCCCCATTTTAGGTATCCAGGCCATGGAGCATTTCGGTTTAATCTCCGGTTTTGTTGGTTGATTCGTCGTGGATTCCGCATGATTCGGGGTTGGTCCATTTCATATTAAGCAATGTTTCACCCATACCTTTCGGGAGAACCCCCATAGCAGGTCTTACCGTCCAATGATTATTATGAACCTCATGAACCGATCGGGTTCAGTACTTGGTTCATGCGGTCCCATTTGCCCAATATTGGTGGTTAACAGCCATGGTTATAATCCAGTAAATCCGGCTATGGGGCAACCAATAACACTCAAGCTATTGGCTATTCACCACTACAGGAATGGGGACCCAGTTTGGAATTGCTAAGTTGGTTTATAACTACTATTCCTACTTGGTGGCTCATCCCACTTAGTAAGTGGGTTATAACCCCAGTTATAAATGGGATAAGTAGGGTTAATCCACTTATAACTGGGGTTATAACCCACTTACTAAGTGGGATGAGCCACCAAGTAGTATTATTGTAGATGCATCGACCTAGTAAATGGGTGCCAAAAAAACCAGCAGTCACAGAAGTGTCTCTCCCCGCATCGCAGGAGTGGCCAAATCATCCCAATCAAACATGTCAAAAAAAACAAGCAACATGGGGTAGAAAAACCTACGAACATATGGGTATGGATCAATACCTATTAATACCATTTTTAGTGGGATGAACATCCATTTACCAGCTATTTTGATGTTCACCAGGGGTACAAGGTTTTGACACACTGCCATATGGGTTTGGTGTGTTTTATCAATGAATTATGCAACTCTTCATTGAATAACTGATGGATAACCTCATGACATATTGAATTGCTGTTCATGATATGCATTTATCAGTGTTACAACAGGGGGTCCCTTCCTGTAACTCTTCGATGCATCCGTTGTTACTCGCCAGGTGACAAGAGCCAGAGCTGGGAGGAGCGACTGTCGAACTTATAACAGGCTCCACAGGCAAACTTCACCATCTTCACCATGTTCCGTATATATATACACATAGATTTATAATATATATATATATACATATTATATATGTATGTAATATGTATGTATATGTATGTATATGTATGTATATGTATGTATATGTGTATATGTGTATATGTGTATATGTGTATATGTGTATATGTGTATATGTGTATATGTGTAAATGTGTATATGTGTATATGTGTATATGTGTATATGTATAAAATGACGTAAAAGTACATATGTACATATGTGTATATATATAATATAAACACACATACATACACAATGCATACACACACACACACACACGTACTATACGCATACATAATCATATGTATATATATATATATTTATACAAGTATTATGCACACATAGAATAGATAGGTATACATCCTATTGAATACAACTGGTCACATGAAGCTTCGTTCGATCCGGCAGGACCTGAAGCTCCGACTGGACGTGCAATTGAAACATCTCGAGCTGTGCATGAAGTGACTCCGACTGTTCCGACTGGGTAGACTGAAAAGGGGGGGTCGAAGGGTTCCAGCCCTGAAAAAAAAAGTTCCCTTCCCACCAAACCTCGCCCCAAATAAAACCTATAAAAGTAGCGGAAGAAGGAATTCTCCGGTGGTTTGACATTCAGTTCTTCACCATGGGCGACGATCGAGTTGAACATGCCATCCTACCCGGGATGATCCGAACGACTGTCGAGTTCGCACCAAGGAGATCTACCCTTTGAGAAAGCCGGGTGTACAATGTATTGGATCTATATATATATATATAATTATTCAAAAAATTGGCTATTTTATAGGGGTATTTAGAATGAATTTTCATATCAACTCGATCTGATTCACGGGGAAAGGGGTTCCTGCCAGGCATATTCCCATTTTGGCCTTCTGTTCATGGGGAAAATGATGATCAGCATGCGATTTTTTGGATACCCTGTCTTCAGACAAAGTCGCAAAAAATTTAAGATGGAGCATCCCATACTATCAGCTGAATCAGCTGTGCTGCTATAATCAACTACATGAAGCTGGCGGTGATTTATAAATATTGATAATGTGAATATATTTTTTCCAACAGCTCCATGGATGATCTAGGTATAGACCTCAGATAGATATGTTCATAGTGTTTTTTTTTTTTTAAATGTTTGTTGTATGGTACAATGTGAGGCCCCCCAGTGATGTTTGTTGGTTTAAAAGCCCCTGTAACTAGTTCGTTATAAGTACCATAAACCATAGTGAAATTGGAGTTATGTTCACCAACTTATATAGCTATCTTGGGGGCCTCACATTGTATAGTACTGGTATGGTAAATCCATCATTTCTGGTGGGCTTTTATTTATTGGGCGGCTGCGAAACTTCGAGGCCTTGCTTCATGGCCAGTATCGGGCCAAGAGAGGCGGGATCACCGCGGCATGGTGGAGCCACGGTGATGCCAAAATGGAGAACTCCCAGGGTACCCTCTGGGAAATTAACATAGACCCTGAAAATAACCTAGTTTTAGTGGAAACTAATCTTCCAACCCCTATCTGCCAGGGTCTATGTTAATTTACCAGAGGGTACACATCCGAAATTCCATGGGAAAGATGGAAAGTATACTTAGTATACTTGAAATGAATAGAACATACCGATTTCAAACTATTTCAATCCTAGGTTTAGGGGTTCTATCCATGCTTCGTAACAGGCGAGTGTTGGGCTAAAGCTGGTAATTTCATGGGATAAGCCACGACATGGGACTTCATGATCTGATCTTCCAAGTGAGGTAAACCCAGTATCAACATGTATCAACTAGATACATACTGGTTTACCATGATACCATCTTGATATGGGTTTACCTAAAGTGATAAGCTAATTATAATATCAACCACTGCTTTCTGATTTTATGAAGCTAAGATTAACAAAAAAGGTAACACGTGTTGAGATTGGGCCACTGGGTGTGGCATAAATGGCATGATTTTTCAATGGCATAAATGACCACATGACAGGGGATGTCAAAGGAGTCAAACCGAGATACTCTGAAAATGGAACATGCTTTATGGCGGATTTTTGGACACTGAGGACTTCTGAACTGTGTTTTTTTTTGCATCATATGGTTATGGATCAATAGTTCTTTCAATACACTATCCATAACAACCAGCTATTTTGATTTGAACTCCCCTCTGGTAAATCTGGTAATTTAACAGTTTGCTATTGAAAATGGCCCAGTCCAAATAGTGGATTTACCCAGCTATAAAATGGTGGATCTTTCCATAGTTATGTGGCTGTTTACCAGAGGGTACAGGGGACCCCACCGTAGACATGCCCACAGGAGCCCAGCTAAAAAATCTCTACTGTTGCCACAGTAAAAGACGACACGAAGCTATGGGAACCGGACTGGCTTTGTCCGCTACAAGAAGGGTACCCCCCAAATTTGATGGTTTTTTTTAACGTCACATTTCCTGAAAAACAATTGCCATCAAGTACGACTAAGTCACTTTTGTATCCCTATTATTTCCCCATTTCAGTACATATGTCATATACATGTAAGTTGGACTATTGTATATCCCCATGAAATATCCCGATTATAGCTACATATAGCTACATTAATTGTCTATATACCCCATGATATCCATATGTCTATTACATGAATATCCCATCAAAAATCTTCCGTTTTTGTTGGAGTTGAACGAATTCCATGGTGCATCCAACGGGGGCTGGTAAATGTCTTAATTGAACATATCCCAACTAATGTGGTTAAAACAATCATAAGCCACCCATTTGTGAATGGTTTATACCACCTATTTATGGTGACTTGGGGGATGGTTTACTATTGTTTAAACCACATTATTGAAGATATAATCTCCAACACTCTTTCAAGTGATGTTCAAAATCCAAAACGGGACAAATTTATCGACCTTCGTTGTAAGCATTGGACGCGAAACCAACCCGCTGGGGGATGCAAATCCACTGAAGAAGTTGGCATATGACCATTACCTTCTGGTAATCAAACATGGCAAGGGAAAATCCTCTATAAATACAGGTTTTCATGGGAACAACTTCTGCAAATGGATAGTTGCCTATTGCAATGTTTAATTACCGAAGGTTAATCATATTATATCATATCCATATGGGGGTTTCCCTATCCATTTGGGTACCCCCATAGCTGGATGGTTTATTATGGACACTCCATCTATAAACCAGCCATTACGTCAATGGCCATTTCAGGAACCTAAATTGGAGGTACCTACCATATATAAGGCCTATGTAAGGGAATATCCCCGCAAAAGATGGCCTTATATGGTACAGTACCTCCATTTTAGGATCCTGAAATTCCCATTGATTACGAAACGTCCATCGCACTAGCATCACCATAGGCCGCCAACGGACCTGCGACACGGCAACTCTCGCGGTGCCTCGACATGCCGAGCGATGCAGAGCGTCAGAACTTCCGGTTTAAGGATGAGATCAACGTATAGCATAATATATGATATATATATATATATATATATAATATGAATATATATGATATATATATATATAATATGAATATATATATATATATATATGATATATATATATAATATGAATATATATATATATGATATATATAATACATATATATATATATAATATGAATATATATATATATATATATATATGTATAATATATATATATATATTATACAGATTATACATGGTAATAGAAAGGTGGTTCATATGTGTATATATATATAGACATATGTGGCTACATATACAGGGACTATAAATATAAATGTATATATATATACACACTATATACTTATTCATATTTAGATACATGTCACATGCAGCCTATTTGTGCAATAAAAAGTATATATATATACACCCCCAAATAGATAGAAACGTGGGGAACCTGGACAATATGGAGAATTATCATCTATACCATCCTGGAAACACGTTTCTATCTTTTTGGGGGCTGTTTCTATATGATAGAATATAGATATGATTAGATGATATATTATATATAATTGTAGATACAATACATGTACACCAAATCAATGTTCAGTGATATTTAGGACATGGTTTGTTCTTGGTTCTGCATTCATGTCTCCACTCAAGATAATAGATTAAGGTAAGCAACACAACCAAGATCAGCGCCAGGGCTGTTTTCAGCAACCCAAGTTTTAGGCTGCTTTGAGGTGTCCGTTGAGTTTTTGCTATTCAGGGTTCTGGGCGGGGGGCTTGGCAGGAAGGTTTGGGGAGTGTTTGAATTTGGTTTGTTGATTATGATGGTAACTCCAAATATCTT
Source organism: Cladocopium goreaui (assembly GCA_947184155.2). Lineage (NCBI taxonomy): Eukaryota > Dinophyceae > Suessiales > Symbiodiniaceae > Cladocopium > Cladocopium goreaui. Next base: position 296,124 of record CAMXCT020006602.1, read on the forward strand.
ATGTTTCATGACACAATCCTATGTGACGGACTTGAAGCAGTAATCATGTTAATGTCAACCCCGGATTAATAAACCATGGTTTATTAATTAGGGGGTATTCCCCCAATAGTCATTTCATCTGATACTTAAATGGTATCCCCCCAATTCAACAACCGTTTGGGGTTTATTAATCCAGGGTTGACATTACACTTCCAGTCACAATTCGCATCCCCGGTCCATCCCCAAGAAATTTCACCATGGAATCCCAACCACAAAATGATTCACGGTGCCCAAAAGGAAAGCTCCGGAGTCAGCTTTTCTGAACTTGGATATGTCACTTTTTTGGGTTTCCAAATCAGTTTAGGAGGTGTATTTATTGTAACAACTTCCCATTTGAAAAGGGGTATGTCAAAAAGGTTGTTTGGGGATGGTTCGTGGATCCCACATTTGGATCGATTCAGATTGCTGGTGATAATTTGATACTTGGAACCAAAGGATTAATTGGCTGTAGTATGACAAAGAATTTATGGCTGATCATGGCTGATTTGTTACAGGGGCTTCGGGCTTCATGTGATCGTAATCGGCCACTTGCGGCCACTTGCCCTGCACAACTGCTGAAAGGAGGCCCTTTCAATAATATAAGACTGATGAATCCAGGATTGGTAGGGCTGGGTTGAAACATGAGCAGTGGCTGCGTGAGTTCTACCATGTTCTACCCCTATTGGTTGATGATTATGAGCTGGGATTACCCAATAAATTTGGGATTCGAATCATCCAAGAACGCGGAATCCGGTTCTTAACCCACCCGTATTTCATGACATTTCGGATGTTTCTAAAGTGTGACATCTCGAAATCTCGACAGCGAAAGCTCCGACAAAAAGCCCATGGCATGGGCTTTCCAAGGGACGAATGGCTTCTTTTCTTTCAAGACTTGGGGGAAGTGGATGCTCGATGGCGACGCCTATTGAATGCCCGGGCCTCCCAGAAAAAAATGGCGGTACGGATGGCGTGGGAAGTGTTGATTCACCTGTTCTGGTGGTTTTCCATACTTATGTTAGTTCACCAGGGGGCAACTGTTCTTGTAATAATTTACATCGTTCACTGAAAAGAATTTGATCATCGTGATCATGGTTGTGAGATTCCCGACAAAGTTTAGGAGGGTAGCAGTAAGGTGAATATGATACAAAATTGGTCACTCAACCAATACCGTGACAGCAAATCTACGCAAAATCCTAGTGCAAAGCTCTTGACTGAGGGATATGGCTCAAAATCTTGGGGATTTTTTACCATGAAAATCCATGAAATGAAAATGGTGGTTTCCTGCAAGGATTCAGACTGGTACCATAAGTTTTTTGATGGGGTGGACTCCAAGAGCCAACTAGATGAGTCGGGAATCCGACACATACCATATATCTACCATTGGTGTCATATCCCATTCCATGGATATCCCGTATGCCATGAACATTTATATATATATAGTTCTACATACTTATGTATACTATACATATATGATTATATTATGCATACAATATACATATATAATGATTATATGTATATATATATAATTACTAAATGTATGTATGTTTACATATTATATCTATATCTATGTATATGTACAGTATACATATTATATCTATGTATATACATATTACATCCACATGGTCCATACCCCCCGGTTTGGGGTTTACAGTTTGGACCGTGCAGCGCAGGAAGCTGTGCTCCAGCAAGCATTCGAGAAAGCAGCCGACGAGGTGTTTTGTAGCAACATGGGCAATGCCAACATAAAATTGCCATAAATTGGCATAAATTGCCAGAACATAATCATAAGTGTTATAACTACCCACCTTTAGTTATCAACAGAACTGTAGCAACTTTAGGCAGTGACTTTGACAACAACAAAAAAAACCCTCCGGTGTTATCAAAGTCATCAAGCACGGCTGGGAAACCCCCTATAGATTACTATTTAGATGGAAACATTCCGTTAGAAACGGGGATGTTCCCTCGGCATATTTGATTACCAGAGGGGATGGTGGGGCAGATACAGCAATCATACTATCATTAGCCCAGTATTTTCACAGTATTCTTATTAATTATAGGTTATACTACCGCATCACTAGTACCACTGAAACTACTTATTAACTACCATGCTACATTGTTACTAATAATGATAATGCATACATATATATATATACATATCAAGATAATTACTAAACTAGCAACACCTGCAAAAACTAAACTACCATCTTAAATGTCAACAACTAAGATACTACCAAAGATAATAGGTCATAGATATGCCGGGATTTATGATGGGGACATGGAATATCTTTTTAGAGATCTAATCAAACCCAATATATCAAAAGATGGCGTATAGCCCAATCGATGTCAATTTTAATGACATTTTGCTGAGAAAACCAGGTGGAGGGGGCAGCCTATTTTCGTAGTTTGGAACTTCCAAGATCAGCGATGGTATCCATGAGACAAGATCATGTAGATGGAGGTGTCCAGAAATGGGGGTAGCCCCACATCATCCATTTTAGATTGGGATTTCACCTTGTAAACCATTCCATTTTGGAAGTACCCCCCATTTATGGAAATCCTCCTATATGGTACCACTGAGTTTGACCATGTACGTCTCCAGAAGAGCATCAAAAATAGATCTTGGGGGGGGGCTAGCATATATATATATATATACAGATGCACCTTTAGGAAGAACGGGGTATTAGGGTCAGAGTTGGATCTAAGAGTCGCCACTTTTTCCCGCTGAGAGTTGATCTTCTGCCCCTTTCTGAAACGACGAGTTACCTTCTTCTTGTCTATGCACATGTATATTCTGTATATGTACCCTCTGGTTATTTAACATAGCTATAGAAAATCACCATTTTTAATGGGTAAACCATCGAAAATGGGCCATTTTCCATGGCTATGTTGAATAACCAGAGGGTATATATACTTTGTGACCCTTTGTTGCAATCCACAATCAAAGGAACTGAAGTTACAAAACATGCCGCTTGCTGCTCAAGAGATGGAACGGTCCACTGTGATGTGCCTATAGCATTTGAAGAGTGTACATATATGATAACCATATGAGCTTATTAGGTAAATATTGTATGGGACACCATCTCAATTTATCTCATGGCTGTATGTTATTCGATTCAGAACCCCCTTTTTTTGGGGATACACACTAGTCATTTTGAAGCCTGTAACATCCTGTAACCCACTTTCGCGATCTTTGGCGATCTTTGGCTCATCCCAGCCTTTTTTTCTCAGGGAATGTTGACCTTCGAAGCATTCAAAGGGGCCTTGAAGAATGTCGTGGAGGCCTGGTCCGACACGTAGGAGATAGGCTGATTGGAAACCGTGCAACACACAACACACACACACACAACACA
>CAMXCT020006602.1:299591-324591 GCA_947184155.2 Cladocopium goreaui
CACAACACACACACAACACACACACAACACACACACACACAACACACACACAACACACACACACCACACACACACACACACGGTGGTGCCCGTTTAGGGACGTGAACTAGAGAACTGGGACCCACATCTCTGACAGGTGCCATGGCAAAGATGCTTCAAATCCAACGTTCTACTGGGATCTACTTGGGAGATGTGCTGGTTTTGGCAGAAAAAATGGGTGCCCCACTTTCCGGAAAACCGCGATCCCATTGCTTAGTAAACAAAACCCACACAACTGGGCAAAACCGGTATCTGCACTGCAGCGAGATATCGATAATTTGGCCGTCCTTCTGGATCCCTCAGCGACGTGAGGAATGGTGAGGATCTGTTGAAATTGGCTGGTTGAGAAGGAAACATTACAGAACTGGTTGGTGGTTTGGAACATTTGGATTATGACTTTCCATTCATATTGGGAAGAATCATCATCCCAACTGACGAACTCATATTTTTCAGAGGGGTAGGTATACCACCAACCAGAGAATTTGTGGGTCCTTGAGGGTAACTTGTGAGGCCCTCCCGGGTGCCTGGGATTGCTTGACGCTGGTGGCCAAATCCGTGGGGGGACCTGGGCTGTCCTTTTTCTGGTGCTGTGGAGGGCCCGGGATTCTCCGGAAGGTGGTGGGATTTTTTTTTTGGCAATTTCATCTGGGTAAATTATAACGACCTCACTGCGACCTCACTGGAATCATGGCTTATAAGGGAAATCATCCCCAAATGGCCTTAATTCAGGTTAGTGAAATATTATAATTTACCCAGATTTCATGACATGAGGCCTGAAAAAGGTTTGGATGGAATGGAGTACCCCAAGACAAACCCCGAACTGGTTTAACGATGCCTTTTATGTGTAGAGAACCAATCCTTACCAATCCAAGATGGCAACCCCTATCAACCAGTTTGTTTGATGTTAGAGTGACTCATTTCACCTCAAGGCAGACTCGGAGTGACTACGTGATCTGTAGAAATCGGTCAATTTCTTGAGGTATGGACAGACAAATCCGCGAATCTTTAGCGAGTTGATTTCTGCAGATACAAATGGGATGGGCGTTTGGACCGTTTCATCGTGCAGCCCTTCTGACCAACTGGTGATGTTTCCTACGATATCGTTTTTTCACATAGCATACAGAATGTGGATGAAGATGTTGCGACAACGGTTTGATATGTGCAACGACATGGGAGACCGATCATTGGACATCCAAGCATTCGGAAGATGCTGGCCAGAAATGTCTAAAGCAGGATGATGAGCTACGTAAAGATGACCAGCTATGACTGGACGATTGTAAGGACAGAGTCAAAAACAATTGCACTCGAGCAATGCTGGTGATTCCAGCTATTCAATTCTTGTGAGATCCTGTCTTTGGGCCACACCCTTCAAGTCCTTAGAACAACATTTTGATTTCCCATTTTGATCACAGAACAAGTAGATACATTGACTATCCCCCTCTTAATATTCTTTATAAAGTGGGCGCCCCCCGGGGGCGCTTTTCGGGGTCATTTGATAAGGATCCCAGTTTTTCCAAAAAATCAGGATTTTCAAAAGTGGGTGCCCCTCAGGTACCCTGAAAGGGGAATACAATTATCATTCTATGAACTTGTCCCTTTATAAAATGATAATTCATTAGTCTGTAAGAAAAACAGACCCGGGGGTCACAATTATTAGTTTATTAATAACAATTACGTTTTATATCTGTCTAACTGACATAGTAAACGTATTTCATAAGAGTTGGAGCAGGTACCTCTTATACAATGATAAACGTTGGAGTCTATAACTATAACTCACATTTTATAAGAAACTTTTAAACTCAATTTTGAAAACCATGGCAAAACTATTATATTCCTTATAACATGACATTCAACAGGCATTGAGCATATCGAGGGAGACCGCCCCCCAGGTTCTAACAGAAAACATGACTTGGATGTGTCATGTTATAAGGATCAAACTGTTGATCTTCCATGTTATTACGGTTTATTATATTTTGTTTATTATTCCTCAGAAACCAATTTCCATTTTATAAGGTTTTTTAAGCTACCTGCATGCGTGCAAGAAATCATTTTCACTTCGGATTGTTTATCATTTTATAAGGTATACCTTATTTTCAGTGTGTCCTTTTCTTTTGAAAATTGCGGTATTACCAGCAAACACTGAGAACAAACATACCCGGATAAATTTGGCATTCCAAAGTTTTTTCATGTTTTTTCTTATAAAATGACCTTAAAATCGTATAAAAAAGGGGCAATTCCAATCAAAACCATTAAATTCCTTGTGAACAAAAATGTACCCTTTACCAGATGATTAAAACGATGGGTCTTGATGGGTCACAAGAACTGTCAAAAAATAAGGTTTTCAACTGACGATTTTTGTTGATTTCAACTGCCATTTTCAACTGCGTCCAAAATAAAATGCCGTGCTGCAAAAGGTCATAGATATTACTTGTCGTGATTCCCATTTTATAACTTGTTTTTTTTGAGAATTGCCATTTATAAGGAATTCTTTATAAAGTGGGCGCCCCCCGCGTCCAGGGTCTTATTTTTTTACGGGGGATCATTGACTCAAAAACGGACTCAATAGGATTCCTGGTTGGTGGTTTGGAACATGACTGGATTATGACTTTCCAGAAACAGTTGGGAAGAATCATCATCCCAACTGACGAAAATGTATTTTTCAGAGGGGTAGGGTAGGTATACCAGCAACCAGATTCAATCGGATTCAATATCATCTATCAAAACTATCTATCAAAAGATATCATCAAAAGATATTATCAAAAGATTGATGGAAGAAATCCTGCACCACCAAAAGGATGGTTGAAACCCTATAGATAGTGGGATAAACCATCTATCAACTGGTGCAGGATTTCTTGGATTTCTTCCATCAACAGTATCATGAAAACTCCAGATTTGAATCAAAAAAAGTCGATGGATGACCCGTTGTGACATCGCAGCTTCCGAGGCCGTACAGATGTGAGGTCGCCTTTAAAAGGGGCCAAGTTCTTGGGAACCCTGAGGTGATGCCAATGGATAACATGGATAGCTGTTGCTGGTAGGTATATAATATTCACTTTAATATGGGAATACTTCAATTATCATTATAATTGTTATTGTTTATATCATTTATATTGTTTATATTGTTTATATTGTATATATATATTGTTCTTATGTGTATATATATATGCACTGGATCTGTATCTGTATCTGTATCTGTATCTCTATCTCTATCTCTATCTCTATCTATCTATCTATCTCTCTCTCTATCTATCTATCTATCTATCTATCTATCTATCTATCTATCAGCATGCTAAAGACGAGCAACTCTTTGGTCTGGGTATGATTGTAAGACGAGCAACTCATTTTTTGGCGAGTTCAAGCATCAGCCGTCCAGTGAAGCTTCACCAATTCTGGGCGGAAAACTGCTTAGCAGTTCAACACGCACCACCTCAGTTCTGACCGCAGAAGTGACGCTTGACACTGACATATTGGAAAAGACACCAGACAGTCCTTCACCTTGAAAGTAACAGGCCTCGTTTTGGTTTTTTACAAAGCTTTGCGGTTCAGATCCAGAATGGCATGAAGAGAACATTTGCTACTTTTTGCTGAGAAACACCACACTTTTTTGCCATTCTATTCTCAAAACCAAAGCGTGTTCGTATGTTTTCGTGTAGATTTCCCAGGCAAATCAGTCCATTGAATCCATCATCGCCGGCAGCGGGTGGAGTCTGCGAATATTTTCACGTTGGAGTCGCCGGGTCGCGAATGCGACACAGCCGCCTTTTACGAACATCGCGATGCAAGGGATAGGTGTTTTTTAGGGATGCAGTATGGTCAAATTTCACGGGATGCTATTGTTTTTCATTTCTCCAATTTTCTCATACAAGGGGAGGATCATCAATCAATTCATAGGGATTCAGTTACCCATTAGATACCCATAGATACCCATTGGATTCGGAGTCCCCAATGGTGGGGGGATGACCATGCCACATATACGTAGCATGTTTTTTGACTGACTGGCATTTTTGGAAGACACATGGTCCACAGAAAATGATCTACGGTGGTTGTAGAAGTTGTGTTAAATTACTGGAAGCAACTGGCTTGTATGCCAACATATACTGGTTGCTGGTTTCAAACATTTTTTATTTTCCATAATATATGGGATAATCCTTCCCATTGACTAATATTTTTCAAGATGGTTAAAACCACCAAGCAGTATACTATCCCCAGCTTACATCAAGACCGGCCATGTGTTGAGGGTTAGACAATGGGGAATACCCCTATAGGCATGGCTATGTTAATGGGGAACATGTAACATGATGATAATCCAATGGATTTTGGGGTACACTATTTTTCAGACAAAGCCATAAAATCATAGATCTAGTATCATCAAATAGTTGGGCAACATACATCTAAAATATCATCATCTAATATCATACATCCATTATTTGACATATCAAAGTTGCTACAAGTCATGAAAATCATGAAATTTGACATCTAAAATCATGAAATTTGAGTATGATGTATGTCTGGTTGGTGGTTTCAAACATTTTTTATTTTCCATAATATATGGGATGTCATCCTTCCCATTGACGAACTCATATTTTTGAAGATGGTTATTGCAGCACCAACCAGATAAGCATACCAACATACCAACTTGGATATATAGATGATCTATATGATCAACCAATAGTATAATCAAATCATGAAATTTGACATATCAAAGTTGGAATATTTTTTTTTTTTATGTCTATTTTCAACCGAAATGGGATGAGGATTCCCAGTCGTAACGCCTTGGCAAGGCGTGCAAGGTGTGCAAGGCGTTGGTTTATTTTACCGGTGACGCGACAAGTTTTTGAGCTTAACATCAAGGACATTAGAATAGTCACTGTATTCATAGTTATTATAGCATAAGTATAGTTAATGACTATAGTTATTATACTATATTATACTTAATCTATAGTTATCTATAAGTATATATGTACAACTGTATAACTAACTAACTATAGGCTACTCACTAGAAGTCGGATCGATCCGCCTGGCGGCGGATGATTCACCGAGCAGTACAGTCTACAGTCGACCTTGTGGTGATGGTGTGTGTACCCTCTGGTAAACATACAAAAAGCTATTGAACATCAGCATCTTTAATAGGTAAATCAACTCTAAATGAGCCATGTTCAATAGCAAACTGTTAGTATGTTTACCAGAGGGTACTGAATTTGCATATGAATATTGGATAGCTTGAGCCTCGTAGCCGTCGCGGCAAATGTTGAATCCTTTGCATCGCCATCGCGTGTTGACGCCCTGGACCCGGGGCCGCTGATGTTCGCGACTCATGGAGGCATCATGATTTTCCCCATGGACGTGGCCATGACTTGGGGCTTCATTTTTGGACAACCCCCCAAAGGGAAGTGCCATGTCAGTGGACATTTATTTATATGTTTTCATATGATTTAATATGTGTTCATTAAAAAATAGGATGGTCATCAATCCATTCATATTCATATTACCAGGAGGAATGCCAAATCATGCAGGGATGACCATCCCGCATACATATGTTGACCATGGCACTCTATCGCAGGAGCTTTCCATCGCGAAACATCAGCCGACACATCAGCGGTTTTGTCTGGAAAGCATCAACGAGGATATATTCTATGGAAGCATGACATGGTTTTTAACTCAAAAAAAGGTAACTCATGGGTGATGAAGCCCCCTTGGGGGTGGGTTATGCTGCCGTTTTTTCAATTTGTTGGTCCCCGGGAGGTCTGAACCGTGGAACTTGGGACCAGGAAAAGCAATGGAGGTTTCCTGATATATCGCACCCCCAAATCATCCACGAAATCGTGGTATTCTCCATTATAAACCATCATTTTGGAGGTAGCCCTATGTTAGGAAATCTCCATAATATATAATTACTTCCTTTGATTGATCTTCACCACCTGTATTTATTGCTTACACTATTTACATTATTTTTGACATATATTCTGACATGTTATCTGACATGGTATCTGGCATTCTTTCTGGTATATATTCAGACAGTTTATTTGACATTCTATCAGACCTATATTCTGACATTCTATTTGTTATTTTCTTGCATTCTATACATGACGTACTGTTTAAATTGTTTAATAGCACAGATTATTTTACATTCTATCTGACATCTAGTATTCGACATTCCGACACTCTGACATGTATTTTTACATGTATTTTGACCTTTTATCTGACGTGTTTTGGTGGCATTCTGGCATTTTATTTCGCCTGACGTGTTCAGAGGCCCCAAAGGCCTGGGTATTGTTCGGGTCGAGGTGTCTGCGTCTGGCAGGTGGGGAAAGTTGGTGTTGAGTAGCTTATCCAACAAGATCCAATAATTGTTCGAATTGGTCATAATATCTGTAGTTCGTCATTTTTGGAACATTATCCAATACTATCCAATAAATTTTCATTATCCAAAACTACATAAAGGAATTCTGAAGAATTTTGAACCATTTTGTCGTATTTTTTCGTTTCTGTATGTTCGATCGGTTGCAGACATCCCTGCTGTTGTGATCATTTTTGCCCGCGGATGGAGGGGTTTCCCAGCAGTTTTAGGCACCAAACCCAAAGGTTTTCCTAATTGGTGGTTTGAAATACGGTGCATTTCCCATGCAACAATGGGATGATGATACCCAATGGACAGCGCATTCAGGACGGCTCAACCACTCAACCACTCAACCACCAAGTAAGTAATATATATATATATATGTATACGTATACTATTATATATTATGATGGTTTATAATGGAAAATACTGTACCACTCAATGATACCAAGTTTATTGACCTCCAGCAGTTCAATGTTTATTGACCTAGCCGTCCTACAGTCAGAATCAACGCCAGCCGCGCAGCTGGATGGCTTTCCAGGAGACATCAGGGCTGTTTTTTTTTCCGGGCCGCGGTGAGGCTTGAGTTTGACGAAGTCAGACGTGCCAGCCACTCAGTCAATAGTGGATTTGTGGATTGATTAAGAACTTCTGTTGAACATATTTTCTGAACTTTTTTAGGTCACTATATAGGTGGGATTAAGATTAAGAATTAAGAACATTAATTAAGAACATTCATTAAGAACTTTTTTAGGTCACTAACGGTCACTAGGTGGAGGTTTCCGAAAAAAAATCGGGGTACCACAGTCATCATCCAGTCGTCATAACATGACTTAGTATTGAAACCCGATGGTGGCCTAGGGATCCCCCATGACGTCTCAGAAGCCCAGGTGAATATCCTGTCAATGTGAGGCCCCCCAGTGATGTTTGTTGGTTTATAAGCCCCAGTAACTATAGTTATAAGTACCATAAACCATAGTTATACCATAGTTATTGGATTTATAAACCAACTTAGCCATCTGGGGGCCTCACATTGTATGAATAATCAAAGAAAATTGACAAATGGTAAAATCCCGTTAAGTATCCTGATGTTAACATGATTCTTCATGATTATTCATATTATCCCAATTATTAGATATCCCAATAAGTATCCGGATGGGTCAATAAGGGTTTGTTTGAACATGTTCGGACACCCCTTGAAAATCCATGGTCTAAAAGCTCATTTTCCCTTTCCGTGGCCGTGATACGACCATGTTCCCAAGAGTATGTGCTCAAGATGTAAAATGTCAGCAACCTCAATTCTATGCTGTATCGTGTATGCAGACATGTTGGCAAGGTGCTCCATGGCACCGTTAAGCTTGTGGCTTCCAAGGATTATGCCCAAATCTCCCGTTGCGGCAGGTTGAAAAAATGTGTAGCCCCTGATTTATTTCTACACATGCGTCATAGGTGCCATGGGCAAAAGCTAGATTGTATAGCTGTATGGGGGATGGATGCGGGATGGTCATCAATCATCATCAATCCATGAATAGCGAGAAAAATATCGATGAGTTTACTGGACTCACTATAAGGATTCCAATGATGGGAGGGATTACCTGATTACCGCACCCTGTATAACATGTTTTGACCATGGCACATATATAAATCATAAGATATGTCTTTCATGGTCGATTGGTGTGCCGCGTGTGTTTTTTGTTGTCCCAAAATTGGATGCAAACAACATGTCAAGAACCCCGAGATCTATACAGTCTGGTTTCATCTCAAAGGACTAGTTTGGGAATTGTCAGATGCAAAAGATGATAAATGGTACTGGTACAGTGCCATACAATACAATAGGCATACAATCAATCAATATATCATTACCCACAGACCCCGCGTGTTGCCCAGACATTAACATTGAGGATGTCGTGTTGTCGAATATGATAGGAGGGATTTAGGGTTTAGGGTTTATGGTCTTAGGGTTTTAGGGTTTTATGTTTTAGGGTGTAGGGTTTTAGGGTTGAGGGTTCGTCGTCTGGGAAATCTCAAAACACTGGCCCTGCGCAGGTGTTTGAGTTGAAGGATAAGGGTTGAACGCCATTTGAATCTTCAGGGCAACACGCAGGGCCTGGCCGTATTATTAAGATCCAAAAATATATTAGGATCAGATGCAGTTCCTCTCGACGATCTGTTGCACTTGGAAGCCAAGCTTTCAGCTCACGCTTAGCTCATGTAGCTCTCGGCTCTGCGGACAAAGGTGCTTAAGCCGGTAGAGGTTGTCCATTTTGATGATGTTTTATCGTTTTATCTTGGTTTATCTTACAGTTAAAGCCCTTTTACCAGGCATTTTTATGGCTATAATATGCTATAATACAGGGTTTATCATTCCATGAATTCATGGGCTTGTAACTGTTACGGAAGTTTGTCCAGATCAGACCATCCAGGTCGTTGTTTAAGACGACCTCACCTCCAGACAGCTTCAAAACCGCTCACTTTAAGGCGATATGATGGGTATAAAGCCAACCATAAGTGGAATAACACATAATACAACCAAGCATAAGTTGTTTAACTTCTTCTTTTGTTGCTGTAATGAAAAGCGCATGTCCTTTCACCAAAGTCTGTGGATCAAGAGAAATTTGGTCCTTGGAAACAAACTGGCGAGATGTCCCTTTTTTGTATTTAAGAGTGATATTCCCATGGTGAATCCCCCAAAACAAGATCCACTTTATGTATACCCTCTGGTTATTTAACATAGCCATGGAACATGGCCCATTTATAGATGATTTTCCCAGCTAGAAACCTCCATTTATGAGGGATTTTCCATGGCTATGTTAAATAACATAGATTGAATTAGATTGACATCTTCAGATACCCTCACGGGTTCACCTCACAAAAACAACGGCCGCAGCCACGAGCTTCGGGCCCCAACCAAATGGGCCCTCGGTGGATGAGAAAATCATCGAAGAAATTGGGCAATTTCCCAGCCATGGAATTGACTCGTGGTAAGTGGAGCATCTTGGAGGGTAATATATGATGATTTCATATGATTTCAATACAAGAATCCTGGTGGTTAATGTCTTTGAGCCATGTCTAAGTGCCACATCAAGGACTGAAGAAGCTCTCATATGGGGCTCTCCGATATTCTCCGAAGATTCCTGAACAATGCAAACATGCTATGCGTGCTTGGGTAGAACTTGGACAACTTAACGTAGCCATGGAAAATGTAGGCCTTTTTCCCCCAGCTAGGTCATTATGCTGTATACATATCTACAATAAACGGTATGAAATGGTGTATTTTCCATTGCTTGTTCGAAAAAACTGAATGGCAATTCCCATGATATTCCCATTACCCTCTGGTAAACTACCATAACTATATGGAAAATCACCACTTTGAGTGGATAAATCAACTACAAATGGGCCATTTTCATCCATTTTCAATAGCTATGTTAAATTACCAGAGGGTAAAATCCCGCGAAATCCATTAGGATTCGCCACGACAAGTGATCCCATCAATCACCAGCACCTGACACACGCCCATGCCGCGCCATGAATGGGGACAAGGTGCAAAATTCCAGACATTTTTTATGGTTTTTACAATGGGGAATCATATGCAATATCCAGACCCGAGATCCACCGGTTGATCATCATATGGGTATGGGTCAATACCTATAGATACATTTTTAGGGGAATGAACATCCATTTACCAGCTATTTTGATGTTCACCAGGGGTACAAGGTTTTGACACACTGCCATATATTTCCCATAAAGTGTTAGGATTGTTTTTTGTTCGCTATTTTCGGACCCACTTGGAGACGGAGATAGGTCCCGCAACCAGTTTCGACCAGAATTCCAGAATGCCAGGGTTGTGACCCAGTGCCAAAATGATGAAGGAGATTTGTTGGAGCGTGCCACAAGTTCCTTATTATCCATCCATTATTGACCATTACTCTTTGATAAATCATTGGATATGACAAGAGTTTAGATAGTTCCATTATAGTCTCCCCATTTGTGCTCGTTTATGCTTCTCCTCATTTCTGCTCGTTACATCACCAGTGTGTAATCAGCAGGTTGAGCCAGATTCTGCAGCGCCCAATGTGGGGATGCCCAGATTGCGTTTGGGTCCACCATTCCCCTCCAAATAGGGGGCTGCAAGATTAGTGTCCAGCAAAAGATGTCGGTTTTCAGTATACTGAGTATGTTATATTTCAATTTCGTGGAGGCTACTGTAAATGGACCCCCAATTTGTTTGCCTGGAACATGATGGAACATTGGCAAGGTAAAACCATCTCTAAAGCGACAACTTCCGCTATGGAAAATATCCAGGGGAAATCCTTACTACTGTAGCCCAAAGTGACGGACTTGTGGATTATTGGGGATGATTAGAATTTATGTTACAACAAATCAACCATGCCCAATCATTATAGTTCTTGTCTGTGAAATGTTTTTTTTTCCATTTTTTCCCCCGATTCTTGAGATTGTTTTTTGTTCATAGCTCCCTTTTCTGATTGATGATTTTGAGTACTGTAGTGAATTTCATTTTGATATCATTTTGGATCCCCCAAGATTGACATATGAAAACACCAACAGAAATGTGGACGGTTTTGGGGAACCCCACGGATTTCATCGAAGTTCCATATCTATGTTGATTTACTGGAGGGTAACTATCAGTTGGACATGGATGTCAAAATTGGTTTCAATCCCTTTTAGTAGAGTTCTGTACTATGGAAGTAGGGTGGGTAATATACCACTTGGACATGAGGTTATGAAGTGGTTGAACTTTGGATGGGTAGTTTGATTCTTTAATACCAGAAACGGGGATATATTCTAACCAGCAAAGAAAGTGTCTTTTTGAGGATATCACAGACTGCCCATGTTTGAAATGGGTTATATATATACCTTCCTGAATCACTGGCATTATTTGTTACAGTCGGAGATGGGATTCGAAATGCCGTAACGGACTATCTTTGAATACTGATCATGTACCCTCTGGTAATTTAACATAGCTATTGAAAATGACCATTTATAGTGGATTTTCCCATTAAAAATGGTGATTTTCCATAGTTATGTTAGTTTACCAGAGGGTAACTTTTTTTTTTTGGGGGGGTTACTATACTTGTATGATTGTCACCATTTGTTTTTATCAACCCACTTTTCAACAAATGTGGGCCAATAAGTTCATTTTGATACAAATAGGACCAGTTTTGTTGGTTGACGTCCCTGGTTTGGAACTTGTTCATATCAAACCCATTTACACTTGCGGAAAATCGTTGAGCCAAAACAGGGGTGATCAGTTATAAATGGGAGAATCCACAGGAGGCTTACGATCACCAGGGTTCTTAACCAATTCTAACTGGGATGAGCCTTGAGGTAATTACAGCACCATTTTGTGCAGTTTTTTTTGGGGGGTTTTCTTCCCCCTTTGAAACCCTGGATTCTTACCCCACAAAACACAGATGCCGCCTTTGCTGCTCCACAGTTTGTCGAGGATGGCCAACAGCTTCAAGACTTCTTGCGTCAGATCAGTCAAAGGCAGTTTTGCTGTCCACGACTGGTGGGAAGTGGTTTCAGTCACATGTTCTGTTGTCAACCATAGAAATTCGATGATGATCCCCAATGACAAGCATATTCTTTGGAGCAGTTACTGTAAATCCACCAGCCAGCTTTAGAATTGGAAGGTTTGGAGAATGATGCGAACTATATTGTATGGGTGTGTCTGAAAATGAGGTATCTGCTGCCCAAATTTATGGCATTTTATGGCTATCTGAACTTAATGGGAAGAGCATTATTTACCAGTGGGTGGAATGGGAAACCATATTTGCAGACAAACCCATATGCTGATTCCCAAGCAAACCAAGAGGATATATTGTTTTCCCTTAGGGGGGTAGCTGTTCACCTGCGAATCAGTATTTTTGTGTGGCCGTGGGGATAGGGTTGGACACTGCGGACACAAGCCCTGAGCCACTGGAAGTTTTCAGCCTTTTCGTGAATTGGATATATGATGATATATGTCACCTGGGAAACCAACAACTAGCAAGAACTTGAGGCATATAAGCCAGGCTTTCAAAATGGTTCCATCCTTACTCTCAAAATATAAGGTCACACATTTGACCCCTTCAAGTAGCATTGTGGCTGGTTCTGATGGGGAGCCAGTTGAAACCCTGCTCTCCAAACTGTGCGTTTGGCTTGGATCATCCCTGACATGTGCCAACAATAACCTCCAATCAGCTCCAGTAACATCGAAATTTGCCGATAAATCGGATAAATCCCAATGATTTTTGAGATTGGACCCCCAACCTTTCATCACCTTTCCCCAATATTTCACAATATTTTCCCACAATTTCCCAATTTTCCCCAACCTTTCCCCAATTTTCCCATTGTTTCAGATCGCTTTTCGAGGCCCGGCCTGGGATGCTTCTCGAGGTTGTTATGCGCACAGCCCTCCACGCTGGAATGGGTTCGGGGCCCGGGAAAAACAGTCATGCCGGTCTGGAAAAAGGCACATGAAAAAACTTGCGATAAGCAACAACATACATAAATTATATAGGTCAGGAGGAGGAATACCCAATTATTGATAAATAAATTACCCTCTGGTTATTTAACATAGCGAACTGGAAAATCACCATGCTAATAATAGGTAAACCTCTATAAATGGGCTATCTATACCATGGCTATGTTAAATAACCAGAGGGTATATATTATATAATTATATAAGATTATATAGGTCAGGAGGAGGAATACCCAATTATTGATATAACATGCTTGTGTTTGCATGTGTAAACGCTATCCTCTTCAACGCAATAGAAAATCACCATTTTCAAATAGATCCACCATAAGAAACGGTACCGGACTGGAGCTGTGCGGACAGCGGAAGTTGGAGAAGACTGGCAACATAAGGGTCTCGACAATGGGAACATCGCCCGGAAATTGTTTAGATATGCATATATATATATATACACATATGTGTAATTCTCTATAAGAGAATCAGAGCAGAGTGAAACTTGACAGGTTTTTTTGGGTTCATGGCTGGTTTGTTGATGTTTCTTTGGGGATTCGTTCCTGATGGGTCGGATTTCAAGTGGCTAGGGCTGGGAATCCACCTTCAACAGGTGAGGTTTTGGATACCTTGGGCGAGAACCTCTAGGGCTGGGTAAGTTGAAACTTGGCGTCACATGTGGCTAACCACGAATCTAGATCATCCTGAAATCATCAAAGATCAAGCAACTAGTCCGACTTGGAGGCGCAGTTCCATTAAGAAGTGGACATGAATTATATTTCACCGTAGTTTTTCGGGGGTTATCTCACATAAAGTGTGGAGCTTATGACAATACAAGGTGGTGCCCCATAGTTAGCTAAGTTGGTTTATAACTCCCATAACTATGGTTTATGGCAGATATAACTATAGTTACTGGGGTTTATAAACCAACAAACATCACTGGGGGGCACCATCCTGTAATTATAGCCATATTATCGCCATGACTATCTCCTGCCCCAAACGCTGCGCAGAATTTGACCAGGACTTCAGCGTCAATGCGGGGCAGAAGCAAATCTTGAGTCGGATGTCTGGCAGAGCAAGACCGGGGGAGGCGCAGATGGATGGAGACCTTTTTTCCCGATGGGGATGGAACCCCCAAGAAACCGCCGGTGGGATTTATCATGATGAGCTTCATGACTTTTTCACATCCAAAAATTAGGGGTTCATCATGATTCATCATGATAAAAATCCACAAGAATTCGAACAAACATCGGTGGACTTATCCAACAGTTGACAAATCGTTGGTCATCCTCCATGACATCCACGTCTCCATTCTTTCTTTTGCTGAACATGTTTGTTGACTTTCATGGGAATCTCAAAGGAAAAAAGTAGGAGATTGTTCTGCAACATTAGATATTTAACTATATATATATGTATATTATACACATATAATTTTCATATAGATATAATTTCTGTAGTTTATAGTTGGTATTTTATATGTAGACATACCAACATCATTATTTTTTGATCTTAACCATCATTAACAGTATATTAATTAAGCACAATGGTAGGTTGAAACCACCAAGCAGGTAGACATACTGATGATCCCATTGGACCGGTCGGAAGTTTAAAATCCACGGTTTTAGCCGTGAGGCTAACTTTTGATTCCACGGATGAAAACAGGGGAAACCATGGGAAACCATGGGAAACCTCATAGTGTATATATATATATATATATTATATATGATGATATATATATATTAATATATAATAATATATAATAATAAGAATAATCATAATAATGATAACAGTAACATATACATCCTCTAGTTGCAATGGATGATCACCATTTTCTGATAATTTCTTCTTTCTTCACTGCCATTAATTGAGGGATATTACAATCAATTGGGGAAGATGACCCCAGTCTGAGATGTGAGCGACTGGGGATAGGTCGACCATCTGTTTTTCTTGAGCGTTTATCATATTCCATATATTTTTATGCCATATATATTTTTTTCCAGTCTCCCTCCGAATTGAACGTATATAATTTTCCACTGTAGGACTGTTAGATACGTTATGACATTCTGATACTTTATATTTTCTATGTTGTGCATATCCGGTCATTGTTGCTGAATAGTCCCGCATTGCCACCTGCACACTGGTCTTGTTTCAAGCGCGAGACTTCAGGGCTCAAGTCAGGATCGAAAAGTCAAGGATCTGTGCAGCAAGACTCAACTGAATGCTGCAAAACATTGACCAAACATGGTACGTTTTCAATGAATCCTTGAAACTGGTGATGGTTGAAAATCTGACTGTAGCCCTTCAAAGATCTCAGATCTACAGGGAGCGAGAATCATCGGTACCGAAGAACCTGGATGACCTGCAACAACCTCAGAAATATCAAGTGATAAGATAGTTATACGTACTGTAATCCCAAAACAACTCAAACACGATGCTAATCTTGGTTTGCCAGCATGAAAAACATGGAGTAATTCAGACTGAGTCTCTGGGATCCTGCAGATCCCCAACTTTTCCATCAGTCGGAGCCTGGCTGGACGCTGCGCTCATGGCAGTGTGGGGCAGGCCGCTCGATTTCGGCGAGATTTCCCCAGTTGAGAATTCTGCCCAGCAATGATCCAATTTTTGGGGGGTTCTATAAATGGGGGTACAGACCGCAAAATGGATGGTTTATGATTTATAATAGAACATCCTATTACAATGGATCATTTTTTGGGGTCCCCGGAGTTTAGGAAACCTCCATATGATGATATGTCTTTATCTGAGAATAGTGGATACCCCAAAATTGAATGTTTCATGGAAAAAATGGTGATAAACCATAGCCATAGATTCTAAGTGGTACCTCATTTTCAGAAAAACCTATATACTACATTATCCAATATGATCCATATATAGCCTAGCTGTGTCATATGTTGATAATGATATCATTTACTGTTGACATCAGTTCTTATCAAAAAAAACATGCGGGCAAATGTCACGACGGATGCTGGTCAGCACACCAATGATCCTGACAGATGCCTAATGATGCCTATGTTTTCGGTGCTGGGGAAAACCATCATTTATCCATTTACCAATGATCAGCACCCTCAAATAGACGGAGGTTTCATAAGTCATGGCATACCCCAGTTCTCATCCATTTTTGTTTGGGATTTTCCATGATAAACCATCCAGCGAGCTTGGGGTACCCCCATTTATGGAACTCCCCACATGAGTAACACGATGTTGTTTTTGACTCTTCACCTCGAGCTCGGGGTTTGTCTGGAAACTTTGATAAAACCCGAAGATCTCACTGTTGAGAGCATCATTTTCCCATTTGGCCACAAAATGGCCATGCTACTTGGGGAATATACGATATATATTGATATATATATATACATATTATATATATTGATATATTGTTATATATTATATATATATTGATATATTGTTATATATATATAGATATTATATATATATATTGATATATTGTTATATATATATATTGACATATATATATATATATTGATATATATATATTTATATATATAATTGTAATATATATATATAATTGTAATATATATATATTTCAATATATATATATTTCAATATATATATATATCAATATATATATCTATCTATATATATATATATCAATATATATATATATCAATATATATATATATCAATATATATATATATATATATACATATTCATGTATATATATATATATTTATACATGTATTCATGTATATATATATATATTTGGGTTCCTTAAGCAAATCCAAGATAAGATCAACATGGGAATTAAATCCCATCATGTTTCATCCAAAAGTACGAACTCAATCTGGAGCTGAGGATTCCCAATGACGTCACAGATGAGGAACTCCACGAATACGTCCGTGATCCCTGGGGCGGTTCAAATGGCAGTGAGTTATTCTGATGCTGAGTTATCTAGCTATTATTATTGTTTTTTAAATATATATATATATATACATACATATACATCAATACACCAAAATGGGCGATGATGTTTGATCATGTTTGATGGGAATTTTACAATGTTTGTGTGTGTAATTCGGGGAGGATAACATTGTACTGGAAGTAGGATGGGAGTGAAAAGTGAGGAAAAACTAAGATCTCATCCCCAGCCTTAACTCAACATTTCCGGTTGATAAGGATCATCATAGGAAACTGTGCAACTGGAGGTACTGTAGCCATGGTTTTTGTTCCAGATATAGGGCAGGAAAGCCACACTCATTTAGACAACCTTCGTTTTGTGGATTTTGCAGGAGGTTTATAATCCCTTCCCCAGAAGATCACATACCCGCCTAAAAACCATGGTTTAATACTGGATCTATTTATTTTGGAGCGCCATCAAAAGAAGACCACATGATTTCCATGGTCGCTTCATGTTTTCACCTCTCTTTTTCTACAGATGGGTGTCTAAAAATAGGGTTATACCCCCTAAATAGAAATGTTAATGTATTTCAATGGAAGAATAATGATTCACCATCGCCGGCAAAGCCATCCATCAATTTTCGTTAAATCCCGAATCCAAGGCCGATCTTGGAAACACATATCTCTGCGTGAAACATGGAAAGGGACAACTCGGACAACTCTACAAAATCAGGGGAATCTCCAGATTTTCTATCCAATTTTCAGATACAACTGATTTTTCGATGACAGCGCGACAGCTTGCGCTTGCCTCTAGTTTTTCGGCATCGGAGCCGCTGAGGTGAGTTTGTTGATGAACGGCGGTGTGCCATACAGCGCGCAGTTGTGGGCTTGGCAGGCGCAGTTGTGGGCTTGGCACGCGAAATCCTGGGAATTCTCCCTCCAGAAATGGATCAAATGGAGGGTACCCGGCCAGTTTAAAACATGGTCAGTTTTCCCATAGAAATAGTGAGTTTTCCCATTAAAAATAAGGTGGATCTTTGTTCGTTATGCAAACGTTTACTAGAGGGTAATTCATGTAGGAAGCTGAGTGGAAGATGTTGCAGAATCTGTTCAACCAAGGGTGTTTTTTTCTGACTTGTACTGACTGCTTTGACAAGGGTTGTGATTGTTATTCTTATTGTTACTGTGATTATCATTATCATATGAATAACGATCATAGAGAAATCATTAATTCATAACAGTTATTCATTATTTTTACTGTGATTATCATTATCTAACAATAAGACAATCATTATTCTTATGAATTATATAGTATCATTATCAGTATTATTCTGGACATCATTCTTATGAATTCATCATTATGATTCAGTAACTGGATGTCACTGGATGTAACCCAGCTGTATCTCGCCCTAAAATCCTGGGGGGACAGGTGGTCCTTGTTCCATTGGGACAGCCAGGCACCTGAGGCATCAGCAGTTCATTGGCCCATCAAACACTTAGGGTATTTGATCAGGGGCTTTAACTGCCCAAGGAGACATAAAGATCATAAAGGCTGATCTACTTATCTACTTTAGAGTTGGGCGAAAAAATAATGACGTAACGTCACGTATGACGTCACATGACGGACATCACAAAAAAGAGGCCGGATGGTTTGCATCTCCACTAAGTGCCCCCCCCAAAAAAAACATTAAAACATGGTGGGGGTTGTAGCCTTAAGCTGAAATCACCAGGGTTAACACATGGTTAAAACATGGTTAAAACATGGTTAAAACATGGTTAAAACATGGTTAAAACCATTAAAAATCCTTAAGCATGGGTTAAAACCATGGTTAAAACCATTTAAAACCATGGTTGAAACCATGGTGAAAAGCATTGAAAACATCACCCCACCCGCACCCAGATGACTCTCCAAGACCAGTGGTAACCTCCTTTCCAGGCCGATGACGATGATTCGCAAAGGCGATGAATTTCGTTGCGATGTCAGATGTTCAGAACGGTTGGAAGGATGCGAATAGCCTCCTAAACTGATTGGTGGTTTGGAACATGACTGGATTATGATTTTCCATTCAGTTGGGAATGGAATGTCATCATCCCAACTGACGAACTCCATCATTTTTCAGAGGGGTAGGTATACCACCAACCAGTAAAAGTTGGTAGTTTTTTGTTACCCTCTGGTTATTTAACATAGCCATGGAAAATAACATGGTGATTTACAAAATGGCTATGTTAAATAACCAGATGGTATATATTTTTCCTGGGTATTGAGCCATCCTTCCATTTGCTTTTGTTTGGTGTGAACCAAGCATTTTTTTGAGGCAAGTTTGACCCCATGATCAACATGTAAAAGTCGCGCACCAATCACAAGAACATTGTGAAGAGTTCTGATGGGATGACAACACCATTTTTTAAAAACTGCCAGCCTTCGGCATTTTCCACGGGAAAACCGATAATTCATTCCTGGCCTGTCTCAACAGCTGGGTATATGAGTATTGATTTATCATATCATATATTGATTTTTTAGATTTTATTAGTAAATTCATGTAAATTCATTGTGTTTCAAGCGCTGAAATAGTTCTCATTCCATGTTGTTTTCTGTCTTGATATCATCCCAACCTCTGGGTCAACACGCAATACGTCAACTTGATACAAACCATTACAGTACATTTTCCCCCTTGCCTAGAGTTACACCAATGTTGGTCTCCGTCTCCACTTTGTTATGAAGCAAATCGGGGCACTGCAGGCTTGGGGAGGACGACGGTGGCGATGGTGCTTCAAGAGTGGAACTGCAAGACATGTCGAGCCCCAGTGTGAACGCCGTCGATCAGCAAAAACTGGACGAATTCCTGCAATTGAAGTATCAGAATTTGATGGATGAGCTTCAGGTGCTGCTCATGGCAGACGAGGCATCCTTGGAAGTTGTCGAGGAAGCTGCCCGAGATATCATGGCCTCTTATCCACAGCCTCCCACGCACATCAGTGAAGAAGAACATTTGCGTGAACTGCAAGGATTAGTGCTGGAGTTTGGGGATTGGAAGTTGTGTGATTCCCGGGACAGACAGCACATGTTGATCTCAAGGTTTAGAGCTCTGCTTCTGAATTTGGGATGCAACGAAAAGACGTGCAAGGAAGTTTCGTTGCCTTATTTGGAGAATGAGCTGGAGAATCTGGAATCGCGTGGTCATTCAGTCCGATTTGTTTCGAACTTGAGGTGCATTCTTCGGGATTTGAAAGCTTGGAGATTGCTCTGTGAAGGCAGACTCAGCACAGAAATGGATGATGATACTTTTTGGCGCAAAATGAGTTTTGAACCTCTGTCTCCAAGCGATGAAGACTCGGATTCTGAAGATCCGACACCGTGCCGCAATGCTCCACATTGCGAGGACTTCGATGAGAAGTATCCTCTGGGACTTGTTACCGGAAGGAAAAGAAAGAAGAAGATCACCGAGGACAAGCGAATTGAATACAAATTTCTTTTTGCTGCCGAGGCTCATTGTTTGAAGTGCTTGAAGTATTATGCGGCGCAGCCTGGCTTTGATGTCAATTGTGAGTCGTGCGGGAAAAATGCTCGTGATTGGGCAGAATCGAATACGACTTACAACATTCCCAGGGAACTAGACGCGTGGCTCCGTGACAAGAACCTGTAGAAGTGTTGCTGATTGTTTTGGAGCCCGTTGAAGGTGACATAGTAGGAATTGTCCGTGGTGTCACCTGAAGCTGCAGCCATGCGATTCTTTTTGACATCGATCGCTGATGTGAGAAAAAGATGGCAGCTTTGTAGAGCGGCTTCATGGTACCGAGTAAAGTAACGTAACGTATATCATTTGAAGCATCAGGGTACTGAGCGTTGTTTCCGAATTACATGGAAATTTCCCTAATAAAATGACACAGCACATGTCATTCAGATGATCATGGTACCGAGCTTTTTTGATGTAGTTTCGTTGGCATGTCCTGAGTAAAGTAGTGTCACGTGAGTCATTTACGGCATCATGGTACCGAACTTTCGTTGTTTATTAGCTCGTGAAAAGTTCGTTCATCAAATTATAGAAATGTTTGTCATTCACGGCATCATAGTAGGGTTGAGTCTCGAGCTTGCAGGTCTTCGCGACAATGGTGCTTTGCTATGTCAAACTGAAGAGTCATGTGCTCAGTTTCGAAGTTGAAGAGCTGATACTTTGCGGTCGACTGCGCACATTCATATGTGGAGTCCATGTTTACCTCTTTACTACAGGCAAATTGCACGTTCCTGGGCTCAAATCTGTCGGGCGGTGTGAACATAAAGATTTGTCGTGATGATGTAGCAGACCAAAACATATTTGAGGAGGTTTGATTATTGTGAGCGGGTTCTTGAGTCGTCGTTCGGTTCGAAGTGTCTTCAAATATGTAGTCATTGAAAAATTGAGACATATCGCTTCTTCTTCCAATTGTGCGGCCATGTTGGTGGAAGCACTTCGCTCTTATAGGCTCATGGAGGCCGAGAGCGAAAAGCACACGTGCGGCTGGTGTTTTGGTCCCTAGAAATCCAGCTGTGATTTTGGCGCTGGAAGATGTCATGAGACCTGCTGGTTGTGGCGCTTTCAAAGATGTTTTCTTTGATCAAAAAGGAAACACTTTCTTTGATCAAAAAGGGCCGTTCTTGTCGGCTGCCAATGCGGTTGCGTCCATCACCGTGCAAGAGACATGGACGCAACCGCATTGGCGGTGCGTGACACACTGTTGCTTGGAAAACAGTAACCGCAACTTCTCCAGCTCGGACTTCGATGAGCAGTATCTTCTAGGAAAGGTTACAGGAAGAAAAGGAAAAAAGACGATCACCGAGAACAAGCGGATGGGATACCAAATTTCTTTTTGCCGCCCAGGCTCATTGTTTGAAGTGCTTGAAGTATTATGCGGCGCAGCCTGACTTTGACGACTTACAACATTCCCAGGGAACTAGACGTGTGGCTCCGTGACAAGAACCATGTAGAAGTGTTGCTGATTGTTTTGGAGCCCGTTGAAGGTGACATAGTAGGAATTGTCCGTGGCGTCACCTGAAGCTGCAGCCATGCGATTCTTTTTGACATCGATCGCTGATGTAAGAAAAAGATGGCAGCTTTGTAGAGCGGCATCATGGTACCGAGTAAAGTAATGTAACGTATATCATTTGAAGCATCTGGGTACCGAGCGTTTTTCCCGAATTACATGGAAATGTCCTCAATAAATTGACACAGCACCTGTCATTCAGATGATCATGGTACGGAGCTTTTTCGATGTAGTTTCGTTGGCATGTCCTGAGTAAAGTAGTGTCACGTGAGTCATTTACGGCATCATGGTACCGAACTTTCGTTGTTTATTAGCTCGTGAAAAGTTCGTTCATCAAATTATAGCAATGTGTGTCATTCACAGCATCATAGTAGGGTTGAGTCTCGAGCTTGCAGGTCTTCGCGACAATGGTGCTTTGCTATGCCAAACTCATGTACTCAGTTTCGAAGTTGAAGTTTTGCTATGTCAAACTCAGGAGTCATGTGCTCAGTTTCGAAGTGTTTGTGCATTTCATGTAATTATAATGTTTAGAGTTCGCTCTGCAATTTGTCAGGGTGAGAAGCAGCGGTTGAGTCTTGAGCTTGCAGGTCGTTCTCCAGAGGATGGTGCTTTGTTATCGCAAGCTCAGGAGTCACGATCCCAGTCTCGAGCTTCAGCGCATATACTTTGCGTTCCTTCATGGGAATTCATTGTTTCATGTCCAGACCATGTTGACCTCTTTGCTACATACATGTGAATTAAACATTCCTGGGCTCAGATGTGAGCAAATGGACAAGACAAGAGTCACGCATCGGGAAACAATGTACCATGATGCCGTTTGAAGGTGTAGGCATGCGGGACAAGACGCCCTCAAAGGCTGTTGCATTTCTTGAGATCTCGAGATTTGAAACTGCCGGATGGTGTTCTCAAACATGTAGTCATTGAAAAATTGAGACATATCACTTATCTTTCCAATTGTGCGGCCATGTCGGTGGAAGCACTTCGCTCGTATAGGCTCATGGAGGCCGAGATCACGGATCTCGAGATAACATGGAGAAAGCCTTCCAAAAGAGCTCCGTCCCAAGCTTTGATCCTCAAAGCATACGTGCGGCGGGTGTTTAGGTCCCTAGAAGATCCAGCTGTGACTCGGACGTTGCGAGATGTCATGAAACCTGCTGGCTGTGGCGCCTTCAAAGATGTTTTCGTTTTGGACGGCCATCTCCTGGTGGTGAAGATGATGTTGAGGGATCGCAGTCTTGGCACGTGGATGCAGAATTTGACAAGTACCATGACATCCTTTCGAACCGGATGGGTTTTTGTTATGGCCAGGTGTATCTTCAAAATAGCCGTCCAGCTGGCCAGGATGGTATTTTGTTCCAAGGAAACAGTTTGTGTAGTCAAAAAGTGCCGCGCTTGTCGGCTGCCGATGCGATCGCGTCCATCGAGCAAGAAAAGTTGATGGCGGTCGGGCTGGAGAAGCTTCGATTACTAGTTTCCAAGCAGCAGTGTGACGCCGAGACGTGGTCCGAAGCCTGCAGGAGTACATGAGCATGTTGGAAGTGTTGTTCGAGTTCATGAGAGAAGGCATTTTTCCGTGGGACGCAAAGCTGGACAACTTGGGCATCGCGCAGAGGGGCGTGTTCGGCAAGTGGGTGATGCACGATCTGGATGGTTTGCGTGCCGTGGGCGAGGAAGACAAATACAAGAATTTGGGAAGAGGGATGAGAATGATTTTACAGAACATTGTCTCGCAGGATCAGGGATTTGTTGACGGACTGCGGGCAAATGGTTTGATGCGGGATCCTTGGCATGAGCAATTCCGGAAATTGCTCAACCTGGTCTCCACCCACCTCGCGCATAGTCAATTGGGCAATCAGTATTCAGATCGGAACCGGTTGCTTGCATATACATATATATATATAATTATATATATATAAGTTTTTCATGTTTTAATTCTATTTTGTTACGCGTTTTTTACTTTTTCAAATCAAGAACAAACAATATCAAAGTGAGCGAGGTTTCGACCGGGAGAGCCGACAGAATGGACGAAATTTCAAGAGGCTGTGTCAGCTATGGCCCGTGATCTTCCAGCAGTCCGTAAGAGCAATTTTCCATACCCTTGGCACGAGGACAAACTTCCACGAACACAGGCTGCCGGTGCTTCTTCAAGCTCTTCTTTTCATCCCGGCGTCGCTCGATCTCCGGAGGTTGTTGTGGACGAAGTTCCACCTCCGAGGGAGAGTGACAGGTGGGGTGACACCATTTGTGCTGAACTTCTGCGGGAATCGCCGGCTGCTTTTTTACGAAGAACCCTTCGCAGGCCAAAAAGAACATGTTGTGTTATTGTTTAGTGTCATGTCTGGTGGAGGCACCACAAAAACAGACAAACATGAATACTGTACGCTGAATTAATGGACTAGTCCTTCAATGGCTCCATAGGCTTGAAATTTTACTAATGCCACAGTTTAGGCACGCTCTGGCAATGCTGGTAACGCACAGTTCTCCTTACTTGGGTATAAATTGCTAAAGAAATGGCTATAAGTGGGATAGTCAAGTATAATTAGAGTTGTAATATGTTGTACTAGCATATATGATTATTAAATGGGCCATAATTCATGATAATTTTAACGCATGGTGTTTCTTCTCGATGGGCCCGGCAGGACGGGTTGGGAGCGCAGCGGTGACGGCGGTGACGGCCCGGGCGAGCGCAAAGTGCCCAAGATCTCGGGCTCGGGGGCTCCAGCATGGGGGACGCTTGGTGCTTGGGGAAGCAACAAACATGGTGGGATGTTAAGGGGATATGTACCGAATAATGGTTGAAACCAGAGGGCAATTAATCATGATTTTCATGTTGAGAAATCACGATGAAAATCATGGGAGATTCATGGAATATTGATGGAATATGAATGGATTGAATGGATAAACGGTATGTACATAATATAGTATGTATAATAGAGATATAATGGAGTGCAATGGCATAATATCATAGAGATGTAATTGCGTTTAATATGTATCTGATAGAATGATATACCATCCATATCATCAAACGTGGCTGGCTGGAAAATCCACAAACATCTTCACAATTGGATGTTTATAGCTGGAAAAATAGTCGAACCAAATGGAAGGCAAACCATGTTTGATTACCAGAGGGTAACCATCAAAAATGGCGATGTCACCATGCCAATATGGGTGAATATGGGTGATTGAATTTGAACTTACCATCAAAAATGGTGGGTTCAAGCAACAATTACATTCCGGTAACCGAACATCGCAAGGGACT
>CAMXCT020006602.1:329591-384971 GCA_947184155.2 Cladocopium goreaui
GTTTTTATTTGTGCGATACCAATGTTGGAAACCCACGAATTTCCACATATGTCAACTTACTCCAGGGCAACAGTGCCGTTTTTGTTTTGCAATGTCAAACTAGAAGTGTTGACGCAGAGCATAAAACCCACATCCAGTCAGGCTTGTTGTTCATGTGGCAGAATCACTGCACGGGGATATTCGCCAAACAGGGCTTGCTATGTTTCGGAGTGGCTCACCAAACAGCCCTTGTGGGTTGCCATCCGATCTTTTTAAAGATGCCTTTTGGCTTTCAAACCTAGCAATTCGGCGGATATCATATCCATGTATATTTGTATATGGAATTTATGTCCATTTATCATCGATGGTTTTCTGAAAAGACCTTGATTTTCTCTTGCCACCCTGGACTCCTGCTATGTTTCCAGCCACATTCGCAGCCGGAGCTGACAAAGAACCAGATTCGCTCCAAGAATTCCGGGATCTGCAGGAGAGCATATGTGATATTGGAGGGTCCTGGAGGGGCTTCCAAAATAGTATTATTTCCTTTTCTAAGTGGTACCGTACCCCCCAATAGTAAACTAGGGGTTTATTACTTATGACTTATGATCTCATGGACATCCTCAGTATATCCCACTAAAATCTCTATGATATCTGATATTCCGTTGCTGTTCCCATAGTTATATATTTGCCCATGCTCAAACCTTTGAGTATAATTGAGTATATACCTATTATGGGGGAATGTCATGGATCCATTTTCATAAGTTTGGATTCCCAGTATGGGATGGATGACCATAAACCATTCATCCCATCTTTTGACCATGGCATATATGGGAGTCATTTTTTTCAATGCGAATCTGAAAACGATGAATAGGCATACCCTCCGGTCATCAACCATGCCTGGCTGGAAAATGTTCCATCTATAGATGATTTTCCCATTCAAACCTGTACAGGGATTTTCCATTGTCATTACCTGTTTGATTACCAGAGGGTGATATATTCGACCTCGAAGATCGACAAAAAACACGCATTGTCCCGATTGATATTTTTTAGGAGCACGATAGGACGGCGAAAGGCGGGCGATTGGACACTTCGCAGATGATTTAGTTTTGAACAATCTCCATACTCGAAGTGACCAAACCTCTGCTTGATGAGTTTGGAATGATTCCTGATTACACCAATGATGGGTGTTGTACTAAGACAACTTGTTGTTACTCATTCTATATTAGTACTAATTGTATTAACCAATAAACATATTAATACTTCCAGAACTTATAGATTTTTTAGGGGTTGTACCAACTACTAGTTGGTTCATTGGGGATTTTGTGCTGGCCCATTATGGGAATTTCAAGGATCTTTTGTTGGGTCGTAGTATGAAACATCCTGTTCCGGGGGTTGTAAATGTCCTGCGGTACTGTATTTTGAACATCACTTTCAGCCATATTTGTGGGAGATAATATTCCCTATTTAGTCGGGTGATTTTCAACTGGGACATTCGCCAACTGCATTTTAAGCCGTGTAGCGACTCTGGCATCCATGCCCATAATATGAGGAGGCAAAACAAACTTCATGGAACTTACCATCGGGTTGATTGTTATAGGATACCCATGGATATGCTCATCTCATGGAATTGGATGATGGGAACATTTACAGGAAACCCCTATATTTGATGGTAAAAACCATGGTTTCCGGGTAAGATTTTCCCTTAAACCCATGGTTCCACATGGTTCCACCAAGGGCAGCCGTCGCTAGGAGGAGCTGATCATGTTACACAACTGGAAGTTTCGGACAAAAGAGAACATGAGGTGCGTCACTTTCCGGTCCAATGGGTGGAACCAAACACGCGAATTCTGTGCCTGTTGTAGCAGTAAATGAGTATACTGTGTATATCATCAGATGATATTATGATATATTATGTATTGTAATCACGAAAAAAAACATGCTACCTATTGACCCAAAGTTCAATGAGATATGATGGTTTCAATGGGGTTGTATGAACTGTTGAAAGCCGTCAGAGGCAATTTTAGTTCATTTTAGGGGATATGGTTCGCACTTTTGGGCTTATCATGTGGACCATACCCAAACCGCAGGGTTTTGCTGCGCCTGAGCCGTCGAGGGTTGGGATGCCCTTGGTGAGTTTTGCCACGCGGGAAGTGGAGATCGTAATTGCTGATGGACATGTCTCTCAAGAGATATCCATGCACAAGATTGCACAAGTACATACAGTACCATCATAAACTCATAAACTTTCACCTACCTGCAAAAGCGTCAAATCCCAACAATTGCTGTCTGCTTGTGGCTACTGAACTCAAAGGGGAATTGCGGGAAAAAGAGCGGTGTTTGTGGTATATGAAATACGTGTTTCCGGGTTGGAGCCCAAAACTTTTGACAAGAAATGTGGTTTCCCATCAGGCCCCAAACCGATTTCTTTTTACCGAGGTTCCATTGACTATATGAGAGCCATCTCTAAAGAGCAGATACCACAATTATGAGGAGTACTTCTTTCTTTTCTGGTGATTGGATGTATTTGGACAAAAAAAAATGTCTGAAACAGGGTCACCATCTCTGTGGCCTTTCGAAGTAAGCCCCGAAAATGGGCCCAATGACATGTTTCAAAAACCATGGTTTAAAAGAACCGCATCCCGCCTCATGTGGCTGCCTGAAAGTGCTGTTGCATTCCAAATTCAATATCTAAGAATAGTCTAAGAATAAACCTAACAAGAATCCGATTGATGTGCATCCCACAAGAAAGTCCCTCCCTTCTCCAGCTTGCGTCAGGTCACAGTTGTCGAGGTGGACATTGGGATGTTGCTCTGGTCAATCGAGCCAGCCATGAACACAATACAATTGTTACCCTCTGGTAAACTAACATAGCTATTGAAAATGGCAATCTATAGTGAGTTTTCCCATTAAAAATTGTGATTTTCCATAGTTATGTTAGTTTACCAGAGGGTACAACGTTGATTGGTCATGAAATGTGGATTATAGGAACCCCCAGAAAGATAGAAAAGTCATGGAAACCACCATTTCGGATTGGTCTATCTTTTTCGGGGGTGCTATATACTTCTGGGTTATTGGGGATTGTGAACTAATCCATAACGGGAATCGATACGAACCAACTAGTATTTCATGAGATGGGATTGTTTATGGAATATTTTAATTGACCAACAATGCTGTAGTAGTGATAGTACACAACTAATCTAGGGTAAAATGAGTCATTGGAGTTTTGAATAAATGAAACGTGACTTAAGTGAATAACAAATCTGAACGAACGACCCGCAACGGATCGTTCTGCAGTTCTTTTTTTTTGGGAGTATGAGTCGCTGTGCATGGTCAGCGCTGTTACCTTACCAAGCGGCCCTTCACCAGCGAAGCCTAGCAGCGGATGGCCATGGGATGGTCCCTGTTGAAGATTTGTTCAGAGGAGCACTGTTCAAAACCACTGGTGCTTTGAGTTTGAGGATTGTACTACCAAATATCTTCAGGATTATCATACTTATTATATCTTATTATCTCAACATCGTATAATAATTATAGGGATTAAACATGATTACGCTGTTATACTGTTATACTATCCAAATATATGGTGGGATTTCATGGATGGTCATAATCCATGGACATTGGATGACAACCCATGGGAATCCCTATGCAAAACCCGGGACCACAAGCTGTGCAGGCTGGGGCGGGCACAAGCTGCGCAAGCCGCGCCCTGAGGCGATAGCACTATCCCCGGTGTCCGAAGTCATTGGGGGTAGCTCTAGGTATTGAACAAATAGAGGATTTTTGGTACCATACCCCCATGACACTTTAAAATTTTGGATTTTTGGTTGCTAAAATAGGATTTTCGATTCTAAACCAACGCAATTTTGGTACCGTACCCCCATGACATTCCACGGAAAGCTCCAAGGTTGGCCCAACGAGCTCGCTCGAGCTTAGAGAATTTTGGCTTGTCATTCTCCAGATGGTCGGATGTTGGTCTTTGTGAAAGTTTTACTGTGGATGTCCCCCAAGTTTGGATAAATGTAGTTGGTCGATGAGGGGAAGTGAAACAAGTGAAACCATCCATGTCTTGTCATGAAGGGCAAGATATCACAGGACGGGCCCAATGCTGGGTACAACATGGTGTTGCAATCCATGGAATGGGAATAGTGGGACCAACCATCCATGATCATCCATTGGAATAATTCCATATAATTCCATATAATTCCATATAATTCCATCATTTCCATCCCCCATTCATATTCAACAGCCCCATTGCACAGTCCCAATGGACCGTGGTTTGATTTCCTGCATCCACCGTGGTTTCGCGAACATGCCCCGGTGGATTGGATCTAAGAGCGAGATAGTTCAAAACACATTCCAAGCGATATGATTTTGTACTGTATACAATCTATCATATGCACACATACACAGATCTATAATATGCACACACAGATTTTTTTTTAAAAAAACATATGCAATGTCTAATTATATATATAATATATATAATATATATATATATATCATTAAATAAATAATGTGGTTACATTTTGTCACACACTGCATGTTATATATGGGGAATATCCCATAATGTGGTTATCGTATCAGCCTGGCCAGGCAGCGCGCGATCTGCGGACACCCGATCGGTGGTTTCCAAGAAAAGGAGCGAGACGCAGCGAGACGCAGAAAGAGACGCGGCGTCAGTTCAGTGGTGCCGGGCGTATCCTAAAAGATGTAGGTAGCCTCTGGTAAAACGTGAAAAACCCTTAAACTATTGGACAAAAAGTTCAGCATTTCAACTATAGTCTATTTCATAGTTATCCAACTATGAATCATAGTTATGGTAAACAAAAAACGACATAACTATACCCTATGGTAGTCATCAACTATTTCTGTGGCCATTTTCAATAGTTGATCTGTTAGTCATTACCAGAGGGTATGGATCAAAATTTCAGACCCGACAGAACCAGCGACCACAGGACCCATGTGACATGTATCAACCATGTGATATGTATCAACCATGTGATTCACGATAATTTCTTGGGGTACCTCATTTTGATCCATATCCATGTGAGTGATATGAATTGATGGTTGTATATATTAGATCTATGTCTATGCCAATCATATGAGTCAGAATACATATTGGTATCAACTGTATGAGTGATATATATATACATAATGAATTGACATGAGTCAATATTATATATCATGATACATACATATGTATGAATAGAAAGTACAGGGTGATATGAGTCATACGAGTGATATTGGTGGATGGAGCTCAGGTTTGCTTACTATTTGACACCTCTCATTTAGATCCACCAACCAATGTACCAAAGTGTGGACGTTGACATGTGCAAATGCGCAGCTGGAGATCGGAGGGGTACATGCACTTGACACGTCTGAAAGTGGAAACCACAGGGTCAATTCGAGTCAAGTACCTAGTACCCTCGATGAATCGAACGAATCGAACGAATCGCCATGGAAAAACATCCCTTGACATCTTCGATACATTCTGACCCAGCCAGGTTTGTTGCATCCTGGGTGGCTCAGGGGCAGGCCTCGTCCCGTTGAACTCTGGAATGTCCAAAGTTGATTGTTAGGAAAATCCCCTAGAAAAACCATATGGAAATGGTGATTAATGGTGATTAATGGATATTAATGACTGGTTGGTGGTTTGGAACAAGAATTTTAGTTTCCATATATGGGATGTCATCCCAACCCCATTGACGAACTCCATCATTTTTGAAGATGGTTATTGCACCACCAACCAGATAAGAACGCTTGCCCTTTTTTTCTTCTTTCTTTTCTTTTCGGCACTTGGAGTATAGCCGCTTTGTGCCTTGCTTTGCCGATGTTTTGCTGTTTCTTTTGTGGTCTCTTGGGGGCTTTCAATTCATTTATTGAGTTTACGAAACCTGGAATTGAACAACTCTCCAACGAGTGTGATGCACACAACAATTGTCCAAGGTCAATGAACCTCCCGATTGGTAAGACTAAGTTACTTAAAAAATGTGGTTTATCGGGTTGACCAAAAGAACGATATCCAGCCAGCCGGAAGCCACTGAAAGCAAGTCTTCTTTCCCCAAAACCTTGGCTGCCTTGGCTTTGCATGGTTTTGCCGTTACAATCCCAATTTGTTGAGGTTAAACTATGTCAAGCTCCAATTTTTGGTTGCATATGATGTTTAGATTCACAGTTTGCGTCTCGGCCAAAGGCAAGAGCACCTTGCTGAATGTCTTGGCTGGTAGGCGGTGGGCGGTCTTGGATGCTGAACTGTGGTGAAAAAAAGACATCAAAATTATGGGAGTTCAACTTGATCAGCACAGTACTGAGTTACATTGAGTTACTGCCTTTCTTCGTGGCCAAGTCTCCTTTTTGCTGGCCAGAGTCTCATTTTTCGATGGTGAACTCCCCACTTTCCTGCATGGGTGAACTCTCCCGATGGTGCAAGTGTGATCCTTCAACTTTTTGAAGCTGGAAATTCCATAAAACCCCCTCACTTTTGATGGTTGAGCACCCCAAAAAACAGCAAGGTTTCAGAAGTTGTGAAACTCCCAACTTCTTGACGCTTCAACTTTCCTCAATTTTTGGCTGGTGAAGTCATGTTCAGTCACAAAATCTGATCTCTTGATGGTCCATAGCCTCCGGGTGTCATCAAACATGGCAATGGAACATCCACAGCTTATAGATGATTTCACAGCTATAAAATGGTATAAACCTCCATTTAGTTCAGGGATTTTCCCAGGAATCGCCATGTTTGATGATTTTGATGACACCCGGAGGGGTAGGTCTTAGGTCTTAACATTCGAGCTCCTGGATGATCATTGAATCTTCCCATAGGATTTTTCCATGTTTTTTTCCGGTGAAATCACCATTTGCCAGGATTTTTTCCCTTTTTGTTCACTTAATCTTTCCAGAGAATTTCCCAGTGACGTTAAGGGTGACATTCCAATTTTTTTTTGGATTTCCCAGTGGATTCTAGGGATTTTCCAATGTTTAGTGATATTCATCTTCCCATCTTCCCATGATCTCCGCCCCATTCCAGCAGTTTTCTTGCATCACTTCGGGATTTCTCGAACATTTCTTCGGAATTTCCCATGAATTTTCCATGGATTTCGGGATTTCCCATGAATTTTCCATGGATTTTCCATGGATTTCGCCAGACAACTCACATCGCGGGTCTTCCACATCGATGGAGAGCTGCGGGTGAACGGCCGCACGGTGGAACCCTGGCGGCTGCGGCCACGCGTGGTATGGGACCCTGGAGACCCTGGGGGCCCTGGGGGCCTGGCAGTTGGTGATATACTGTAGATGTCTGTGGATATACAATACAACTATATATATATATATCTAATCTAATCTAAATCTAATCTAATCTAGTCTAATCTATTCATCTATCTGATTATCTAATTATCTTATCCAATTATTTAATTATTTAATTATTTAATTATTTAATTATCTAATTATCTAATTATCTAATTATCTAATTATCTATCTATCTATCTATCTTATCTCATCTCATCTCATCTTATCTTATCTGATCTTATCTTATCTAATCTTATCTAAACTTATCTAATCTTATCTTATCTAATCTTATCTTATCCTATCCTTTCCGATCCGATCCTATCCTATCCTTCCTATCCTATCCTATCCTATCCTATCCTATCCTATCCTATCCTATCCTATCCTATCCTATCCTATCCTATCTATCTACCCATCTATCTATCTATCTACCTATCTATCTATCTATCCTATCCTATCCTATCCTATCCTATCCTATCCTATCCTATCCCATCTATCTTATCTTATCTTATCTTACCTTACCTTACCTTACCTTACCTTATCTTATCTTACCTTACCTTACCTTATCTTATCTATCTATCTATCTATCTATCTATCTATCTAATCTATCTAATCTATCTAATTATCTATCTATCTATCTATCTATCTATCACTCTATCACTATCTATCTAACATTATCTATCTATCATTATCTATCTATCATTATGTATCTGTCATTATGTATCTGTCATTATGTATCTGTCATTATCTATCTGTCATTATCTATCTATCATTATCTTTCTATCATTATCTATCTATCATTATGTATCTGTCATTATGTATCTGTCATTATGTATCTGTCATTATGTATCTGTCATTATCTATCATTATCTATCATTATCTATCATTATCTATCATTATCTATCATTATCTATCAAAATCTATCATTATCTATCATTATCTATCTATCCTTATCTATATATATATATGATAATCATATATGTATATCATTATCAAAGAATTCTTGGTGCTTGCTTTAATGTTTGTACAATAACTTGTGGTGCATATTAACATAGTGTAAATTTGATATCTGTTCCTATTTGATGACTTTCGTACTGGGAAGTGATTGGAATAACTATCCCAAAAATAGCCTGGACCTTGTCAGGATCCTTGTCAGGGTAGTGAATTGTTGTAATTCATTATCTCCGCTTAGATGTTTCTTGATACTTGTTCACAGTTGATTATGATATTAATGAAGGTTAATGATGCGCGTGATCAATCAGAGACTGGGATATTTGACCGATGCTCATAAGGATGACATGACGGGACAGTCATTTGGCAGGGTGATTTCAATGATTCAACACCCATATCTGTTACATATACCCTCTGGTTATTTAACATAGCCATGGTATAGATGGCCCATTTATAGATGGTTTACCGTTCTCAAAATGGTGATTTTCTAGTTAGCTATGTTAAATAACCAGATGGTATATATAATGGTCTCATGAAAACTGGCAGCTATCATCAAGATCAACCGAGAGATCAGCGAAACATCTTCTCGCCTCCGGAGGGAGGACCCAGGGAATCTCTGAAACGACAATTCGGTAAGTCATGGACACAGTTTTTCAACATGCTGAAGTACTGTAATCTCCACAAAATTTGCTGGTAGATACACAATAATAATGATAAAAAATATATGGGTATGGGTCAATACCTATAGATACATTTTTAGTGGGATGAACATCCATTTACCAGCTATTTTGGGGTTCACTAGGTACCAGGGTTTTGACCCATCCCCATATATATATGTACTATATATGTATATCACAACTGCATATCAATAGTTATCACAACTGAAATCATATGAATTTATACGTGGTAGGAGTACATATGATATCCATCGATGGAAATCTCAGATCCGTCCCGGATCCCCGAGCCGCGAGGCTTACGTCATGCAGAAGGACGAGTTCTTCGCCACCGAGACGCCTCGTGAGGCGATCCAAACGGGGACCATGGACCCAGAAGGCCCAGAAACAGTGAATGTCTGGCAATTCATGGCATTAGCATCTGGTTATGGAAAGATTCACTCTTTTATAGCTGGGTAATGGCCATTTTCTATGTCGCAAACTGTTAGTTTACCAGAGACCATCTGGTTATGACTAACATAGCTAACTGGAAAATCACCTTTTTGAAAACGGTAAACTATCGAACTAAATGGGCCATTTTCTGTGGCTATGTTAAATAACCTCAGGGCATGAGCTTTGCAGAAACGAGTAGTATTCTTATGTACCGTTGGTTCCATGGTCCATAGACCATTCTAGTGTAAGCGTGGGATTCTTTAAACAGATAAACTCATATCGTTTGCTGGTCGTGCATTAAGCCAATGGAGAAAAAAACACCAATATGGTTATCAGAAACGTTTTTCTGAAACTCCATTTACGCTCTGGCTATTTAACATAGCTAACTAGAAAATCACCATTTTGAGAACGGTAAACCATCTATAAATGGGCCATCTATACCATGGCTATGTTAAATAACCAGATGGTATGATTAGCACAATGGGTGGTCTTCCAATGCTCGTCTGGACCTTGGCACATCGGCAGGCCATCCTGTTTTCGGCGCGCTTGCGTTTGCCCGCCTCCCATCTCTCAGTGCTGGAGGCACGTGACTGTCCATGATGCTGTGGCCCAAAAATTAAAAATCAGATTTATACATCATCTATACCAGGGGCCATAATTTGTGGTGCCAAAATATGGATTGGTGTCTGAAAATCTAATACTGACCTTCCCCCACTCCGTTTTTTCACATCATCTATACCAGTGACTCAGTGGGTCATTCAAAATTGTTGTGGTTTCCCCAATTTTTGCTGATGGTTAAAAGGGGAGAAAAGCCATGAGAAACATCCAAAGTTGACCTGCTCGAAGGTGGGCGGATTGCATCATTTACCCTCTATAGTAAATTAAATAGCCATTGAATATCAGGGATATGTATATATATATAAATACTATATAAATATATATTATATATTAAATACTATATACATATATATTATATTATATTATATTATATATATATTATGTACATATATCACTTCAATGTTTTTTGGAAGTTGCTCAATATCAGTGCATAGAGGGCCCTACATATATCAGGCTCCAGGAATGTGCCAGCGCATCTGGCGATCAAATTTCTTCCGCCTAAGCGATCCAGAATGTTTAAAACATGCCAAGCCAATTGCTGGTCCAACCTGGCATCCACATGTTTAGTTATGTAGTTATATATATGTTCACCAGGGGTACAAGGTTTTGACACACTGCCACATATATATATATATAATATAATATAATATAATATAATATAATATAATATAATATAATATAATATATATATAATATAATAACCCCCCCCACCAAGCTCTGGTTTTCAGCCGCTTTCTGCAGGAGAAAGGAATTGACAGCTACATCGGGCAGCTCTTAGACTCCCTGGGTCTGAGTCAGTGTTGCGATCGGCCTGGGACCCTAGGAGCCTAGCACCCAAGGCCCAAGGATGTTGGGATCGAAACTGCTACATTGGTTTGTTTCAGATAGCGGTTAAGTGTTGGGTTCATGGTGATAACTATAGTGATGGGGTTACTTAAGCCCACTTGCACGGGCACCATGATGAAGATTTCCTGCCGGCATTGGACAAGCTTCGCCCTGATTTCGGAACCAACTCTTCAAGAACCTCAGTTCTCCACACCGCTCAGTTGCTGGTCGATATCGATTTGATAGGAGATATTGACCTAGAATTTAGAACGACCTAGACTTCAATGCAGCATCTATGTTTCAGAAGCATCGACATTAAACACGCCAACAACGTGATGGATATGGTCAGCTTCTATGTTATCTAGTTGATTCACTTGATAGCTTTAGGGATCACTCCAACAGTTGAACTAGCAAAGTCCTTTGGCTTGATCGAAATGGGCCCCACCAATGGCTGATTTTTCGGACAGCTTCGGAGCCAGCAAACCGCTGATCCTCATATTTTTGCAGTGCTGATGCTCTCTGTTAACAGAACATAGCAGAATAATTCGCACTCAATGATAGGACTAATTGATACTAATTGCATCTAATTACTCTAAGTTTGATAATTCAGATTCATACCGTTGCTGATGCTAACTTCAACTAATAAAACTCAACAATTTTTTGGACTTCATGATCCTTCCATGATCTTTCCATTGTTCAGGCGCATTGGTGGTGCCAGCTTGAATGGCATCAGCAACGGCGAGCGAAAACGGGTGAGTTCGGCCCCCGGGGATCGTCGGCTGAGATTTTACACCCGGATAAAAACCTGGGCTTTACCCTCTGGTAAACATACAAAAATCATACAAAAAACCATGGAAAATCACTATTTGAAGAGGTAAATCAGCGAACTAAATGGTCCATGGTCATCCATGTTCCATATGTTAGTTCACTGGAGGGTAAATCCATATAACTGGAAATTGCACTTCCAAGCAGGGTGAACTTCTGATTTCCGTTTTTTTTTCTGTGAAGCCTGAGAGGTAAACATTACCTAAGATGACCTTGGAGATACGTGGAGATGATTTCATAAGTTCAACATCCTACTCTCAAAAAAGTATCTTTTCGGGGCTACATGCTGTGGTCTTTTTTATTTTTGGAAAACCACTGCCAACCTTCACACATGGGGGTTCTCCCTGGGTTTGGCAGATTTTTAAAAATCTATCCAGCATGTCCAGCGATGACGTCGTTCC
The DNA here is from genome assembly GCA_947184155.2 of Cladocopium goreaui. Taxonomy (NCBI): domain Eukaryota; class Dinophyceae; order Suessiales; family Symbiodiniaceae; genus Cladocopium; species Cladocopium goreaui. Next base: position 341,578 of record CAMXCT020006602.1, read on the forward strand.
ATTCGAGTATTTTGATACGTCGTGCATCATCCCATACTGTTTTGCATCTCGTAATAGAGAATTGAGTTTTGAATATGATATACTGTACATCTAGAGATGAATATCCCATTCCCAATAGATGTTTCAACTCTTCAGAATGTGTATTCTGGGTTTAGAATATATATCCCTACGGGAGCCCAAAACCAGAGTTTTTGAAGCGGATACGAACCCTGAGCTTCTATTATGACTATTTTTCCCCACCTGCCAGGTGAGGGTTGTTAGATTTTATGTCAGTTGCCTCCTCCTCCTTCTCCTCCTCCTGCTCCTCCTCCTGCTCCTCCTCTCCTCCTCCTCTCCTCCTCCTCCTCGTCCTCCTCGTCGTCCTCGTCGTCCTCATCCTCCTGCTCAACTGCGACTCGCGATCCACAGTGTTCGCTGTCGGACCTCAACCACGACCATCCACGCCCAGTGTTCCCTGCCGGACCTCAACCGCGACCATCCACGCCCAGTGTTCCCTGCCGGACCTCAACCACGACCATCCGCGCCCAGTGTTCCCTGCCGGACCTCAACCGCGACCATCCGCGCCCAGTGTTCCCTGCCGGACCTCAACCACGACCATCCGCGCCCAGTGTTCCCTGCCGGACCTCAACCGCGAGTATCCATGCCAAGTGTTCCCTGCCGGACCTCATGTAGGAATGTCAGATAGACTGCCAGATAGAATGCCAGATAGAATGTCAGATAGGATGCCAGATAGAATGCCAGATAGAATGCCAGAAAGAATGCCAGATAGAATGTCAGATAGAATGTCAGATATAATGCCAGATAGAATGCCAGAATGTATGTCAGATAGAATGCCAGAAAGAATGCCAGATAGACTGCCAGATAGAATGTCAGATAGAATGTCAGATATAATGCCAGATAGAATGCCAACATATATGCCAGAATGTATGTCAGATAGAATGCCAAAATATATGTCAGATATAATGCCAGATAGAATGCCAGAATATATGCCGGCATATATGTCAGATAGAATGCCAGAATATATGTCAGATATAATGCCAGATAGAATGCCAACATATATGCCAGAATATATGTCAGATAGAATGCCAAAATATATGTCAGATATAATGCCAGATAGAATGCCAGAATATATGTCAGAATAAATGACAGTTAGAATGCCAGAATATATGTCAGATGAAATGTCAGAAAATATGTCAGATAGAATGCCAGATAGACTGCCAGATAGAATGCCAGGTGGAATGTCAGGATATATGCCAGATAGAATGCCAGAATATATGCCAGAATATATGTCAGATAGGATGTCAGAATATACTAAATATATGTCCAAATATACGTCCTGACATGTCATGGTGGGGATCACACGAAGTAGAGTAATTTGGCTGGTAAACAACACCACTGAATGATAAGGGGCCTGAACCTTGGGGCCAATTGTGTGAACGACGGCATGGCTGAGCCGAAAATCTGAAGATTGCGGGCTGTTGGGCTAGTTCAAAAAACGAGATATATAATAATAATAATAATAAATAATAAATAATAATAATAATAATAATTAATAATAATAATAATATATATACACACGCCATGGTATACCCGAAAATTTGGAACGATATTTTAGATGATATCAGTCCGAAAAGGATGATACTGTGAATAGAGCCATGTCTTTTGCGCATCTTCAGCCACTATTTTTTCCAAGCCCAATCGTTGTTTCCCTCCGAACTTCTGAGGCATTGGTGTGGAGCTCATTACCAGGCGATGGTTTTGATGCCTTTTGAGACCCGCCTATTGGTGCTATTGTGAAATAGGTGAATTCATTCGGTTTTCAACCATCAAACTTGGGGAAAATATGAGGTTTTCAACCATCAAACTTGGGGAAAATGCATATGAATATGTCTGAAAAATCTGCAAAACTCCATTCCAATGGTGTCAGAAGTGTCAGAAGCCTTTTGAACCACTCAAGATGTCATAAGTTTTGGGCCGGAGCAAGGAGAATCTTCAACCATCGGCCGGTCTAGAGTTGGTCCCTATGGAAACTTGATCTTAGTTAGGTCGTAGCACTATGTTGGTGCCATATATTTTCCCATGTCCAATCTTTAACCTACAAAGATTTGGAAAACAACTTGGCCAAGTCGGCGATATTTCCCAATTCCATTGATCTCCAATGATAGTTGCTGCCCCAATCTTGGCAGAGTTTGGACATCCCCAAATTTATCGCAGTGGCTGCGATCTAGCCCTGTTGCTTACTGTAATGATTATAGGGCAGTATAGTACCCAATATGTTGGGGATTATATTTTTTTAAAAACATATATTAATCATCCCATAGAGGAATCCCTTTCACCAACCAGTATTTCATGCAATGATTTAGAGGGAGTTGGAGGGATTTTGAACACTGCTCAAATGAAAAAAACCATGGAGTTCCCCAATATTGTTGGTTATATCAAGCTATATTATCATAATATTCCTATTATATGCCCGTTACATCCCTACTATATCACCACAGAATACCATAGAAATCATAGATTTCATATATCATTTCTCGCCAGCGAAGCCTTTAATTTGTTGGTTGTGTATCTCATAGCCTTATCATATTCCCTTCATAATTTTTCATATTTGCCACGGTCAATCCCCAAATCATCAATCCATTGACAGGGATTCATATACCATTTATAAGGGTTCCCATTATAATGGATGGATGACCATACCACATATAAGATCATATTTCTGTATGTCTGAAGTTTTTGAAAACATTCCATCCACCCATGTTTCATTACGCATGATTTCCCAACATTGTGACATTTTACCGATTGAAAACACATGTTTGGTTTGTCTGAAAGTAGGTTATGTTTGAATCCACACCGTATAAACTTCAGTTTCCTTATTGAACATATATGTTCCCTATTAAATATAGACATTCAGTTTCTCTATTAAATGGCCTTGTAGAATTTTCGTATATTTTTTCTTCTCTATTAAATAGCAATATGTTGATTCTGAATCTCCCATTTTCAGCACCAGGCCATCTATCGTCTTTCTTGATGAGCCGACACTTGGCATGGCTTCAACTTTTCGCGCCTTCGAAAATCGGACCTGGCCACAATGGGTAAAGATTCTAGCAGATGTTGATGATCATAAATTATCATCATTATCAACAACAATACTCATATATAATGACATGCGTCATTATTTTTGAATGATGACTATCATATAATCATGATATATCATGATCATCATCATCATCAGAATCATATATATATATTATATATATATTGTCATAAATATCATCATTGTTATTCAATTAGCTAATGATATACTCATCCTGGTGGTCTTCCGGATCCAAGGACCACAGGCCTGGATTCCTTCAGTGCATGGCAGGCCGACGATTCGATTGTGGGGTGATCACTGGAGGTCTGGCCATGGAAAATCGTCTATAGCTGGCTTGGAACTCCAGTTACTAAGCCGTTTTTTTTGGGTGGTACATGGTGGTACCCTCTGGTAAATGAACAGTTCGACCCTGGCAGTTGTCGGGGTTGGAAGATGAGTTTCCATTAAAACTAGGCTATTTTCAGGGTCAACAAGTTAATTTACCAGAGGGTAACATAGCGAACTAGAAGATCACCATTTTTTGATAGGTAAACCATCGAACTAAATGGGCCATCTATACCATGGCTATGTTTGTCATAACCAGAGGGTAATCCGAATCATACATCATCCTCAGAGGTTGATCATATGGATGATGTAACACCCCCAAATGCTTGGTGAATGTGGATGAATGGGGATGGTTTACCCTCTGGTAAACTAACACTTTGCTATGGAAAATCACCATTTTTAATAGGTAAACCAACGCACTAAAAATGGGCCTTATATTCCATGGCTATGTTAAATTACGAGAGGCTACTATTCGGTTACAACCACGTGGCACGTGCCACGTGGTGGTTGAAAATCTCTGGCAATCAAACGATAAACTGGTGGACAATCCCCGATAGATATTTACAGCTGGGAAAATCACCGAAGTTGATGAGGGTTTGGACGAGTCTGTTTCTTCTTCTTCCCCTTCCTTTTTTGTTTTTGTTATTGTTGTGATTGATAACAGGGATATGAAAAATGGGAAATTCAGGATTCTAAAATCTAGGTACTGTACCATGTAAGGCCATATTTTGAGGGGATATTCCCTTAGGCCTTATATAGGCCAAAAATATATGGTAGGTACCTCCATTTAGGTTCCTGTTGCATGGCCATTGAGATATAGTGGGATGGAACACGGGAATAGACGGGACATAAATGAATATCAATCGATATCTACCTGTATAACCAAGCTGTTATTATATTGGTGTATCTGAACATAGGCTAGATACATCAAGTTGATGGCCTTTAGAATCGGGAACATGATGACTACCATTTTTTGGACAAACTAGTATAGCAGATGGTTGTTTCTAGGTGCCTGACCCTGCACTCACATAAGCTCTTTTATTCTGTCAAGTCCATCAGGAAAACACACACACACACACTTGATTTGTGATGAATCAAAGTGATGAAGGTCGTATTTGCAGGAAACTCTGATATTTTCCAGGGACACTCATTTGTTATCATGTTTTCCTCCAAGTGTTTCTTTCTTCTTCCAATCCAAAGGAAAAACGAGTTGGTTTCTTCTAGCACAAATCCAAACGATCCGACCAACTTGAGACTTCAGATGTTTGAGATAGATGAAAGTCACCAAGGCAAATGGAAGATTATCACCCTTTCTTAACACGTCAACCGACCATAAACCAAAGTTACTGGGATATTGGAATTATGTTCAGCAATTTAGCTAGCTTAAATCAAGGATTGTCAACTATAAATGTTGCATTTTTCCCGAGAGCGTCTGAGCGCAGGGTTCTTCCAATAGTGGGGGTCTGTAACACATCTTCTCATCTTCACATCTCATCTTCACATCCTCTCATCTTCACATCTGCTCATCTTCACATCCTCTCATCTTCACATCCTCTCATCTTCACATCTGCTCATCTTCACACCTTCCCATCTTCACATCTGCTCATCTTCACACCTTCCCATCACATCTTCTCATCTTCACATCTGCTCATCTTCACATCTGCTCATCTTCACATCTCTTCACATCTCTCATCTTCACATCTGCTCATCTTCACATCTGCTCATCTTCACATCTGCTCATCTTCACATCTGCTCATCTTCACATCTGCTCATCTTCACATCTTCTTATCTTCACACCTGCTCATCTTCACATCTGCTCATCTTCACATCTGCTCATCTTCACACCTTCCCATCTTCTCATCTTCACATCTGCTCATCTTCACATCTGCTCATCTTCACATCTGCTCATGTTCACATCTGCTCATCTTCACATCTTCTTATCTTCACACCTGCTCACCTTCTCTCTCATGCCTTCTTTTTATCTTTCTCTCTTAAGGCCGAGGGTGGTGCCGGCGGCGAGTCACGAAACGTCAACCCTTTCGCACGAAATGAGGGTCGATCGGCAAAAACTGAGGAAAAATTGCGATTTGACTTGTCCCGGAGCAACCCTTTCGCACGAAATGAGGGTCGATCGGCAAAAACTGAGGTAAAACTGCGATTTTACTTGTCCTGGAGCAACCCTTTCGCACGAAATGAGGGTCGATCGGCAAAAACTGAGGGAAAATTGCGATTTGACTTGTCCCGGAGCAACCCTTTCGCACGGAATGAGGGTCGATCGGCAAAAACTGAGGTAAAACTGCGATTTTACTTGTCCTGGAGCAACCCTTTCGCACGAAATGAGGGTCGATCGGCAAAAACTGAGGTAAAACTGCGATTTTACGTGTGCTAAAGCAACCCTTTCGCACGAAATGAGGGTCGATCGGCAAAAACTGAGGTAAAAGTGCGATTTTACTTGTCCTGGAGCAACCCTTTCGCGCGAAATGAGGGTCGATCGGCAAAAACTGCGGGAAAATTGCGATTTTACTTGTCCTGGAGCAACCCTTTCGCGCGAAATGAGGGTCGATCGGCGAAAACTGAGGTAAAAGTGCGATTTTACTTGTGCCGTTCTTGTCTGTGTGTAAAAGCGCCTGTGTGTAAAAAGCGTCTGTGTGTAAAAGTCTCTGTGTGTAAAAGCGTCTGTGTGTAAAAGCGTCTGTGTGTCAAAGTGTCTGTGTGTAAAAGCGTCTGTGTGTAAAAGTGTTTGTGTGTAAAAGTGTTTGTGTTCAAGTGTTTCTGTGTAAAAGCCTCTGTGTGTAAATGTGTTTGTGTGTGAAAGCGTTTGCGTGTAAAAAGCGTCTGTGTGTAGAGGTTGTCTGTGTGTAAAAGCGTCTGTGTGTCAAAGCGTTTGTGTGTAAAAGCGTCTGTGTGTAAAAGTGTTTGTATGTAAAAGCTTCTGTGTGTAAAAGTGTTTGTGTAAAAGTGTTTGTGTAAAAGTGTTTGTGTAAAAGCCTCTGTGTGTACATGTGTTTGTGTGTGACAGCATCTGTGTGTAAAAAGCGTCTGTGTGTAAAAAGCGTCTGTGTGTAAAAGCGTCTGTGTGTCAAAGCGTTTCTGCGTAAAAGTGTTTGTGTGTAAAAGCTTCTGTGTGCACAAGCGTCTGCGTGTAAAAGCGTCTGTGTGTAAAAGTGTTTGTGTGTAAAAGTGTTTGTGTGTAAAAGTGTTTGTGTGTAAAAGTGCCTGTGTGTAAAAGCGTCTATGTGTAAAAGCTTCTGTGTGTCAAAGCGTTTGTGTGTAAAAGCAGCTCCTGTCTGTAAAAAGGTCTGTGTGTAAAAGTGTCTGTGTGTAAACATGTCTGTGTGTAAAAGTGTCCGTGTAAAAGCGTCTGTGTGTAAAAACATCTGTGTGTAAAAGTGTCTGTATGTAAAAGCTTCTGTGGGTAACAGCTTTGTGTGTAATAGCCTCTGTGTAAAAGCTTCTGTGTGTAAAAGCTTCTGTGTGTAAAAACTTTTGTGTGTAAAAGCGTCTGTGTGTAAAAGTGTTTGCGATGCAAACTATTGTCTTGCACTTCTCACTATTTTGTCTTGATACTCCTCTTCTCGACTGCCTATAACACATCTTTCATACATCGTTTCTAAAATTGCGTCTCCATACTAACAAGAGAAGACCCTGCTCCTCTACGCTCTCGGGCCATCCGTCGTCTAGTTGTTGGCAAGTCGGAGGATTTTTCACTTCAATCATTGCAGCAATGATGCTTTATGAATTACCCTCTGGTAAATTAAGGTAACTATGGAAAATCACTATTTTTAATGGGTAAATCCACTCTAAATGGTCATTTTCAATAGCTTTTTGTACGTTTACCAGGCCGGGTAGACCTCAGAGATTCGGAACAAAAAGAGCTCGAAATCCTGAGATTTTCACGGTGAGTGAAGTCGTGAGGTCATGCGAATTGTGAAGGACTTGGCTGACAGTGGCTGCCGGCGATCTCGGGATCTCAGCTCGCCGACTTCACCTGGATGAACAAAGGGCCCCATTTCCAGAGAAATCCATAGATTCGCACATATAGAATGGAAATGAATGACATGTCATGTAATGATATTTCATATCTATATATACATATATACAGTATATATGTATAATATATATATATTATATAAATAGATAATTTTTATCGATAGTTCAGGGATATTCATCATTTTGATCCTCATACGATGCTTCTTGGGTAGTTTCCTTCGATGGTTGCAGGATATGGCAATGGTCATAAAGTCATAGGAAGGATATGGCGGCAGTCCAGGTAGCACTGGCAGATGTTTTCTTACTGAGATGATGATCCCAATTGACTGGTGCGCGACCTCCCCATTTCCACTGCCATGTTACACACGACCAAAATCGTCTGTGAGGTACGGTGGTGTGCACCATTCACCAGCCATCTTCGGAGCGGGGCCGCGGGGATTTTCTCCATCGCATCTCCCTCAAACCAAGGAGGCAAAGATATGCAAAGATCCCACTATATAGTCACTATTAATGCGGGGGAAAATTTGGAACATCATTATTGCCTAAGTGAACGCACCGAAGCACTTTTGGAACAAGATTGAACGTGGATCCCAAGGTTTGTGAAGTGGATGTTGTCTTGGGTGTCCAACTTGGGGATTTTCTTCTAGTACATTAGTAACAGTAACAGAATTGGTCTTTGGGAAGAAGGACTTCTCATGACGGGATCCTCTCGAGTCGGGCGGTGCTTCACTGGAATAGAGGGATAACTCTTATAGAGCCAGCAGACGTTTGGAAAAATATGTATCAACATTTGGTAGTGTTATGGTCAGTTGTGGTGTGCGCAGTGTTTCCATGGTGAAGATGAATGTGAGCCGCAGATGAATATCAACCCTGACTAGGCCAGGAACCCTGTGGAATCTTGCTGAATCATCCCGACCCCCGGAGATATTGTGTGGACTGACTGGCGCTAATTGCGCATAAAGAAACAACAGGGTGTTTCACTGCCACAAATGGCCATTTATAGCGGATTTACCCATTGAAAATGGTGATTTTCCATAGTTATGTTAGTTGACCAGAGGGTAAGCATTTCCAACATCAGGTGCCCAACATTCTTATGCTGTGTCACCAACAAAAAAGGCCATTCCGCTGCACATTTTTTGCTCCAGTCATGTGGATCTTCATATTTTTCCTAGTTGCCAGCCATGTGGAACAAAGTGCAGCGCGACAATGTCTGGACCATGCTGTGCCCGAGGGGCAGCGACTGAACGTCACGCTGGATGGATGCTTGGTGAATATATCCTGGAGATGGGCAGTGGGGCATTCATGATGTAAAAGATATACAGAAATGTAGTCTTTGGGCATGCCCTAAGTCCCAAAAAGACCGAAAGAAAAGTACAATCACGACTATTTCTGGATTTTGATTTTTCACCTTTTTGGGAGGCTGCAAAGACTAAAATGGTCACGTGGGAAAATCCATCTACCCTAGGACCCTGGCAGATTCGCACATTCATAAACTCTTCAAAGTGATGTTGGGATGGGTCAACCCCCTAGGGCCCTCTTTGAGTTGTTCACATCAAAGTATCTGGTGAATGGATTGTCATCCCCTTAATGGCCAAAAATCTGGAATGGATTGACCTCACGTCGTGACGACGTCCCCAAATGGCCGCAAGTTTACAGCTAGATTCGTAGGTCCTGGCAGCCAGATCCATAGCCAATGTCACCAACACTGCGCATGACTGGTTCACGGTGATTATCGCAATGGAGGACTTACTGAAAAACAGCACCGCTATGAAACGTATATGAGACATCCCTGGTCCCGTTTTTGCTGGTATGAGAGAGCGGCAACTGCTAAGCAGTTCCAATGCTTCGGACATTGAAAGGCGTTTATTGAGGTTGGCGTCGTCAGTCCAACTATACCGTAGACTATACCCCTTTACTAATCCGGTATGAATTTGGGGGTCAAAATGTGAATGTGGGCCGGCACCAAAAACTGGACAGTGATGACGGTTGGAGATAGTGAGTCCTGTCATTTTCTGTTTGGGTTTTGCATTTTGTCCCATAATATCCCATATCACTTGTATACCTAGAGTGTCTTGTTCTCCGGACCATTTTCAACATTGCAACCTGACAATTGCCACTTGAAGTCAAGTGTCAGCAAGGCGTTCCATATCGTTCCATGCTCTGTGGATGGTACCCATATGCTCATTTGGGGTAACTAGAGTAAGTCATTTCAGTAGAGCTTTCCCAAATAACATTTCATCAAAAAAGCTGCTGTGGATGGAAGAAATCCTGCACCACCAAAAGGATGGTTGAAATCCTATAAATAATGGGATAAACCATCTATCAACTGGTGCAGGATTTCGCAACCATCCACAGTAGGACATCCGTGTAAAGTCTTCTGGAAATCTCTGAAGCCGGCCGTTGCCATCTGAGGAGTATCCGTGCCTATAGGGATTGCATCGGGCAATTGGAATTCGGTGGAGCTGGTGAGCAAGATCTTTGGCATTCTGGTTTCTGAGGTTCCTTGGAAAGAGGGAAAAAACATTAACCAGCAAAAAAGATAGAACACTCATATACTGTATATATCTGTAGATACTACACTTCAGGATTGAGTGATGTTTTTTTTGATCTTGAACCTTTGCTATCTGGCTTTTGGTTGACCCAAGACTGGTGAGAGATCCTGGGGATTATGGTGCACAAAATGAGAGTATCAGACCACGGAAAGAAATACATTGGGTGTGAGTATATAACCTGAGTGTTGTGTCCGGAGCTGCAGATTCAGGATTGAGCCAGAGATATATAGATACAGATGGTGGTTTACTATCTTTAATTCAGATGTTTTTGGTACGCCTACCCATTAATGTGGGCTCTTGGATGGTTATGGCTGACATTCCTACACTGTTACACGTGGGCAGTGGTTGCTGCGTGGAAAAAAACGATTCACTAGTTATTTCACGGGGATTTAATCATGATTGATGGGGTTTTAACGGTTTCAACCATGAACAGATAGGGATATATGGTGTATATATATATATATTGTAATTTAGATATATAATTATATAAATATATGTATTATATTGACAAATGATCGTTGATAGATGATTCTACAGGGTGTTCTACTACCCAATATATTGTGGATTATCATGAACAAACCGGTAGAATGTCAAAGAATATCAAGCCTAAGTATCCCTTTTGATGGTCAAACATGTCAGGTTCAGTGAGTACAATTCAGCCAGAACCTGCCGTGGCCTATTTTCCCAGAAATTCAGGGATCATCCACTGAGAATGGGGGGTCACTGGGAATGGGGGGTCACTGACTAATTGGGAATCCCATGGTATCTGCCGATAACCCTGCCGTTTTTTTTTTGAACGGTGGACATTTCACCACCTTGAGGCCGTGAAGGCACTGGGGAATTGAAAAGCTAAAGGTGGAAAACTCTATTAGTCTATATTAGCATCTACAGCTGTTTGGTGGTTTGGAACATGACTTTTATATACTTTTATGACCCATTCAGCTGGGAATGGAATAATCATCCGAAGTGACGAACTCACTCCATCATTTTTCGGGGTAGGTATACCAGCAACCAGTTATAACCAGTTATGTTATACCGCAGATATCTATACAATGTGAGGCCCCCAAGATAGCTAAGTTGGTGAACATAACTCCAATTTCACTATGGTTTATGGTACTTATAACGAACTAGTTACTGGGGCGAATCTAAACCAACTAACATCACTGGGGGGCCTCACATTAACCATCATTAACCATATAATAACCATATATTAACAGTATATTAACCGCAGATATCTATAGATATCTAAGAAACACCCCACCTCTAGGGCGCCACGGTCACCGAGGTGGTTGGATACCATGTGGTTGATGGTTTGGAACAAGGGAGTGCTGAGATGATCTACCGCCTCTCGGATCTGCAGAGGAATTCGTGGAGTGACTTTTTTGGATGTTCTCCATGTTTTTCTTCCACATGAAACAGCTTGTATGGATATGATTATATCACATATATATATATATATATATATATGTATAATGTATACATATGTATATATATATATATATACATATTGTATATATATATACATTATATTATATTATTTTCATGTTTTCTGTTTTTGTGTATACAAGTAAAACTAGATTAATATGCATTGATATGATTTTGGGGTGACGTAAGATCGATGATTCTTGTTTATATTGATTTAACCAACAAAAGTGAGGGTAAGCCGGTAATACCAAGCACAATAGGGATGTGGTGGGTGGGTGACCAGATATGTTTTCATGAAACATGTTATGAGTGTGTCTGGAAATATGGGAGACACACACGTATAACAATTTTAGCGGGAAAATTATGATAAAGCGTTGAATTAAGGGTTACACTGTTTCCAGACAAACACGTATAAATTGTGGACTATCCTTTTAGAAAAAGGAGACAACAATGAGCTGGAAAAATAAGCATTATTTTAGATTCCTGAGTAGGTTCCACTACAGAGGAGTAATGTTTACTGTATGTAAAATGCATATATGGTCCCGTCCTCCGTCTCTCCACCCCCCCCTCCCCCCCCCCCCAATGGGTTGGGTCCCCAGGTACCACCCCCCCTTCCCTTCTATTTGCAAGCTATTGGCAGCATTTCTGAGGTCCAGCTTCGTATTTGCTAGGTCTTTGCAGCATTTCAAATTTCTGACTACCAGCCTCTCATTTACTAGGTACATGCTACCTTTTCTGCGACCTACGCAGCACACAGACTCCCTCAAAGTACCTACGTGACGCCTACGTGCTACCTATAGTCATATATACATGTGCTATGTATCTATTTCCTATTTATTACCTGTGTACTCTGACAACACTACACGTGCTCAACATTTACCGTACCTACCATACCTTCCAATGATGCCATGCAAACCATACCGATCATACCTATCATACATACCACATATACTATACATATGAAACATAATTACCACGCCTACCTACCATACATACAATAGCAAACATACATGCCATACATACCATTCCTACCTTACATAGGAAGCCCATCATAGTAACCATGCATACCATACAGACCATACATACTGTATATCAAACATACCATACACAACAGCCTTACGACCATACCTACCATCCAGACAATACCACCATTCATGCCATGCATACCATACCTACCATACATACCAAACAAACCATACTGTCCAGACATGCCAAGCCAGACCGACCATACACACCATACATACCCAACATACATCAACATACCATACCACACCTCCACCACACCACAGGGGGGGAGGGGGACAGTACCACACACCCACCACACCACAGGGGGGGGAGGGGGACAATGCTGGGTCCCCAGGTAGCATCCCCCCTTCCCTTCTATTGGCAAGCTATTGGCAGCATTTCTGAGGTCCAGCTTCGTATTTGCTAGGTCTTTGCAGCATTTCTGACTACCAGCCTCTCATTTACTAGGTACATGCTACCTTTTCTGCGACCTACGCAGCACACAGACTCCCTCAAAGTACCTACGTGACGCCTACGTGCTACCTATAGTCATATATACATGTGCTATGTATCTACTTCCTATTTACTACCTGTGTGCTCTGACAACACTACACGTGCTTAACATTTACCGTACCTACCATACCTTCCAATGATGCCATGCATACCATACCGATCATACCTATCATACGTACCACACATACTATACATATGAAACATAATTACCACACCTACCATACATACAATAGCAAACATACATGCCATACATACCATACCTACGATACATACCAAACATACCAAACATAGCATACTTTCCAAACAAACCATACCAGACCGACCATACACACCATACATACCCAACATACCATACCACAACCCCACCACACCACAGGGGGGGGGAGGGGGACAGTGCCACACCACCACACCACAGGGGGGGAGGGGGAAGATTTCAACATGGGACCCAACCCATGTGGGGGGGGGGAGGGGGCGGGTGGCAGGGCCTGGTGCATATATATATATATACATACATGTATATATATATATACATATGTATTATATATGGGGTTGAGTGAGATGCATCCATTGCTAGCGAAGGTGCGTGTGTAACTGGATGCCCGATGTCCAAGCTTTTTCTTAATTTCAAGGACTCAAATGTGAGCCTTGAAAATTCCTATGCATGTCGGGGTTTTGTACCTAGGCTTCCCATCATTGATGTCCCCGGAAAATCAGTTGAGAAACAGCCATATCTTCGTGGTGTTTCTTTCATGACCATTGAGGCCGAGCTTTCGGATCTATTGTGGATAAAATCAATTGACCATGCTATCGAAAAGCTCAGTGGAATGTGCGATGCTTATGGCGATAGGGCCGTGATATGTCATGTTGTATGTTATATAAGTTATATAGTGTATATAGTCAGTTACAAGCCAAACAAGGTGATTGAACCTTGAGATAAACTAGATGGTTTGAGAAGAGATGCGACCACGTCTCATTGTCTCCCTGGGTGCCATACTGCATCCTCAACAGGGATAGTGGTTTGAAGGAGACGGTGGAACTTCCCCCACGACCATAACTAAAGCTTCCTGGAGTTCAACCAATGTTCCCGGAAGGCACCCCTTCTTGGTGATTACCTTCTGGTATTTTCTGATAATTAAACATCATATGGCAGTGTGTCAAAACCTTGCACCCCTGGTGAACATCAAAATAGCTGGTAAATGGATGTTCATTCCCCTAAAAATGATATTAATAGGTATTGATAGGTATTGATCCATACCCATATTCTTTTTTTTTGGCGTGCCATTGGTTTGTGAAAACTTATATGAAACTAACTTGGAAAAGCAGGTGTCATAGCCGTAGGTTTCCCGCAGCACCGTTGCCCCTCAGTACAGGAACTCCTTGTAGCAGAACTATAGATTAGTTCGAGTTAGTTGCCATGTCCAGGAGACAACCTGGTAAGAAATGTTACTAAAATGTTTTTGTTGATAGCTGCTTGCAGTGTTTGAGCAAGCGTACGTTGGAGTTGTTGAAATCACTTTGGTCATGACGAATCGTCAACATGGAAAAATCATCATTTTTTGTGTAATCCTCTATGAATGGGCCATGAAACAATCCATTTTCTGTAACTTAACCTGGGGGACAGGAAACCCTTGGGCTATACGGCTTCAAGCTGGTCCACTGGTCATGTTTGGAACACGGTGGATCGCTGGCCCAACCACTAGCTTAGTGAGTGGGACACTAATGAGGGCATAAGCCATTCAACTTGGAGGCAACTAATAATTCACACAAAACTTTGTATGTTTTTGTTTGTTTTTGTTTTAGCGCCAATCGTTTTGTCTCGATTCTATTAAATTATATTAAATTAAAGCACGCAAATTACTGTATGGAGTAGATCGCCATGCACCTATACAGATTTTTGTTGTCTTTTTTGTCTAAAATTGATTTACCACAGAATCAATTGAATCAAACAACACTTAAAGTTAAACTATGTTTATCTATTTTTGTTGGGGTTTCAATCAAGCACCAAGATGAGCATCTTGTGGCCAGAACTCGACATGTATCTCTGAACTGAGGTTTATCTGGTTGCCCTCCATCCATGCAGAGCATCAACGAGTGCTGGAAGCTAGACGACCCTGTTGAGTCTGAAGAATCAGGGGAGAATGTAATGCCAAGAAGCTGGCTGGTCGCTTCTGTTTCACAGTTTCACATGTTATTTAGTACATATATTGTGATATCATGATGCATCATTGATATTCCCAAGAACACCTATTAGATACACATCGTACAAGGTTGTGCCCCCCAGTGAAATGTTTGTTGGTTTATACCCCTCTAAAACTGTAGGTATATCTACCGTAAACCCTGAAATTATAGGACTTATAAACTCACTTTGCTGACGAACTGGGGCCGCACCCTCTACAGTAGGATGGTATTATAGAATGGGTTATAGTTATTATACATAACTTAAGTATGTATGGGTGTATATATATATATATTATATACATGTATATATGATATATGCTCATCACTTGTTAGTGTATTCTATCTTTCTATAACAATTTGCTATCGCGAGCAATGGCAAAAACCTATTGAACATTCTCAAACTAATTGCCTTCATACGTCACTGATATGTTGGATGTAAAGCCCCAACCACTCACCGCCAGCACCGGATTGCCGCTTTGATTTTCGGCTGCTCTCCGCTGGACTTCAAAGCTGATAGCTGATCATACCCACATTTCTCTTGCCACAAATTGGCGTATCTCCCTTGTAGTGACAAGTCCGTATGACAGGCAGTTTCATATACTGTGTATATGCATATATATATATTGTTCAATCCTACTGCAAGGGGATGATGATCCAAATTGAGGCATATCATATCGTGTGATGGCTTCACCACCAACCAGTGATTCATTGTATTCGTCAGGAGTCCCTCCTCGTAAAGATCAAGGTTCAAAATCCCAGGAATCGTGATAGATTTCAACTGTTCTATCGTTTTTCTTGGTGTTTACTCCGGATTTTTCCATGATTTCCATGATTTTCCATGATTTTCCATGATTTCACCAATCAGATATTCCATGATTTCTTCAACTTCTTCCATGATTTTCCCCCCAGCGATGTCCGCTTTTCTTGGTCCCTTTTTCGCCAGGAAATCTCCGCGTCGTTTTCACTTTGCATTGGAGACCTGGGAGGACACGGTCACGGCACCTTGGATACTAAGGTAATACCTTGGGCCGGGCTTGGAATGATGCTGGGGGATGGTTAGAATCTGTTATAGAGTCTAATTGATATATATTGATATGATATATATATATGACTATAGTGGTTATAATCATGATATATAATCAATGATAATATACTATAATCATCATATATAATCATGGTATAGATGGCCCGTTTATGGATGGTTTACCTATTAAAAATGGTGATTTTCCATGGCTATGTTAAATAACCAGAGGGTAATATATATATATACCTCTGGTAAACTAACAGTTAGCGAACTGGAACATGGCCCAGTCGAAATAGTGGATTTACCCAGCTATAAAATGGTGATTTTCCATAGTTGTTTGTATGTTTACCAGAGGGTATATATATATATCCACTATATGACGATTTTAATATTTTATCATTGATTATATATTATGATTATAACCACTATAGTCATATATATATATATATATATCACCGTACCATAGTCATATATATATATATATACACATATATATATATAGGTACATATATATATATATATGAGGAATCAACCTATAGTCATATATAATCGTAATGATATATCACTCTATATGATTATAGTTGATTGTATTTGATTCTATGTGACTATGACTATGTCTGTGACTACAACTATGACTATGGATATAGTGAGTACATTGAATATATAGTCATTTCTCAATATATATATACATAATATATATATACATAATATATATATATATGTTATACCCACTATATAATAATATATGATTATAAGTGATTATATATTATGATTATAATTACTATAGTCATATATAATCATACTATATATATACATACATATCTATGGTTATGTAAAATATCTTGAATTTATAGAATCCATGATGACTATTGCTATGACTATAGATGTATGACTATGACTATGATATTCATCTATACTCATAGCATGTCATAACAATATGATGGCAAATGATATGATGAGAATCGATGACGACGATATATGATCATATGATATATGACTATACATGATGAATATAATATCATTGACAAGAAATGAAAAGTAATTAGTTTTGATGAACTATTCAGCACGTACTCGTAATTAATTGATGAACTATGCAGCATTTCTGTCGTCATTAACAACCTTTAATTATAAAAATTGTGCTCAGAATGAAATGGTTGTCTAATAACCAAGCAACCCTTGATTCGCCTGAAGGGGCGAACGTTAGGGGCGAACGTTAGGGGCGAACGTTGAGGCTACAAATGGCGGAAACCATGGTGAACTAAAACCCAAAAAGTTGGGATGTAACCCTGATAACTATGGTTGTGTACACACACACACACATATATATATATAATATATATATATATAACTATATATCTCTGGTTGGTGGTTTGGAGCATTTTTTTAACTTTTCCATATATTGGGAGTAATCATCCCAACTGACTCATATTTTTCAGAGGGGTAGGTGTACCACCAACCAGATATAGTTATATATATATATATATCCACTCATAACTGGAACTGCACTTCCAAGCTTCCAAGTAGTGATGTTCTGGATCCTCAATGACGAAGCGAGCCGCGAACTACGGCTGGAAATCGGGGGGGATGTCCCGGGGGATCCGCAGGAAATGTCGGGAAAACCAATCTGGTTGGTGGTTTTTCAAAGATTTGGATGATTTTCCAGAGATGAAAAAAATCCTTCCCATTGACTCATATTTTTCAGGGTAAAACCACCAGCCATGGATGCCATGGGTTCTCCATCGCCGAGGCCGCATGGGATGCCACCTTTCGAGAAATGGGTCAATTCGCTCCAGTGCCTGAGACGGGATGGGAAAGCCGGAAATGCATTCTCAATCATTTATATGGAAACGCCCTTGATCGGAAATATATGTTTGCCTTGGCTATACTGTATCTATATATACCCTCTGGTTATTTAACATAGCCATGGGAAGGAAATGGCTATTTAGTTCGATGGAAATATTGGATGATGATGCTGATTGATTAAGATAGTGATGATGGATGTATTCCCAGGACCACTTGACTTGAATTTGGATTCATTTACCTTGAATTTAACATCTTGGCTATACTGTATATATATATACATATTAATATATGACTATGCATATTACCACAGAGTTTCCGGAGGCCCGGAGGATGTAGGGAAAATTGTGGAGTCTGGAGGATTTTGTTTTTTTGCTTTTCATCGAATCTGGATTGAACAACCCGCGCGAAAATTCGTCAGTAAGATGCACATGTTTATTCATATATATATATATACATATATATATACATATGTATATATATACATATATATATATATACATATGTATATATATAGTAGATACAATACAATATAATACCCCCCTTCAAGAAGCCCCATGAAAGGCTTGGGTTTGGAAAAGGTGGTCTCTCTCGATCAGAGCAGATCTGTCTTTCTCGCCCCTTGAGGTGAACTTGGGCAGTGGCGGATACGCAGGCGGGTGATCTCCCACGGATGGCATGTCTAGATATCCCAACGGTTGTCTAAGGGAACCAGCCAATTTCAACCAATCATCGCCTCCAAAAAGGTACTCTAGGTAGGAGAATCAGCTGGTGAGATTCGTTTGTTGATAATTTGGCTACTGTATAGGCACTATGGCCTATAGCCAAATGTAATTCAACTTCAGGGTCCAGAGTCCGGTTCCCTTGCGCATGTTTAAATTGGCGTGGCGACAGTCCTGGACAACAGTCTTTTTTCCCAGATTTCGTGCGTACCACAATGTTTGGGTCGTCAAATGCCAATCTTGCTGAGTTGTCCTCTAGTCAGACTAAAGAATTTAGCAATGCAGTGGAACCCCATACCTTAAAGCATCTTAAAGCGAAGATCGCAACGCGGTAAACCCAGTAAACCTCGTTAAGTGGGGTGTATACCACTGCTCATGACGGCAGGTTATGATGGCATGTACATCCTGGAACGTGCGCGGGCTGAATCACAGGCGCGTGTTGTGTTCATCGGTTTCATCGGTTTTCGGGTCGCCAGGCTGTCCGGGCCCGGTGTTGGGGGGCCCATGGTGAAGACCCATAAGTTGGGATATAACCCCAAAATCATGGTTCTATCACCGCCAACTGGAACACCTCAAAGTAGGATACCAAATTGGAATACCCCCCCCCATCCCCCCCCCATTTTTCCGGTCGAAAAAAATCAAAGTCCAAAGCATTCAAAGCGCTGGTGCCCTAGTGACTGACCATCCGGTAGGTACCCTAGTGACCATCCAAAGCCCCAAAGCCCCGACATTAAGACCTTGGAAGTTGCGCCGTTCCAAGATCCTGTGGAGGGGGGTAATGAGTAGCTGGGAAATCCATGGAAATCTTCGAATTATTATGGAGGCCATAATGGGAAAATCATCTGTAAAGATGGGGATTTTCCAGCCAACCACGTTTGATGATACCGGAGGGTAGTTGTGTATCCTTGGGTGGAAGATCTTGGAATCCTCTAGATTTGCCACTTTCCTGTTCTCAAGTAAGAGGCTGTCACAGCGAGGTATACAACACTTTTTGGGTGCCAACATGCAACATCCGGCCTTGGAGAGTGTTCTGGATAATCTTGAGCCATCTTTCAAGTCAATGTCACGGTGAACGACTAGGGGACGCAAATCTTAGAACCCAACATGCAATGACGAGCAGTTTACTACTCATAGCAGGTAACTCGTAAACATTGGACCCACCCTTTGATAATCTAACATAGCCATTGAACTAACGTACTATATTATAGTATTATATATATACGTACATACAGATTTAATTATATAATTGGAATGTTATGAGAATATCATCGGGATATGATGGGATATACCTAAATAAATAAATGAATAAATAAATAACTGCATGAATGAATGAATTAATGAATGAATATATACATATAAATATATATCAAACATACACACATGCACATACAACCAGCTTGATACGATTTGTGTCTGACTGAACATAGGCTACACCCCGCAGTATGGCCATACGTTGGAGACGTATCGGGTGATGCCTGATGTCTTGTGAATAAGAGACTAGTTGTTTTGTTGTTTTGTTTGTTTTTTTAATGGAATACAACCATAGTAGAATCAGATCAAATTAACAATCTTGAAGGTCCATTTGGTTGAGTATCCCAGACTAGAAATGACATCTATGAAATCAACCAAACAGCTTTAGATTATCATGATTATCATGGAGTGCCCCAGATTTGGTTGAGAGGACGCACATCTATATTTTTGGGTAAAAACCACGATTTCCTGTAAACTTATCCTTAAACCTATACAAACTGACATGGAAATCCCAGAGAGTTTGTAGATGTCTATACCCTTTTCCTCGAACGCCTGACGACGCTCGGAATCCCAACGAGAGGATCATGTCCACAAAAGCCAGCTGTGTAAGTTCCAATGCACATCTGCCGCACATCATTCCCAACTATTTGGGTGTGGCTGATTGTGGCTGCTGGCATGGGGTAAGCCAGCTGTTTTTTGTTTTTCTTTGCATTCCCCTTGATGTTGGTCTATGGCGAAGTGGATCAAAACTCCGAGGAATTGCATTGATCATTGTTGATCAGTGTTGATCCAGTTCGCCAGGTCGCCATATCTCCATTTATTAAATTTATAGTTGTCGAAGATGCTTGGGTTTTTCCCTGTTTTTCCCTGTTCCAACTTGTTGCAACATGTTTTCCATGGCTCGACTTCAGCCACAGGCCCACACGGGCATGTTATTGACCTACTACAGCTACTCGGAAGACCTGCGAGGGACGGGCTATGACATGCACCATCTGCGGTAGCTATTCATAGGTATCCATATATTATTGTATATATATATATACATAGATTTCCTAAATGTACCCCCAAATCATCCAGATTTTCCATTATAAACCATCTATTTTGGGGTACCCCCCATTTTAGGAGACCTTCATATCTTTACATTGTACACTACACATGGAGAATATCATACTTGGCCGGGGCCGGGTTGAGCGGCTGAACGGAGACAATTCTGGTGAAACCCAGATAACATCTCACTACAGTATACTTGAAGATATTTTTTTCCCCAGTATCTAAGGTTGCTAAGTTAGGTGGACATTACACATCATTACACCTGCCATGGAGCATATTTATACCTAGTTGTATGATCTTGAAGTTCTGGCCATGCTCCCCTGTAGAGGAACCTCAAGATCCGATGGTTAAAGCCTCTCATGGGAATTTCGCCCCCTCCAATGGGTTCAATGTGAGCCCACTCCAATGTGCGCGCAGAAGAATCAGCGGGTACCACAGGGATGTCGCCCTGACGGCCTAAGGCAATTTCAATGCGACGTGGTTTCATCCAGAGACTTACTGTGCTCAGGCGGGAGAACCCAGGAATTTCTGGTGAATGATCCATGGCTGTTTTCATTCCATTTATACTGGTACCTCATTTGTGACTGGGTGAACCGTTATCATGATGTTTGGTAAATGTCCTCTAGTTGATGGTTCTGATATCTTACCAGGTCTTACCCTCCAGTAAACATAGTTACTTATGGTATAAATAGCCCATTGAGTTTCATGATTTATCCATCAAACATGGTGTGTGAATCCTTTATAGTGGGTGAGCCATTTCCATGGTAAATTGCCATCCCAGGGATGCAAAGTGTTACAGTATATCCCTGTTTCTGATGGCGAAATTACCATGTTTATTCACTATGTTTGTGTAAATTACAATGGTTCTTTTGTTGAAGCACCATTCTTGATGAGAGAACCACCATTGTTATCGCTTTTTTTATCGCTATCTTTATCCGTTACCATCCCCCATATCAACGATTCCCTTGGTCAAACTGTTACTTTGGGCCTTTGGTTCCAGTGAAACTAAGTGGTCAACGTAAACTTTAAACGACCATAGTTGTGGGGGTAATCCTACTAACTTAGCTTAAACACATGAAAAACCCATGGCTTTGCCCATCAAAGTCACCTCAACTGCAGGGTTTTCATCACGAGGTCCAACACATTTTGGCGGAGCGAGTGCTGACCTGCAGCGAGGCGGTGAATCTGCTGCACCCCGAGTATGGCCAGGAGTCCTCGATGGCAACATTCACTGAGTTCACCGGGAAATCCATAGGGGTACCGGGAAAATCAATGACTGGTTGGTGGTTTGGAACATGACTGGATTATGACTTTCCCATCATATTGGGAATGTCATATAATGTCATCATCCCAACTGGCTTTCACTCCATGATTTCAGAGGGGTAGGGCTCAAAACCACCAACCAGATGAAGATGGTCCAGAAATGGAGCTATGAATGGGAACATATGAATGACACGTGTTTTTTTTTGTTGGAGGTTGTAATGAACTAAATGGAGGATATTTCCAGTAACTAATTGTATACCAGCGGGTACCCAACTGTTGATTGGTTGTAAAATGGTTGATTTAAGTACCAAATACCGTGGCGTATGTGTTTTAACATGTTTTAACCACTCGTTACATGTGGATCAAATTGGTTAATTCTGAAATAGGAGCTGATTAACATTGATTATATAACTATTTTTGTGCCTACCTTGTTTATTATGTTGGATATATTGATCCATACAATCATGCTATTCTATCCCCATGTGTTTGCTATGTCCCATCTTGTATTTGTTAATAGGAGCTGCTGTGGAGAGTTAGGACATCAGAGTTGTTTAAGTTTATAACCATACTGTATTGCAGCTATATATATAATATATATATATGAATTATATATGAATATACATGAGTAATACCCTCAGTTACATATAGGTTATATAATATTGGTCAGAATTACACCACTTCCCATTTGGGATGACATCCAACCGTCGGGCCTACTTCAAACATCCCGTTGTTTTCTTTTGGGTGCGTAGCCACTTCTGAATCGTTTCTACAGCTGGTCCATGGTCTACAGTTGAGCCCCAAATGGAACAGCCTTGTGAAACACGTCTCTTCCTCCAGGGGTATCTGATGAAATCTCCATGGATCTGCACTGACCTGTGGTGTATATCCAATCCGGCCCTCAGAGATGAGATGGTCATAGCATTCACCAGAAAGTCGAACGCGAAAGTCGCGATTTCGGTCACGGCCGACAAAACTTGCTGCCTGACCAGACCTAGATGTGCTGAGTCGATGATTTGACGTATTTGTGGAACATCGGAACATCCACCGCCCGACTGGTGAATGTATAGCTGGTTGGTGGTTTGAAACATGGCTTTTATTTTCCATTTCATATATGGGATGTCATCCCAACCCCATTGACTCATATTTTTCAAGATGGTTATTGCACCACCAACCAGATAATTTACCCATGGATTTTCCATTAAAAGATGGTCATTTGCCCATTTATAGATGGTTAAAACCCCCAACCAGATACCGGTAGTTACTTTTCCTTTTTGGGGTCAATCCAAGTGATCCAAAAACACTCCTCCCCTTGTGAGGAGTATTTGGATGCCACCGGAGACCTTGGTGGTATCGAAGACGCTGGAAACGGTTCCATCCGCTTGAAGTGCTGGAAGGACATGATACGCCAGGGAGAACTAGGTGAATTCTATGGTTTTATGATTGTTTTATGGCAGATATATCCACAGTCGATGGGTTTATAAAGAAACTATCACTGGGTCACTGGGGGACACCACCTGAAAAAGCTGTGGAAATTCATGCATGCTTGTTTCCCATTTGGACAAGATCCATATTTCATCTGGATTTTCCTTATCGATATTAGTTTACTGGAGAGTACTCTTCACTCATCCTTCTGTATTGAGCCATGACAAATACTCAACAGTTGATTGAAATACATAGTGGCTTAATGTGGCTTATACGAAGTGGGTTATTGGGTATGCTATATATAATCCATCATGGAGAATGCATGGGATTGGTGGTTTTCCAGGTTGATTTGAGCCATGTGCCAGGGTCAACAGGGTCAACAGCTTGGTGCAGCTGAGGTGAAAAAATAAGGAATAACCAATGGCTGTAACCTTGGTATTTTAACCCCCAAAAGTTGGGATCGGTTAGGATACCCTGGAAAAAACAACATGAACAACTATATCACTATATCCCCTTAGTTCACTGGAACTGCACTTCCAAGATGTGGCTGAGCCTTTTGGAGTCCTAGGAGAATGCCACAAGTTGGCAAAGGATTTATAAATGTCTTCACCATGTCTGACTTTTACCAGCTAATTAAGATATATACAATATATTACTAAATATTACTAGTATATTGCTAATAGAGCAATCCTCAAGAGTTAAGGATTGGATCGAACCATATTGAAGCCATCAATATATCTCAGTCATCAAAAATCCCTTCCTCCAGGGCTAGTCCCGTGGTACCCGACATCTCGTACTTATGCACATACTTACTTTACAACATATACATCTTATATCATCTTATAGTGATCCCGAAAAAAGATAGAAACATCAACCCAGTCAACTCCAACGAAAGAAGTGTTCGAAAACACTCTTCGGTTTTCTATTATAAGCAGTGATATAGTATAGTTATAGTTATAGTTATAGTTATAGTTATAGTTATAGTATAGTATAGTTATAGTTGTAGTATAATAGTATGTATATAATAGTATTCTATATACTATGTATTATATACTATATATATATATATATGTAAAACATGCATAGCTCATGACGCGGCATCCCCTAGTCACCCAGCCCGGCGCAGGATCGATGGTGGGTGGCTCCGGCCTGTCGAAACAACGACGTCGACGTGGAGCGCTGCGTGGCGGTTGTGACGTCTGGCGCTGGCTGGGGCCTCCACTTCATGATCCAGCAGGTGCTTCATGGAACTTACCATCGGGTTGATTGTTATAGGATACCCATGGATATGCTCATCTCATAGAATTGGATGATATTGGATGATGGGAACATTTGAACCGAAAACCCCTATATTTGATGGTAAAAACCGGTAAAAACCTGCAGGTTTTGCTTCAAACATAGAATTGGATGATGGGAAAATTGTGCTTCAAACATAGATATTTCTGGATGAAATGGAAATTTAGGGATGATATCATGCCAATGGAAACCTCCAAATATACTATCATAGAATTGGATGATGGGAAAATTTACAGATGGTAAAAACCTGCAGGTTTTATGGTTAAGATTTTCCCGTGAACACCAATCCATTGCTTCAAAGGACAACGCGATTGACCATGGTGCAAAACGCACCATGTTTCAATCATGTTTCAACCATTTTATGATTAAACATGAAGATAACTGGTGATAACATGATTTTAAAAAAACATACTATGGTTTTAACAATGTTTTAACCATTTTATATACTGTATGAAAATGGTTGTTTTTTTTTGGGAAACTGTGACAACACTGAATAAAATTTCAATGGCGAGGGTTGCAACCACAGTATCAGACGTCTAGTTTCATAGGTCTTACTATCCAAACTGGGGTTCGAATCATCTAAAATGGTTGGAGAACCTTAAGCGGAAACAATGGTTTTTAAATGTTTTTAACATGAATTGATTTGGGGTTGCCTGTTTTTTTTTCCATGATCCAAGTCCGGGAGGGTTTCGAAAGTTTGAAAAGAGCCGGTGAACAAAGATTCCATCGGTTTTTTGTTTGTGATCAAAAATTGTGTGTTTTCTGTTGGATTTTTTTTGGTCTGGTCCGAGGTTCCAAACCTTGTTCAATCGTTTTCAACGGGAGATGATGAGTGGGGTTTTCGTTCAGATGTCTTCAGATGGATTGAACTTTGGAAGATCAATTCCTTCTCCGGTTGGTGGTTTCAAACATTTGGATTATTTTCCATTTCATATATGGGATGTCATCCCAACCCCATTGACGAACTCCATCATTTTTCAAGATGGTTAAAACATGTTAAAACCAGCAACCAGTTCTGGTTGATTTGAAGACAGTCTACAGAGTCTACGGCTTTTGCAGGATGGATTTCCACGTGATCCATGGGATTTTCAATGGCCCTAAACCAGCATCCATAGATGCAGAATCACAATCCTCGATCATTGTTGGCATGGGCCAAACATGTTAAGCTGGGAATCCCATAAAAAAAGCTCGGAGGGTATGTATCTATGCAGACATATCTACATGTATCTGTGCATATTTGTACAGTATTGTACATATGTGACTGTATATACGAATGTGTATGGTTAAGCAAATGACATGTATATATATCCACATAGATATATCATATCTGCATAGATATCATATCTGCATAGACATACACAGTATGAGACAATTACATACATATATACCAAGAGTTACCAAATTCACATTTCCTCCGCACCACCACTTTTCTGGCATGTATGTCTAGTAACCCCCAAAAAAAATTGAACAAAAAACCCTGGAAATTATAGAGAAAACAGAAAATCGAACTACCATCCTGGCATTCTTTTCGGCATCTTATTTGGGGGTGCCTATATATTAGATAGACACATATATATATTTATATATATTTATGTGTACGTGTATGTCCTCTGATGTTCACCAGGGTTGACCCTTCCAGATTTCAGCCACAGGCATTTTGGCACAACATGCCGCTGGCATTTGCAACGGCCATCAGCGAACAGTACATCTCCATTAACCGCGAATTTCAGTGCCTTGAAACAGGGCGTGGGGGATAGGATGTTCTAAGAATCACACGGCAACTTTTGTGTAAAACGTACTGCTGTGTCTTACTATATTTTGTTAGATTGTATTATGCAATATTATATTGTATACATTAATGGTAAATTATAACGTATTTATTGTATCGTAATTATTATCTCGAAATATTATATTATATTGTATTGTATTATATTATATTATATTATATCATATTTATTATATTATATCATATTATATTATATTATTATACTGTATTGTGTTATATGATATCTATTGATATGATTATATATACATATATTACGCGTTATTATTGTACACGATATTATATTATATGATATGTTAATATATGATATGATATATTATATGATAGACTATATTATCTATATAATATATTATATATTATATATTATATATTATATAATATATATTATATATTATATAATATATATTATATATTATATTATATATTATATATATTATATGTTATATATTATATATTATATATTATTAATTATTATTTATTATTATTATTTATCATTATTTATCTTATGTTTTATTATATTGTATTGCATTGTATTTTATTACATTATATTGTAATGCATTATATTCCATTCTATTGTATTGTGTTATATTATATTATGTTATGTTATGTTGATTTTTGCTACTCCATTAATTAATTTATGTTATGTTGTGATATTACACTATTCAGACTTATTTTATATACAACCATGTGTAACCTACGGTATATTCACTGGGAATACAGCATACCTTTGTTTTTCCCTCGTGTTTTAAACGAATCCAGGTCGGTGTTGTACTGGTGGACGCCCGATGAAACCTTTGTGCTGCAGAAAGGGATGCCCCTGGTGTTCCCCCCTCACAGCGTCACTTGGACCTGGATGACGGGCTTTCGGGAAGCTGAAAAACCGAGATGCTGTGAGAAGGAGACATAAGTGCACACAATTCATAGTACACTTCTATATCCTCTTTGATACACTTTATGGTACTTCAACGGTATATATATACTGTATATAGTATCCTAAGATACACAATGGTACTTCAATGATACTTCAACGGTACAGTATGTTTAAATCTTTTATCGTACACAATGGTACACTTCGATATCTTCTATACCATATGTGCTTCAAATATGATATGAACATATATGAACAACTCTTCTTTATGATATGTACTGGACTATTGAATGTAAAATCTAAAAATGAAGATGTGATGGAGATAAATTGGACGTCTCGGAATCTCGGAATCTCGGATGATCCCAGACGGGTGGCAAGGGCAGTTTCCCATGGAGCCTCTGCCTGTTGGAATTGTATAAAGTTATTGGGTTATGACCAAGGTGCTGTCCATCTACTAGCTTCAGGGACCATTCCATTAGAGGATTTTACGATGCGAATGTAGGCTGCACTTGACGAAAACCAAGCAGAGGCAGTGCCGAAGCGACTAAAGAGTCATTCTGAAATGTTTCATACTCTGGGTTGTTGTTGTGGAGGGTTGTGATTGTGGTTGTTGTTATTGTGGTTGTTGTTATTGTGGCGGTTGTGGTTGTGGTTGTTGTTGTTGTTGTTGTGGTTGTGTTGTCATGTTCTTGTTTGTGTTCTTGTTCTCGTTTTGATCGTGGTTCTTGCACCTGTTTTGGACGTCTTGAGGCAATGCTCATGTACAACATCGTTGCAAGACTTGTTCTTTTGCTTCAGGGTTCTTGCTAAAGAAATAACATCCGGATGAAATATAATGACCTCAGTGTCACGTCACTGAAACGAAGGATAACAATGGTTAGTAGTGGTAGCTTTCTTGAAATTACCTTGTTTCAGGCATTTTCATGTCAATGAGTTATCAAGTTATCATAATTCAACCATGTATATATATAATATGATTATATATATATATATCCCATTGTATCCCATTAAAATTCCATTTATATCGAGTTAACACCAATATGATATGCATCCGAAGTCTTCAAAGTTTGGCTCTCCTTCAGATGACTCTCCATGCAGCTGCCAGGTGTCGGAGTACAAGGCCGGCATTTACGCCAGCGCACCACGTCGCCGTAGTTTGTTCAAATGGTCTGCAGCAGGGATGGATATAGTGCCTGGACTGCAAGTGCTGAACAACTTTTGGGCAGTCAAAATTGTCAAAATTATTTTTCATACTTCATTTTCATTCAGTTTACCTTGGTTTTTCCTTAGTTTTCCAATGGGGTTTCAGTTTTACCGTGGTTTTTCCAATCGGTTTTTCCAACGCCCGGGAGATGCTTCCCACGCGAGGTGGCGGATCGCGCCTACGGCTTGGCAAGCAATTTAAACATTGGATGCTTGGGGGCCGGATTTTTTTTGGGGGGTCCGTGGCAACTGGCAGTGTGTCAAAACCTGGTACCCCTGGTGAACATCAAAATAGCTGGTAAATGGATGTTCATCCCCCTAAAAATGCTATTATTGGGTATTGATCCATACCCAACTGTTTTATTTTTGGGATTTGAAAGTGGATAGTACTGGAACATCTAAAAAAAACTATGATAGCTATGGTAAATATTAAAATGAATCTGAAAACCTATCTTAGAATCTAGAGAATTGATGTATCTTAATCTATCTGAAAATCGATCTAAATCTGTCTTAAGCTTAATTTGCCTTAATCTGCGTCAATCTGTTTTTATCAACCAATAAATTCAGCAATTAATGATTCAATCAATGAATCAACAAATCAACAAATCAATCAGCAAATCAATCAGCAAATCAATAAAACAATCTATCAATCAATCAATTCATCAATCAATCAATTCATCAATCAATCAATTCATCTATCAATCAATTCATCTATCAATCTATCAATTCATCAATCAATCAAGCAAGCAAGCAAGCAATCAATTAATCAATCAATCAATCAACGAACCAATCAATCAATCAACCAAGCAACCAACCAATCAAGTAATCAATCAATCAACCAACCAATCAATCAATCAATCAATCAATCAATCAGTCAAAACACGTATATACATTATATATATACATATACCTTAGTCTGATCAATTTGATCTCTTTTTGCGCCAAAAATGGGTCATTTCCTGCACTCGTGTTTTTTTCGACAATCACCAGGTCCAGGGAGGCTTTAACCCGACGTTTTTGCCGAATATGTTTTTTCTGGGTTGAAATTCTGAAACCACCAGCCATTTACAGGCAATTTTTATATATAAATCTTAGCGTTGAACTCTGCTTTCCCATAGCTGCCATAGCTCCCAGGAGAAAGCGATATCTCCAATTTGCTGTTGTTGCACGCGCAGAACCTTCAAGATGATGGAGCAACGGAGATCTGGGAGACTTGGGCAGATGACCTACAGCCTGTGACAGCTTCAAATTCATTGGCCAAGCTGTGGATGAAATCAGGTAACAACCACCATCAACCACCTCTTTTTGACCCATCCCACGTATGGAAACATGGTGTTTCCACGTAGACCCAATCTGGTAGAACACTCCATCGCCGGGAGTTCAAAATCCGGCGTGATACCAGATCGCCCTGTTGTTGGAGATGATCTCAATTATATCCTCTATAGATAGTTGGGTGATGTGAAGAGTTAGAACCTTTGCCAACTATCTATAGTGAATATCATTGATATAATCCTTTTCTATCCAACAACTACAAGCTGTATTGGATAGTTGGATCATATTTATCATTTCCCCAATAGATAGCTGGTCATATCCATCAACTATTGGATATAAACATATTATAGTCCAACTATCTACAATGATAGTGAATTCATATACAGCTATATAGATCTATATAGTATAGCAACTGTCTACAACCTTTGGCCATGCCCTTTTGTTGCCACCTTTCGCCGCTTTCTCAGGACACAGCCTGCCAGTGGTTGAAGGAAAATACCAATGCCTGGAAGAGCTGGGTGCCGGATCAGACCGTCTGTGCTGTGGGGAAAGGCCGGGACGACTTGACCATGGAAAACCCATAATATATAATCATAATATATAATCATAGTATATAATCATAATATATAATCATAATATATCATAATATATAATCAATGATAATATATTACAATAATCATATAGTGAATATAACATATATATACCCTCTGGTTATGACTGACATAGCCATGGAAAGATCCACCATGCTATGAATAGGTAAACCATCGATCTCAATGGGTCATCTATACCATGGCAAACTGTTAGTCATAACCAGAGGGTAACTTTTCACGGGTGAAACGAATTGAGAGACTGGAAGCGGCACTCTGAAAAGGAGGACCGTCAACAGTTGAGTCCAGGCAAAGCATGGCAAAGCTACATCTGATGGAGGGTTTCAAATGTCTTGAGTTTTCATGTTCTATCCCAGCCACTGTAAAATGTGATGATGATCCCCCAAACACATTTTTGCGGCGAAGACTGCATCGTCATTTGAATCATGTTTTAGGTAGACCGATGGCTGACTGTCTAGGTTGATATGACCAGGTGTCATGGTTAGCCATGAAAACCAGTTGCAACACCTGTGGCATGGCCCATTGATCACCGCCACGACGGCTGGAGGCTTGGTGGATTTGCAAGGAAACTTTGTAATGCAACGCCACTGGGAGTTGAACGGGGGGTCCCCAGGTCAGTGATGTTTCTCCCTTGGGTTTTTATTGGTGGAATGCTTCGCAAGAGAACAAACCATAAAAATTCCTTGGACCTCGTCCTAAGGGAATGGGATCTTCCACTAGTCCACGTTGACGTCAACGTTCAAGGCTTAGAGGTCCAGAATTCTGTCAATGTTTAGTCTAGTAGCATCACATGAAAGATAAATTGGCGCCGAACAGCTTGACCATGCCAGTGAGTTGGTAGTTGGAAGACAACTTTCCTCTTCAAATGCTGGATTCTCAAAGTCTAATTATGATGTTTAGTGCGGGGAACATGGAAAAATGAAGAAACATGAAGAAACATGGAACATATCAAACCATGGATTGTTTTCCCGGCTTGGGGGATGCTCATCAATCCATCAACAGGGATTTATCCATCCATATCTATTCATTGTAAGGATTCCCATTATCCCAGTTGCGGGATGGATAAACCATATGGCAGCTTTTTTCATTTGTAACCCCCAAAAAGAAAAGAACAATCCCACCAAACTAGTGATTATCAGATTGATAATGAATAATATACGTATGTACTTTTCAGCTATTTTCTATATCTTTACTATAGGGTTATAGGGGTTTACTGTCTAAAAAAAAACCTTCTTTAGCTTGAACGGACATCAAATCGCAGGTGAGCAAGCGGTGAATTGCGGTGTATGTCCCCCCGGATTCGCCTCGCAGAAAGAAGGGGCCACTCGTGTCTGGGCGTTCAGAGACGCGACACGTCGGAGAGCTGGATCTGTGGACCGTTTGGACAATATTACTGTATAGACTGTATAGAGTATAGAGGGTTTCCAGTATAAACCATTTAAACCATCCAGCTAGTGGGGTACCCCGATGACTATTGAAAGCCTCAGTAGCCGGGTAGCCCAAAATTTGATGGTATGGTGACTATGGTGAATGATCATTTTTCCATTTAAGATTGCCCCATATTTATTGGGGCCCTATTTTCAGACAAACCCACGAATCTTTGATATTCGCAAAGACAGACTTGATATTCGTAAAGACTGGAGATAAACATCTTAGGTTTATTTTGAACATGAACCTAGCAAAGCTTAGTAAATAGAGGAACATACCTTGGGTACTGTTTGATTCTGTTTGGTATGGTCTGAACAAATCAACACTTGCCTTCAATTGGCGCTCAAAAAATGAGGTACCAATGGCCGGACCCAAAATTATCCAATTCTTGGAATCAATAAGAATCACATCTCAGAATCATTTTTCAAAATGTTGTTCCCCAACATACTATAGAAACTATATACAGAAACTATATCTATAGATAAAAATATATATATATAGTTCCCCAAAGATAAAAAACTATAGATAAACAACATTATATAAACAACTATATACAGAAACATAAAATCCACAGTAGAATGGACATTGCTTCGAGGCAAACTTTTCAGGTTTTCAGGTGACATCCCAAAAGCAAACGAGGATTGCAAGGACAGCACGTGGCTGTGCCGTTGGGGTTATTTTATGGCTAGAAGTCATGGCTGACGACCCCCATTTGGAATTTCCAACTTCTGTGACTGCCATATAGCCCAGCTAGCAGCTAGTGGAAACTGCAGAACCGCTGGGGAACTCCGAGGCGTGTGCTCGCCCTGTGAGCCGGGCTTCTATCAGAACTCCTTTCGAGCCTCTTCCTGTACGGCCTGTGAGCTGGGTTCCATCGCTTCGGAACCAGGTGCCGCGGGGCCGGAAGCGTCTAGCGTTGATGTATGTTGATGTTTTGGGGGGTGAAACGGTGAACATGGATAAGAATAGGGAAGCATCAAACATGGCCTAAAAATGTGGGACTTCGGATATCCTGGGATTTTGGACTTACGACTGATGAATTTGTTGCTGACAATCAAAGCTGTTCACCTGCACCCCTTGGATGGTACCCTTCAACTGGTGATTTCGCAACCATCCACATATTATGATATATTATGTATGTTCTATAAATAAGATCTCCGTTGTATATCTTATGTCTAACTATCTTCAATATTAAAATCAATCATATAACAACACATATCTGGAAGTTTTGGATCTATCCATTTATCAATCTATCCATCTATCAATCTCCTAAATCTTGTCTGAATCATAGATATTCATGTATCTATCTATTTAGATATCTAATTTAGAATCGATCCATCTATCAATCATCCACAATAGATCAGTGATGGTTATGGACTTATGGATAGATATCTATCTCATCTATCATCCATCAATTATCTTCCACATCACTTGGGAATGATACATTATATATATATAATATGATGATGATGATGATGATGATGATGATGATGATGATGATGATGATGATTGATAGTTGGATGGTAGATCAAATTCAACTATCAATAGTGATGATATGTGATGTTCTTTCTTTTCTATAGATATTTATGACATTCAGTTTTTCAACTTTCATAACTTTCATTAAAAGATCATAGAAAATGACGAAAATGACGGTGTTCCCCATGTTTTCCTTACCCATAGGATCCATGGTGCTGCTATATATGGTAACATTTACCATCAATATACCCCAAATGTTAGTTTTATGGTAAATATACCCCCAATGTTAATATATATCCATAAATATATGGTAACATTTACCATAAATATACCATACATGGATCCTATGGGTTATGTTTTTTCGTTTTCTCTCCGCAAAAAATGCCGCAGGCTCCGAGACCTGCCGGCCCTGCAGCCTGGGAAGCTTCGCCAACCGCACCGGGCAGAGCACCTGCCACCGTTGCGGCGCGAAGGAGACTGAGTCGGTGCCGCGGCGGGGACTGGTTGGGGGATGGAAGATGTGGAAAAGGTACAGTGTGAGACCCCCCACTTATAAGTTGGTTTATAAGCCCCAGTAACTATAGTTCTAAGTACCATAAACCATAGTTATTGGAGTTATATACCAACCATGGAAAAGCCATGGAAAAGCCATGAAAAGCCTAAGGAAAAGCCTAATGGCAACCCATGGGGAAACCTCGGAAAACGATCTACTCAATTAAGGATGCTGGATTTTCGCTGGATTCTAGTGACTATAGTGGGATTTGACACTATTTTTTTGATGGACTATAGGGGGAGTTGAAAGAGAAAACAGTCCACCCAGGACTGAGAAATATTGAACCAACAAGAGCAAACACATCTGTTTAGGTGATATCATGGGGTAATGAGCTTTGGGGCTGTCCGAAAATGGTAGTATAAAATAGGATAAAGCCAATAATGATATGGAGATATTTTATGGAATATACATCATTATACATCGTATTTTACACTTACAGTTAGCTTACTATCGGATTTGTCCAAATATGAGACTGGTTGGTGGTTTCAAGCATTTTTTATTTTCCATCATATATTTTCATATATGGGATGTCATCCTTCCCATTGACGAATTCATATTTTTCAAGATGGTTATTGCACCACCAAAGATCAGAGGTACCCCAAAATGGCTATTCCTAACATGCAATGCATGCTGACAGGATCATCATGGATCCGTATTGGGATGACCAGTGGGGGTTAGCCAGCTACTTATTGGTCGGGTCATGAGTGAATTGCTTAGTTCGCCTCAGCTCCGGAAAAGCATCCTTACGCTCTGCCAGCTCTGAAAATTTACGAGAAAATCCAGATGACACTGCTATCAGCTCACGGACGGCCAAACACATCACAAAACCTCAGGTAACTCCCAGAGGTTACATGAGGTTACCCTCTGGTAAACGTTTACATAGCTATGGAAAGATCCACGATTTTATAGCTGGGTAAAGCCACTATTTCGACTGGGCCATTTTCCAGTTCGCAAACTGTAAACGTCATTACCAGAGGGCAAATCCCATTAAAATCACCATGTTCTCTTTGTTGGTGAAATCCGAAAAAAAACCACCATTAAACCATGTAAATCCCAACATTTTACCATGTCGGTTTCTCCCATTACCAGCTGAGGCTCAATGGACCACTAGTCTGGAGGTGAATTCCGGGTCCGACGGTTCCAGTCGATGGATTCAGGTCAGCGCCAAAGATCTCGCTGGTTTCACCATGAAAGATGGGCAAAAACGTCACTTCATGGGGAAAAAAGGGGATAGACATAGATAGAAATAGATATAAATGGATATATGATTATAGCATATTATGATATATTATGATATAATGCATAATATAATATGATATCGCCACTCCTATGATGTGGCTACAGATCGAGTTATTGGGGCATTGATCCACATTTTGTGAAAACCATATATATAGATGCAGTATACTTACTATAGAATATAACTTATATGCATACACGTACAAGTTTTTTTTTGGGTCCGGGGTCCAATCATTTTGGTCCATACCAAAAGTCGGGCAGAAGTCATGAACACGAGGCGTTTCACCCGGAGCGTACAGTTTTTCCGCAAAGTTGAAGGACTGGATGAAAACCAGTATCCCCAGAGAAAACACAGGAAAAGATTGAAATTGACCATTCTTATTTTAGAATTTGACTTTCATACTCGTTTGTATATTTTATATATATATGGTATAATCTTACGGCCAGGACGGGGGTGCTGCCCGGGGAAGTGCGTTTTGACTGCTCAGGGCCAGTGTTGTTTCCATTTTGGGATGTCGGCGGAATGGCCAAATGGCTGACGAGATTTGTTTCCAACACACAAGAAACCCTAAACCCTAAACCCCAAAACTTAAATCTGACATGAAACCCAACCCTAGGTAATCCTTGAAAGTAAAGATTCATCAACACCGTGGTGGCAAAAACAATCCCTAAATGAAACAGTGATAAACCCTCAACAAACCCTAAACAACCCCAAACAAAACCCAAACACACCCTAAAGAGAGGGTGACATGATAGTTTTTGTTTGGGTACTATACTTGCAGAGTTTGATCCACTTTGATGTTGTCGAGCCACGACGGACCTGCCATTTCTTCGCCGTTTTCAGAGGCTTGTTCACCTTGTTTGATAGAAACTTCCAAACAGAATTTAAACAGAATTTGATGAAACAATCATAAACAATCCAACTAGATAATTCCGAATGCCAGAATTTCTCTCCAAATTTCTTTCCAATTTTCTCTCTTTGTTGGTGACCAGAATTTCTGTCGGGCAGGTGCAAGGAGCAAGTTCTGCTGACTACTGTGCCTGTGTCCAGGGCACCTTTCTCTTTGAAGATCGATGCAAGGTGGGGGCCGCAGGGCCCCAAGACGTTTGGCCCGTGGAGGTTTCACCATCTCTGGCCATGATAAAATAATTCAATGGCTATGGCTATGGCTAATGTTTGCAATGGCTATGGCTATTGAAAATGGGATTTCATGGGATCGCTGATGAAATATGATGAATTATACATGTCTTCTTTGTGGGGGGAAATTGGTGTTTGGACCTCTAAAATGCTACAGCAATTTTCCCCTTTATCGGGGTAGACGTGGAACAACCTTGAAAATTGGGTTCAAAAACCGACCATGGGTTTATAGTTTATGGTAGATGAAACATGATAGGAGAGGAATATATGGGTGATATATGGGTGGTTTTGTATGCAAGGAGACGTTCAAACGTATATATGTTATGTTATGTTATGTTATGTTATGTCATGTTATGTATGTGAATGTCATGTTATGTAATGTAATGTTAATGTTAATGTTAATGTTCATGTAATGTAATGTATGTATGGATGTGTACAAAAATGAGGGTGCCCCAAAAGCATGCACAGTTTGACTATTTCAAAAGTCACCTTTTTGGCATACCGCTCAAAAAGTCGGAAAGACCGAAGTGGATTTGGAACAGAACATATGGGATTTACCCTCTGGTAAACTGTCACATAGCTATGGAAAATCACCATTTTTCATGGCGAAATCCACTATTTCTATGACCATTTTCAATAGCAAACTGTTAGTTTACCAGGCCGGGTATGAATATCACATAGCCCAAAAAATTGTTGATCTCAACAGAAAAATTGTGTGATCTCAACCGGCTGCATTTTAGGGTAATTTGAGACAAAGCCTTAAATCTATGAAGCAATCGGACACTGGTTTTTGAGATCGGTGCGTCTTTGGTGAGCGGCTTTAAGCACTTTGTTTGAAAAAGTAGATGAAAATTACATTCATCACTCAACACTGTCAACAACTTTGCTCCCCAGGTGTTTCTCTTTACATATCTTTAGATCAATCAAAAAGCTGGCTTCCCGACTACATTGATTAAACATTAATGAGATACCCTCTGGTGTCATCAAACATGGCTGGAAAGTCCTCCATTTAGATGATTTTCCCAACAAACAACCTCCATTTATAGTGGATCTTCCTATGGAAAAACCTCCACGGATTTTCTGATTTTCCGTTGTGAATTTTCCCAACAGAAAAGCTCCATAAAACAGCTGCAAAATTCAGAGATTTTCCCAGCTCCATGGCAGGCCTGCACGGAAGGTGCCAACTGTCCCGGCTCCAATCAACTTGAGGCGATCTTCGGGCTGAACCTTTCGATGGGGCTTTCCCTACAGCTGGTTGGTGGTTTCAAACATGGCCGTTATTTTCCATTTCATATACGGGATGTCATCCTTCCCATTGACGAACTCATATTTTTCAGAGGGGTTGAAACCACCAACCAGTAAGTCATGATGGATCCCCAGTCGTCACCATGGGTTAACCAGGTTAACCTTTACTGAAATGGATGATGACTTGGATGATGAGAATGGGCTACCCCCTTTTTTGGAAACCACCATCCATATCTTTCGGGGTTTCAAATACAGAAAAAACGGATCAGAGATCGAGTCGATGATTTTTTTTGCTTCCCAAATTGGGATTGGATGTATTGACCAGTTGGTGATTTCACCGACAGACTTGATGCGGATTGCGGAACTGGCAGATGTAACTCTGGTGGAACTTGAATGTTTGTTTTCACGTGCATTTCCATATTTAAGGGATAATTCTGATTGTTGATGACTGGACGTTTGGGATTGAAACTTGAAACCACCAATTCATGGTGCGTATGACAGCAAAACAATCCAGCCTAGATACAGCCATCAATCTCAGACTCCTGGAAATTATGAATGGAAGATCATCTATAGCATCCTAGGCAAATAGTGTGTCTCAGGAATCTTCAGTACCTGGTTCCAAAGGGTAAAAACCTACAGCACAAACCAGATTGATTTGAACCATTGTTTGTTATTCGTGGGTTTACGACATCAGGATTGACAGCAGGTGTCATTCCTGCCATGTTTTAGCTAACGGGTGCCAAACCGTACGTGTAGTTACACACATTTTCAACATGGGGTGGGGTGGGGTGGGGTGGGGATGTTAACGTTCGTTAGCAGTTGAAGACGCCACGCATGCTACGCTGAGCATGTGGTGAGGTGGAGATGTGTACGTTCGGTTGAAGTTGAACACGCCACTGCTGCTACGCTGATCATGGGGTGGGGATGGGGTGGGGTGGGGTGGGGATGTTCACGTTCGTTAGCATTTGAACACGCCACGCATGCTACGCTGAGCATGTGGTGGGGTGGAGATGTGAACGTTTGGTTGAAGTTGAACACGCCACTGCTGCTACGCTGATCATGGGGTGGGGTGGGGTGGGGATGTTAACGTTCGTTAGCATTTGAACACGCCACGCATGCGACGCTGAGCATGTGGTGGGGTGGAGATGTGAACGTTCGGTTGAAGTTGAACACGCCACTGCTGCTACGCTGATCATGGGGTGGGGATGGGGTGGGGTGGGGTGGGGATGTTCACGTTCGTTAGCATTTGAACACGCCACGCATGCTACGCTGAGCATGTGGTGGGGTGGAGATGTGAACGTTCGGTTGAAGTTGAACACGCCACTGCTGCTACGCTGATCATGGGGTGGGGATGGGGTGGGGTGGGGTGGGGATGTCAACGTATATCGTGTGTTCCCGTTACCTGTTTTGAGGAGTGCATCATAATAATTTATAATGGTTGTCATACTTCTGTTGATAGTGTCTTTCACCACGGTAACGATAGAGTTTCATATGTTGGTCATTATTGGATATGCTTGGTATGATAGCGATCTTTCATATCGTGAGGATAATAACTCATCAAATCACTAGTCAGTGAGGTCTACATGCACAATGATCAATGAAAGTGGCAAGGCAAAAAAGGTCCGAAATTTGTGCTGTAAGGGTTGCAAAATCAAAGAAAAATGACCTTTTTTGGGAACATTTTTTTCCTGATCAGAAGGCCACGAAACACTGAAAGGGTTGTCATTTTTTTCAGCATGTTGATGCGCCTACACGCGCGATTCCGCACCCGGCGGGATGTTTTACTTATAGTTCCTCTCGCAATTCACCCAATTTCGATGGCTCTGAATATCCTGAATTGTTCGGATTTTCTAGTCCCGGGGTAGCACTCTTCAGCCATTAAACGTTGCGGTGGGGCGAACAGTAAAGTTCAAAATCCCTGCATTTGCCGCGATTTTTCATCTAGAATCACCGGCATGAGGCCACTGCATGGGATGATGAATAGGTACGGATTAAATCATTCCCCCATTCCCTACTAAGCTCCAGTAAGCTTATGGGATAAGAAAACAAAAAGTCACGTTCTCGCTGGGGAGATCTGCTCAATGATGACTTATGATGCTTTTCAGAACGAGCATATATGACCATATTTTTGGGACTGTGTTCTATTATTCTATTGGTAATCCATTCCAATTTGGGTCTCCAATGAACTGTTGAGACACTTTGAGACCATAATTATCCATATAGCCTATAGCAACATATATAATGTATATATATATATATTATTATTATATAATATATATATATATATAGCACCCCTTAAGAAAAACAAATTCAAAAGATAGAAAACTAAAATCCCAACCTCCAGTAAAGTGATGAATTGAATATGTTCAAACACTGCCAGAGAACTCAAAGACACCCAAACACTGCCGCTCCGTCAACATCGTTCCCTGGAGATGCCTGGTACACAAGTACCTCATGTACATGTATACAGTATACATATAATTGCATTAATACATCCACATAAAAAAAACATACACATATAATCATATATACATAATATGTGTAAATATATACATTAAATATATATATATACACATACATACATACACTACACTACACTACACTACACTACACTACACTACATTACACTACACTACACTACATTACATTACATTACATTACATTACATTACATACATACATACATACGTACATTACATATTTTTACATACATTACATACATTACATACATTACATACATTACATACATCACATACATTACATACATCACATACATTTCATACAATACATACATTACATACATTACATACATTACATACATGACATACATGACATACATGACATACAGTACATACAGTACATACAGTACATACAGTACATACAGTACATACAGTACATACAGTACATACAGTACATACAAAACATACAAAACATACAGTACATACAGTACATACAGTACATGCAGTACATACAGTACATACAGTACATACAGTACATACAGTACATACAGTACATACAGTACATACAGTACATACATTACATACATTACATACATTACATACATTACATACAGTACATACAGTACATACAGTACATACAGTACATACAGTACATACAGTACATACAGCACATACAGCACATACAGCACATACAGCACATACAGCACATACAGCACATACAGCACATACAGCACATACAGCACATACAGCACATACAGCACATACAGGACATACAGTACATACAGTACATACAGTACATACAGTACATACAGTACATACAGTACATACAGTACATACAGTACATACAGTACATACAGTACATACAGTACATACAGCACATACATTGCATAACTTACATACATTACATACATTACTCCTTACCTCCTTACCTTGCACTACTACATTACATACATACTTAACATACATACATAATATACATACATAACATACATACATAACATACATACATTACATACATACATAGCATGCATACATAACATACATACATGACATACATACATAACATCCATACATAACATACATACATCACATACATACATAACATACATACATAACATACATACATAACATACATGCATACATACATAACATACATACAAACAGAACATACATACATACATACATAATACAAACACACATAACTAACATACATACATACATACATACAACATTACATACCTCCATACATACTCCATACATACATACATACATACATACATACATACATACATACATACATACATACATACATACATACATACATACATACATACATACATACAACATACATACATACATACATACATACATACATACATACATACATACATACATACATACATACATACATACATACATAGATAGATAGATAGATAGATAGATAGATAGATAGATGCATACATACACACATACACACATACACACATACACACATACACATGCACACATGCACACATGCACACATGCAGACATACAGACATACATACATACATATATATACATACATACATCCATACATCCATACATCCATACATCCATACATCCATACATCCCTACATCCATGCATCCCTACATCCCTACATCCGTACATCCGTACATCCGTACATCCGTCCATCCGTCCATCCGTCCATGCGTCCATCCGTCCATCTGTCCATCCGTCCATCCGTCCATCCGTCCATCCGTCCATCCGTCCATCCGTCCATCCGTCCATCCGTCCCTCCATACATCCGTCCCTCCATACATCCATACATCCATACATCCATCCATCCATACATCCATACATCCATACATCCACACATCCATACATCCACACATCCATACATTCATACATCCAAAAATCCATACATCCATACATCCATACGCCATACATCCATACATCCATACATCCGTACAACCATACATCCCTACATCCCTACATCCATACATCCATCCATCCATACATCCATACATCCATACATCCATACATCCATACATCCATGCATCCATACATCCATACATCCATACATCCATCCACACATCCACACATCCATACATCCATACATCCATGCATCCATACATCCATACATCCATTCATCCATACATCCATACATCCATACATCCATACATCCATACATCCATACATCCATACATCCATGCATCCATACATCCATACAGACAGACAGACAGACATACAGACATACAGACATTCAGACATACAGACATACAGACATACAGACAGACATACAGACATACAGACATACGACTACGCTCAACATACAGACATAACAGACCTACGACATATACAGGACAGTAATCATACATACATCACAGACATACAGACATACTACATACCGACATACATCCATCAGAACTACAGACTACAGACATACAGACATACAGACATACAGACAATACAGACATAGCATATACATACACAGACATCCGACTACATACATTCAGACATCAGACTACCGACGTCAACTACAGACATACATGCATGCATGCATACATACATACAGACATACAGACATACATACAAACAGACATACATACATACAGACATACAGACATACAGACATACATACAGAGATACATACAGACATACAGACATACAGACATACAGACATACAGACATACAGACATACAGACATACAGACATACAGACATACAGACATACAGACATACAGACATACAGACATTCAGACATTCAGACATACAGACATACAGACATACAGACATTCAGACATACAGACATACAGACACACAGACAGACAGACAGACAGACAGACATACAGACATACAGACATACATACAGACAGACGGACGGACGGACGGACAGACAGACAGACATACAGACATACAGACATACAGACACACAGACATACAGACACACAGACATACAGACATACAGACATACACACATACACACATACAGACATACAGACATACAGACATACAGACATACAGACATACAGACATACAGACATACAAACAGACATACAGACATACAGACATACAGACATACATACATACAGACTTACAGACATACAGACATACAGACATACAGACATACAGACATACATACATACA
Organism: Cladocopium goreaui; assembly: GCA_947184155.2. Lineage (NCBI taxonomy): Eukaryota > Dinophyceae > Suessiales > Symbiodiniaceae > Cladocopium > Cladocopium goreaui. The sequence continues at coordinate 384,887 of CAMXCT020006602.1, forward strand.
TACAAACAGACATACAGACATACAGACATACAGACTTACAGACATACAGACATACAGACATACAGACATACAGACATACAGACAT
>CAMXCT020006603.1:0-25000 GCA_947184155.2 Cladocopium goreaui
CAAAAAAAAGTGTTTGAATCACATAATGCAGTTAACGTTCAAATCATTGTATCATCAAAGGCACTCAGAACAGCTCGCAGCTTGTTTCCCGTGACTGGCTTGAATTTCCCCATTCAAACCAAAACGCAGTTACTTTGACTTGCGTTTGTGCCAATGACGAACCATTGGTTTGTTGGCATCAATTTCTAAAAATAGATTCACCGCATCATTCGCTGTGATTTTGAACATGATGTCCTTCAATTCCTCAGATTTGATTTGACCAAGGGCTTATTTGCATGAATTGTAGATTCACGCTAGATTCAATGAATTCTCAAATTCCGAATGAAATTCCCTCACCAAAAAGCCCAGCTTCGGAATCACCACGTTGCTCACCTTCTGTCACGAAGGCAGTTGCAGTGGCTCCGACCGTTTTGAACCTCGCAGCTCTCTCCTGAGATGCAACCCGGATGCAGCCAAAGGGATGGAGGGTGGGCAGTGGAATGGTCAGCAGGCATTTATTAAGCTATGAAATTCGCCAAGCGGCCAAGAACTCTTGTTTATCATCAATCAGCGTCCAGGGGTTGACGGAGCTACTCACCACTGCCGCAACCCGGGGATACTGCGCACGAAATAACCCAGACATCCAGCATATTCTTCTCACCGAACATGGTACCTTCCTGATTAGTAGGGTGCGGCTAAAACTGTGGAACATGCCCATTTGAAATTGTTGAAACCATAATGATGGCTATCTTCCAAAATTTAGATGCAGTCCAGGCACTTGTACCCAATCAGCATCCCATCAGACCCTCTGCTGATGAAGTATTCGGCTGTGGCCAAGTACCTTTGTTATGAAATAATTGGAGGAATCATCGATCACCAATAATAATACCAGGTTAATAAACAAATGTGCCAATTAAGTTGGATAATTTCCAGGATTTCCAAGGAACATCCCCTTGAAGAATGCCAAGAACGCCGCAGTGATATGAGGTCTCAATGGGTTTGATTGGATAGCAATGTTGACTTCCTGCCTCAGATTTGGAGACCCAATGTTCACAACCAAGAAAAATTTTATCAAGTGAGGAATGACATCGAACATGGGCATGATAATTAAGGTAAGGAGAACCAAGACACGCTGATGTGGTCAACTTGGCACCCGAATCACGAATGGCATTTCTGATCTTCTGGGTTGACACAGGAGTTGCCAGCAAGACCCTCATATCCTTGAACTCAGGAAGCTTTTTGGTCGTGACTTCCAGGGCTAGATCACCTTAGTTAAGGGGAGAGTATGTTCAGCCACAATCCAGTAGTAGTAGAGACATAATAATTTGTGATATTTGAACCAATAATGAACTTGAATTAAGGAACGTTTTTGGACATCTTTCAGATATGTCTTCTGACGCTTGGCATCAGCCACTTCCTGTTCAGAAGCCTCTCTGGATAATCGCCTTCGTTTTCGCCCAGAAGCGAAAATCAAGCCTTGTCGAAAGGCCCTCAAACCTTGGTTGCATACCGGGGGTTTTGCAGAAAACAAACTGGATCCAGGCATGGTTCATAAACCCAGTCTAGTGTTCAATCTTGATAAGGTTCAGGGGCGTACCACATAAGAAGTTGGTTTGGATTCCGGGTGTCATCCATAATATCCATAATGGGTGAGCGTAGACAATTAATAACTCTGATGGCTCAAATCATCAACTTAAAAAAAAAAAACTACTATAGAGCAGGGTCCAAAACACCAAATATGTTTTCACTCAGTCAAAAAACATATATGGAAATTAGACCAAATCACGTTTCTGTTTCTCTTGTTCAGAACTGCGATTTCTTTCCTTTTGATGATCTTGTGACCACATAGCCGATGCTAGTCGCCGAACTTGTTTGGAACCATTAGGACAGTGGCCATTCGATTTAACCGCTGCCTTCACATTCTCCCTACGCCTCTTCAGCCAACTAGATGCATTTGCCCAAGCCAATGTCTCACGTGATTGCCCAGGCCCGGTCTGCTTCTTGGTGCGTCGCATGCAAAGCCGCTTGGTGGACTCAGCGCTGGCTTTTCAGGTATCATCACTCACCAAGGGATTACAATGGCCATCAAACTTGATTCACGGAACCAATTTCAATGAGGTAGTACTTTCAAAAGGCCGTGATTGTTCCCGATATGCAAAAACTTGACACCAAGAAAATTATTTCAAGTCAAGCGACTTGTCTGTGTGAACCATAATGCGTCGCCTTTGCTTTTCGGCAGGTGATCAAGATAGATAAACTCACAGAAGTAAGTTCATTGGTGGCCCAATCAATCAAACCCCAACAACATAGAGTAAAGACTACCATTGTTGCAGGTAGGGCTCCCATTCTTGTTGCGCCATCATGATGAGCCTCAAAGGCCGCTTTCGGCTAGTGATGTCAACTTATGTTAGGATTGCCAACACATGAAATTACAAAACAATAATAACATTCCCAGAATTGAAAACCCAGACATTTCGGGATTGTTGAACTGAACCTTACAAGATGGTTATTTATTTTGGTAGTGATTAAACCTGCTACTGCTACTATAATATTAATCATAGGTAACTTATGATAATTATTATTAGTAACTAATAGCAGGTTTATTTATGATTTAGTTTCATCTTTCCCCGTTAATAGTAATCAGTGATCATTCTTTGACAAGTTGATCTTAACCCGGTCTTAGTGGGAAAAAACAAAACTTATCAGAATAAGAATCTCCGGCACTCATCCCTTTTGTGTTCAGGGTATTGGATAGCCAAGACTTCATCATTCGCCAGGGAAGTAGGGATTTCTCTCTTCACGTGTTTTGCCCAAGACCCGATGGAGAAACTCCGTTCCACCCCGGATGAACTGAAACCCCATGCAGCGCATCGGATGAGCACGAACTTGACCAGGTCCATGGGTTTCCTCTTCTCCATCTTTACCTCAGGCGGCTCATGCATGCCACGGGTAACACCTGTGGGTACAAGTGAAATTAAGAACATGGGGTACATCTGATGGGGTCGATCATTCAGGTAAAATCTCAAATCATATAACAATAATAAATAGTCAATAAATTGATTTTAGGTTAATAACCGACCTAAGTAGTAGTGATTGATTATCATTGATCAATGGCTTAATGGATGGTGACCTGGCGTGTAACCAACTTGGACGGATGATCATTGCCTACCAAGCGGAGATCTATGGCGGCAAAAACCCTCGTGTGATAATGTGTGCAAATGTGAAGTGCCACTGGGCTACGGCTAGGCACAAAGACACAATGGTTGCAAAGGCTATGGTGCCAGTACGGAGACCACACAACTGCTGAGCAACCAGTGGTTAATCTGGGATGTTTCCAAAACCATTCCGAAAAAGGCCACGAATTTCAGGGAGTGGCACAATTTGACGGCAACAAGATACAAGTTCTTGGCACTCTGAGGGGCTACGGCTATGCCATCATTCTGTGGCACTTTGAAGACTTAATGATCAACGGTGTCCAGCAGCTTAATAAGACAATAATTTCATGATGATCATGCCCAATGATCATCATAAAAGGTTAAACGGGATTTCATCCATGATAACTTTTTCTTGACTTGGCAATGAACAATTGAAAACTACAATAGCCGAATCATGAATAACTATGATGTTGGTACTTGGTAAAGCGATGACAATTCATGGACGTCAAATAATCATAAAATCATAAAATCATCATCAATGATTGACGCATTATTATATTAACATTAACAGGTCATCATCACCATTATGAAAAAACATCTTGTGTTTGATCAACATTTGATTTGGTAAAGCTTGGTATCATGATTGATTGTATCATAACCACTTGTTGATCTAAAAAATATCGATTGCATGGTAACTGATACAATCATGTTTGATAATTACTTATAACCGACGATGACATGTTTTTTAGTGAGATGAATCCATAAATCTCTATGGACATCTAACTTAGATAACATTGTAATTCAAAACCCGTACAATACTATTATGAATAGTCTTTGGATAATCAAATCATAATCATTTATTTTTGGTCGATGGTAAGAGTTGATGGTGCTTGTTGCCAAAAACAAACCCAAAGGGAGGTGATTGGTGCGACCATGAAAATGTTGATAGCTGTTAAGAATGATGGTAATGGTGATGATGTGATGATGTTATGATGATGATAATGGTGATGATGATGATGATGATGATGCTGATGATGATGATGATGCTGATGATGGTGAACTGCTGGTGATGATGAGGATGATGTTGCTGACAATGGTGGTGATGATGATGATGATGGTGGTGTTGATGGTGATGATGATGATGATGAGGATGATGATGATGATGATGGTGGCATTGATGGTGATGATGATGATGATGATGATGATGATGATGATGATGGTGACGTTGATGGTGATGGTGATGATGATGATGGTGGTGGCGTTGATGGTGATGATGATGATGATGATGATGGTGATGGTGGCGTTGATGGTGTTGTTGATGATGATGATGATGGTGGTGATGATCATGGTTATGATGACCGTGATGATGACGGTGATGATACTGGTGGTGGTGATCTTGATGATGATGATGATGATGATATGATCATAATGATAATGATGATGCCTGTGATTGTTGAAGTTCAGGCTAGCCACGGCTTGCACCCAGGACTCCAACTGCCCAAGCTTCTTTGCACCTTGAAGACCTTCGGCAACAGGCCGCACCCGGCCGAGTTGCATCATGAGCTCATCCTGGGATGCAGCTTCGACCCCTTCTTGTACTGGATTCTATCAATGACAGCGGATTGATCACTGTACTGTACTTTAATCCACGTCAATACCATGAATAACAATAATATTCTGTTGTAATCACCAAAATATTTCCAATTTCATGGTTTACTAAATAATATGTTAATTCATTATCGAGAAACCGGGTTGATTTTGAAGAATGCAGCAACACGCTTTGCCACATCATCACCAGATTTGTTTGCGGACATGGTGGTGAAAAAGGTGCCAAGTGTTGAAAGGATCTCCCATTGTGGAACTTCCGCCTTGATGGCAGCTTTGATCAGAAGCACATAGTTGTGTAGCCTGGGTTATTTCCAAAGCAGGATCAACACAACCCCAAGTGGAAATAATCAATACATCAACCGTTCAATCAATGATAATTTTCCAAATTGATTATCATCATCAGTATTATTATTATTGATGAAACTAAATTAACTTGAAACTATTAACTTGGGTCAAACACAATGGATAGGCAAGGAACCGTGCAGTAACCCTGTCGACCATTCCCTGTGGAATCTTTCCCGGACCTCCAAGGGTTTTGACGACCACAGTACCCCCAGGTCGCATCATTCTGATCACCAGAGCACGTTCGCTCAATCTTCTCCTTAGAAAGTAGTGGGTTGTTCTTATTATGTTGGACAGATCAACTATGTATGACGTCTCTATTCAAGAATTGTGGCACAATCACGTAACATGTTCAGAAACATCAATCACGCATTGTCCACTTGAATGGGTTGGTTGGCAATGTGTTGACATGTTATTATATTATTATTACGTATGCCAAGTCTCTTCATAAGCGCAGAATAGGTGCCATGAACATGCCAGCAACGACCATTGGAGAACAGGAAAGTGATGGAATCAACGAACCTGAGTGGTCGGTTTTTTATTTCAAGGGGATGAAGGTTTCCGGCGCATACATGCCCAAATCTAAAATAAAATAAGACTCAGACCATAACCCAATTCCGACCATGGGGCTGGTTCATCACACCCTTCAAAGCCAGGGGATCGAAGTCCTCCTGATCGCAGAATCTGACGGCGCTCATGTGCTCATCGAAGCTGTCGCTGAGGCACGCCAAAGCCCTGGGAGACGTGGGATTTCATTGATTTGGATCAACGTCAAAATAAGTAACCATGATAATATTGATAACCACATGACTTAAACATGTTGATCATGGGTTCATGCTGGGTGTCTTCAAGACAATTGTCAATGTCAAATTAAACTGATTTCCGAATGGCTGAGCCGTTGTCCAAAATCACATTGGTGGCACAGTGGCATGACGGTTATTCAATGACACATCACATGGTACCATGGTGGTGTGAAATCGCAAACGAGGTACAAACAGTGCTCAAGGGTAAGCTTCTCGAGGAACTGCTGCATGCAGCGTCCCTCCACCTCAGAAACTAAATTGAAAACCGGATAAAGGGTTATTAAACCAGCGCAGTACAAATGCACATACAGTTAAATCATGCACATACATATGCATAATGACAATGATGCAGAGATACCGGGGCATGGCTAATTGAATCAAGGGGCACGGTTTCGCCTTTCAAGGGCTATGCCTTCCTGGTTTGTCAGAACGGCCATGCTGAGATTGAAAAAAGGTTGATGTCATTGACATTGATTTGAAAACTCAATCAATGTCAAGTGCTGCCCAAGGGTCGGCCGTGCGGATAAGCGCTTCGAAATGCAGGGTCATCCTCCCCACTGGAGTCCGGAGTGATTCAAACCTGAATCGTTGTTAAATTGTCATCCATTCATCATCCATATTCGCTGTCAAAACTGGAAGTATTGAATCTCAAAACAAAACTGGAAAAATTGGAATTAGGGTGGTCAAACTTGTTTTAGGCTGAGTAGAATCTCAAAACAAAACTGGAAAATTTGGAATTTGGGTGGTCAAACTTGTTTTAAGGTGAGTAGAATCTCAAAACAAAACTGGAAAATTTGGAATTTGGGTGGTCAAACTTGTTTTAAGCTGAGTAGAATCTCAAAACAAAACTGGAAAATTTGGAATTTGGGTGGTCAATCTTGTTTTAAGCTGAGTAGCCGATGTTTGGCCGCAGACAGTGTGGTACACCGCCATCCGCTGTTCTTCTCCACCTCTTCAGCAAAGCGCGCCTGGCAAGCGGAGCTTTATTTTATTGCTTGATCTCTCACTCTCTCTCTCCACTACCATCTGGTCTACTTGATTCCATTTAGAAGATTTAATACATGAATCTATGCGATTCTGATGATGATTGAATCTGCAATCGTGCAGGGGCATGGGACTGAATGTCACACTTTTTTCCTTCACCGGCGCCGATTGGGTCCAATGTCCCCGGTCTTCTCCTATCCAGCTATGACAATGTCAAGTCGCCCGTCTTCTCCATGGAGTCCTTGCCATCAGTGTTGTCCGTCTTCTCCATGGAGCCCTTGCCATCAGCGTTGTCCTTCTCTGTCATGACCTTTGATGGGGATGATTTCATCTTCGTCAACTGCTTCTTGACCTTCTTGATGAGGTTGGGCTTCGAGTCATCTTTGGGTACCCTGAGTTGCTGTCAACAAAAAACCTTTTATTGGAAACCAGGTCAAGTAAAAATGGATCTAAAAAAAATGGAGAACCATAAAAGGGTAAATGTTGAACATTGACTCAGATTGGGAACGGAGATGGAATTGGACGGGGCGAGAGCTTCTCCTCGGAGGAGAGCTTCTCGTCCTCGGAGTCGGAATCCCCCAGCCTCAATGTCTTTCTTCCCGGCGATTGCTCTGCTGTGATGTCTCCGGACCCCACATCCATGGCCAAAAAAAAAAAAAACAGGTCAATCACGCGAATTGGATTTGATATAATCGGCTGCAATGAATGATCAAATCCAAGGTCAATCATCCAAGGATCAAATCCGCATCAACCCTCAATCACTGACAACCAGACCCTGATCCCTCCCGGACGGCCCCACAGCGGCCTTAAATAGAGGACTGTTTTCGATGAATCGGGCAGGTCCATCAAGAAAGAGGGCCAGCCTGGGCACGGGGATGGATTCAATTCGGCTAGTGACTTTTCAATCATGGCTCAAGTTTTAAAAAGTCATTCCACCAACTTGGCATGTCAATTCAAAACTCAACCAATCAGAATCAGATCACTGATGATCACTTTGAATGCCAATGCCAGAAAAACCATGCCACGTGGTATGCAATCAAGGAACGTTTCCTTCAGGAAGGAATCGGTGTATGAAGGCCTCTTCCCAATCCTGAGTTGTCATGACTCTGTGAATCATGCTCGGCATCAATGCGTCCATGACTGCATGAATTCTTATGATCAATGTCAAACCTCGGAATCATGCTCCGCAAAAAATGCATCAATAATCGGCATAATTTCTGATGACAAATGTCAAAACTCTGAACCATGCTCAGCATCAATGTCAAAACTTTGAATCAATGTCAAAACTTTAAACGAATACAATGCCCTGGCCCTGTCCCCGCCTCCTCACAGAATGGCACAAGTCCCGGCAGGTAGCTTTGATGTTTGGAAACAACGCTGTACCAAGGGATCCGCTCATTGCTGCCTAAGCTAGTTTCATTGGATGAAAGTCCCAAAAAACATCATGCACCGGTAAATCCGTGAAGGAAAAAAAACAGACTGTCAATGACAAGTTTTTTTTTACCACTGAATTGCAACCATCATCGCTCGAGCCAAGTAGCAAGTGCCAACTGCTCGTCCGGGGCTCCATCTGCCGTCAAGAACTCCACCCGGTCAATCATCAGCTTGTAGAACTTGGGGTAGCCAGTCCTGGGGTAGCCAAAACAAGTTCTGAAGACGTCAATATCATTGTTTGTTATATTCATCAAAGGATCCGTTTGATCTTGGAGAAAGGCATTGATCTTTGCGGTGAAGAGAACTCTTTCAGGATACATTCCGTCTGTTCCTTGATCTTCAACGCATGAACCTGCTTCATTGCAGCCAACCTTCCCACTCCAATCATTCCAAATTGGTGATGAAGATCATCATTGGCAGCCCCATAGCGAACGCTCAACCACCCGTTGCACCCATCCTGGAGGATAGAGATTGATTCGCAGTCAGACCTGAGCCGTCTCCAATGTGAATCCAAATGATTTGAACTGATCACTGATCATAATAATCACAATGAAAATCATTGTTGTTTGAATGTCAGTTCATCGTCTCATCAGATCCAGCTAATTCCTCCAATTTCAACCAGAAACAGGAAAGCGATGGTGAGCTTGCGTGCAGCTTCTCCCAAAGTTGCTTTCAACTTCCGCAGCTTGTGTCTGCCCTCGGATTCTTGAAAGTTGCCATCAACACTGGAAAACTAACAGGATGAATCAATAATAATGTTGAGCGAGGACCCAGAATCAACATAAATCAGGCCCAGGCACGAACACTCCATCTTCTCCCCCCTGGTTGCCCGAAGCGGTCTTCTGGAGAACTCGTCGGAAGAGAGCAGCTGATGGCACCTCAAGAACGGTGATCATGAATGAGTCCATCCATAATTAATAACAAGCAAATCATCACTGTCACTGGCACAGAATCACAAAGTTTGTTTGTGCTGTGTCTGGGTTGAAGTTGAAACAAACCCTCAAACCCTCAAACCCCAATGAAAAATCTCAGTTCCTAACAACTCGACCATTGACCACATCGGACTTGTCGCTAGAGCCCTTTGCCAAAGCCAGTTTGTGCATCTTAGTGTCCTCATGCTGTTGGAGATGCTGTCGTCCCACCAATGCCTAAGATCCAATTGGAACAAGCCCCCAGAAATCCTTGATAATCAGCGCAGAAATAACTGATTGTCAATTGAATTGGATGTCCATCAAAAAATGATAGCTGAGCTGAGTCCGCGGTGCATGGCGGCATGCCCTAAACCTAGACCATGTGGACTGCTTAGGGAACGCTTTGGAGCAGACATTGCAACCCAGACCCGTTTGCGATGCCTCAAGCCATCCAAAGTCCGACTTCCAATCACTCCAGTGGTTCCACAAGTGGCGGTTCCATTCCTTGGTAAGGGGCGGAGGTTGCGGAAGTTTCCCGAATGATTAACTCGAAAGTTTTTCTTTTCAAATCTCCATCAAATTAGATCGCCAAAAAAGAAGTATGTTCGCCCTATTGGGTTCAACATGGTTTAACTATTTTGTGACTAGCCACCGCCCACTCTTCTCCAGCGAGCACAGGCATGGCTCGCACGCACCATGGGCATCAAGAGATGAAGGTGCAGCACATGTCATGTGTTGACATTGCCACATAGATGGCAGAACTGTGACTCATAGTATCTCATAGTATTCATCCATACATTGTTGATGAGTGAAATGAATTCAGATGATTGAATTGTATTATATAAAAAATGCAGTATTCATGAGGGAAAACCATGGTCGGCAGCATTGAATTTGAAGGCAAAATGCCTCTTGAGAATCAAAAATCATTACCATGACATCATGATGACCATCCCCCTGCATCACCGTCACCATCCCTCATGATCACCATCGCCATGCCGCCATCACCATCCGACCAGGTTTCCCCACTGGATGGAGCAGCACCACAGCCACCACAGCCACCGCTGCCGCTGCTTTCGCGGCGGCTGGGAAATAATCAATAACTAACTATAATTAATAATCAGATTATACATATTTAAAGATACATGGGGATATGATGGGATACGTGAGGGTGGATAGCATGGGTCCCTCAAAAGATGAAGGTTGATACATGTGGTTGAAACCGAACTTCCTCTTTGTTGATGCTAGCATGGAAGGCTCAAAAATTGCATAATACTATTTGACTATCTTAACTGCAGGCCAGTATATATATAATATATAGAATATATAGCATATATAGAATATATAGAATATATACTGTATATGTGTGTTTATCAGCTGCTGTGGCCTCCACACTAAGTAATCAATCCAAGTGACCTGCTGGGATTTCCTTGGAAGGGTTGCAAAGACAGGTTTGAACTCCTCTTCAATCAGGTCCAACGCTTTCGAGGGCGGCAATGGCATCAAAGGACAAATATGAACAAATTGCCAAGTGTCAAATGTCAAGTCCAATGTAAATGAACAAGTGCCAATGGAAACTTGTGACTTCTGTTGAACATAAGATTAGAAGTGAACATGAGACATGAATCTCGCATAATCTTGCCAAGACTTGTGTTTGTGAACTGGAGCACACTAGGCCACAGAGTGCAGCAAACAACAAAGGAACATCAATGGCTGCCACCACAATCTATCTATATATATATAATTCTGCAAATGGCCACCACGATCAAAAACATGTTTATCCAATACTGTAGCCAATAGATTTTTTTTGGCTCCCAACTCTCAACTGTTGTTGCTGCTTTCCCTCAAGCAACCCAGCTCCAGGGCCCCAACGCTGGCATGGACCAAACCGGGTTTCCATAAGTGGACCTGAAAAAAGGAAAGCTGGAAAGCTGAAGATGTTGGAGCAAGCAATTGTCTTGACAAATCACAAAATTGCAGAACGCATTTCAAATTGCAGGTTGGCTAATGTAAGCCCCTTGTCAAGTGGCAAAGCAAAATGGAGCCAAGCAGAAAATCTGGCCTTGAAGTTCTTCATGGCCCAGACATGGCAAGAAACAATCCTGTCTGCAAATGATGTTGTGTTCTGTGCAGTTTTTAAGAGTATTTCAAAATAGTGGACAACATGTGCAACCAGTTCTTCAAATTGTCAACTGCCAGTTTTGAAAAATGAATGCAATGAGCAAGATGGCCAGGCACTGTCAATAAGACATTGCAAACAAATCACAAAGCACCCGAATAGCCTATTCCAAAACAATGCATTTTGGGGGTGATGTTTTTGGGAGGGGGTCCCATAAACAAAACCCTTTAAATGACTGTTACAGATATTAGGCTAGAATCAAAACATATCATACCGTTTTATATAAACATGTGCAGTGATGTCAATGATGTTGGATGTAAATGAATTCCGATTCTGATGCTGATTACTGTAACAAATCTGAGATCTAAACTAAACTTCCTGTGTACCCAATGTACCGTAATGTACTGTACATAATGCACCGACCGACCGTGCCCGGTAACCGACCCCACCAACGATGGACCATATCATTGCCAATGCCAATGCCAAAATGTTTCCGATACTACTAGATTGGAGACCTGACCTGTCAGTCATATCGAGTGAGTCAGTCATGTATCATACCATGCAGCCGGCGAGTCAGAGCGCAATTGTTGCGTAATAAAAGTTTGGTTCGGTATCAATTGCATCAAGATCATCACCGCAAATAATTCACATAATCAAGCCCCAAAAACCACCTCATTTACCGGAATCATTGTCATCATCATGGTCAGTATCTTGACCTATCATCACCATAGGCTTGGACCATAGTCCACAGTAGTCCACAGTACATAGTTTCAATGGATCGGAATGATTCCGAATGAGCCAGTGGAAGATGGACCTGTGCAGTGTGGCTGTCTACCATTAATCCAAGTGCAGTGAATTACATCTAAGTCTCAGCCGAAGTCCCTCTACACTCCAAGTCTAATCACGTCGAGTCATGTCTGCCTATCATATATTATATATTACTATATATATATATACATCGAATCATATATCATATCATACCGATACCGATACCAATCATATCATCATACTTTATCCAACCCCGTAACTCCGTCACAGATTTCCTTGAAGAGACTCGATGCTGCCAAGCAACTCCCGAACAAGTGCTGCTCGCTCCCTGGCAGCTTTGTTGGCCACGCGGTTCAAAATCAAAATTGATCCCGTGAACAGCAACACTGTAGCTTCGGATCGGCTTCAAGTTGGACTGGATCCCACGCAACTTGCTGACAGAGGAGGACTGCAGCAAACTCAACGTTGCAAACTCTGAGAAGAGGACGTCGAAGCAGCTCAGCGCTGCGTTCATTGCATCCTGCCCTCCACAAACTTCAGCGTGGACCTCCTTGGCCAGCATGGTAGACTTGATCTTTCCCACCTTTCGAGTGTTGATCCACTGCTCATACAACCCGCCAAGCCCCAACTAGTGTTCAAATCAAAGGTCAAAGTAGAACAGCTAAACTTTATGGCTAAACTGTGAATACCCGGAACGTAAAAAGTCATACATAAAATCATACATACGCGTTACATACTTACTTACATTCATTAACTGACATACCTTACCTGCCTTACCTCACATGAATTTTGCTTCCATGGACCATAGACAAGTTATTGACTGATCATTGATTATATATAGCAAAAGCAAAATTAAAAATTGTTTGGTCATAGTAGCCCAGAAACAACCATTCGAGCAACTTGGTGGAGCATGCAAGGATTGTAGTGAACTGAAACATTGATTCCGTATTGCTTGCCCTTCTTCTGCAACCATGAACAAAGCCTCCATGTGAGTTTTATGTTCGCGGAGGCGCTGTCTGCAATGATGAACACATTCAGTTGGGAGTAAGTTGCAGCCAGGCTTTGCAACCATGTCTCACACCCGAGCTTGTTAAACAAATGCCTCTCAAGAGATACAAACAAGCCAGCAGAAATCTGAGGAGCATTTGTTCGCTCCAATTGCACCGGTGGGAGGACAAAGCTCTCAAACTGTGAAGACCCATCCTTGTTCCAAGACACATGGCCAGTGCAAACAAGGTTGTGGATCACCTCATATTGCCTACAGGGTCTACCGGCTTTTTGTCGGTATCCAGGCGCCAATGGCCTTGGCAGCGTGGGAAATGACAAGGAAAACACTCTGAGACAAACGCAAATTTGACTGTGAAATTGATCTGCAAATCCAAATTAGGATGATGCATGAAGAAAAAATGTTTCTCAATCAACGTCGTTGATCACCATGATCACACAACTAATCTCCTTTTACCGTTTACCGTTTACCTTAAATTCACTGTGTCTCCTTCTGCTGTACACCGTATGCTGTATGCCGTACTATACCGTTTTGATTTGCTGCTGCACTGTTACCATTTTACTGATTTGGTTGGACGCGTAGTCATTCTTGCCAGCACAGGCAATAGCACAGGGCTGTAAAACTGAAATGTGATAAAGTGACGACCATAACACAGTGAACCTCACACACCGTACACACGTCACAAAGCACGCAAATCAATCAGTGATCACATCAAAGAGAATCACCCGAGAGAATCAATGACGACGCAAATGAGAACAGAGAGAACCATCCGAATAGTCCAAATAGATATTAAAATTCTGAAACTGTGAGATAGACAGTGACATAGATGTCATCCTCTCTGTTACTTTGGCGACTGTCACCGTGACTTCATCAGCATGGTCAAAACCATTTGGCATCCTAGTATTGCGGTCGGTACATGCAGTATTGATACATGATACATCATACAGCCCAGTGAGTACAGAAATGACTTGAGATCATCACATCAAGTCACATCAGGATGACTACATGTAACATAGTAACATGAGATGTTTGATATGATACGTGATATGATATGATACGATGATTTAATTATATGATATGATATGTGGTATACGGTATACGGTATACGGATACGGTATATGATATGACATATTGTAAAATACATGGTAGAAATTCACAAGTCACAGTCCTGATGTGTCATGGGTCCAGAAAACGACTAAGGGATAGACTCTGTTCTTCCCTTTGTAACTTGCTCAGGGTCATCAACATCATTGACATCTTCATCTGGGATGTGGTCATCGGTTGCTGCTTGCTGGAGGGTCTTGAACTGCTTATGTCTCTGTTTTGTCTCGTCAAAACCAAGAGCCAAGGTCATAGAATTCGCGTCCCTGTGCCTGCCATCTGGTGATGCTCTGCTGGCCTCCTCAAAAGACCTGCGAAGAGCCCCAACTCTGGAGGCTAGCCAACTCCCACAAATCAAACTTGTCCCATGACTTGGGTCAAAAGGTATGTTGGTTGGCTGGCTCATTGGTTCGAGTCGCAGTGATTGGCCTTATCATTTATCAAATAGTTTTACCTCAACCGCGAATCAGTCAGACCCCAGGGGTTGTTCCGGAATTCAACTCGTCTAAAATTAAGTGCTGAAATCACGGAGCCCATTTTGTTCGACAAACCCTGGCCTGCTCTGAGACTCTAAGTAGGCTGAAGCAACGAAAAAAATTGCCCTCGCCCCAGTCTGCCGATTTGATTGCGCCCCGGAAATGAAGTTGGACGCTGCTCGGTGCAGCTTGCTGAAAGCTGTGCTCAAAAGACCAGACGGCTTCACTCTCCCACCTGGGTCACTCTGAGCCTAAAACTTTTAAGTTAGCTACTAGTTACTTGTAAGTAAGTGTGATTCAGCATAATGGTCAATGAACTGCCCAGATGGTCCCATGTACTGGCAACTACTTGTTGCTGTGACACTGTTGTTTTCACCCATGATCACTTTTTGCTTACTTCTTAGTAAGGGTGGCAGCTGTTGTGCTTGTCCTGAGTTTCCAATCAGAAGATTCCAACCAACAGAACAGTTATTGATACAATTACCTTCTCAGACCTGCATGTGGCCCCTCCTCCTGACCACGGACACGAATAGATAGATTGGGCAGTTAGACATGAGGACAGGACAGTAGCAGAATGTGAATTTGCAAATTGTGATTCAAAATTCATTCTTCAATTGGTCGATTGGGATCGGTTACTAGTCAATCAAGTTCACACTTCACGGCCCCCATGCTTAACAACATCATGTTGAATCACATATCATGAATCATATCATAGAACATGCCGGACCATGCCATATTTCATAACGGTTCAGGCTGGACGTGATTGTCTAATTACTGATTGTCTAATTGCCTAATTTAATGTGGTTGAAAATAGAATCACCATGATCAAAAATCATAAACCATAATTGGATCGTTTTTTCATGAATCATATCCTATGATATATTGACTGGTCTGTGCCCGTAAGATTCACACAACACAACACAACACAACTATGACACCTCCTCAGGATAGGGAATCTGCCCTTGCCACCATGCCTGCCAACCCTCCGGAAACCTTTTCAAGATTTTGAGGCCAAGGTACGGGAATCCAAGTTGTCAACACTTGCAGCCACGCGGTCTGCAGCTTCAAGGGCGCTCTGTTCCTGATGGTTGATCCCCAGGGGTGGCAACATGTCTTCAGATCCGACCCTTACTTTTCTGAAATGAAAAACTGAAAGGCTGACTCACTGTAGCTCTACTAAGTTTTCAATGAATGGCCTGGGCTCGGAATTTCTTCTTGTTTACCATGGCTGTAGACTACATTCAGTTGGTCCATCCTATTGTTGAAGCCCTGCTATGGCACTTCCGGGTGCCAAAAGAAAAGGCACAAGAGTCCAGAGTGATTAAAAATGTATTCAGAAATCTGCCCTTGCAGTGGGAAGTGGGATTGATTTCAATTTCAGGTGATTTAAGGAATTTAAGGTTCCAATTCCAAAAAGTTTGCCCCCAGCCCCACGAAACAAAAAATTGAAGTAAACCACCCAGCAGACCAACGATTCATGATAACTCAGCTGGGGCTCTGCCTTCTGCTGGCGAGACCAATTTGCAGACACCCTTCCAGCAGAGTCCCTTTTCATATTCGGATTCTGAGCAAAAACCAAAAAGGCTCACGGCCAGGCAAAGTCACCCAAAGCACAAAGTTTTCTTGTCAAAACATCGGTTTTTCCTGTCCTGATCTTAAAATTACTAGAAAATTGTTCACGCACTTGCAAGCCCCAGTTGATGCATGGATATGATGGGGCCCATTTCCATTCATGGTTTGGGGTTGGGTATCTGTGATCTCCAATGATTAGTACAATGGGGGGCCAATCAATTTGGACTTGAGCAATTTTTGTAAGCTGAGCCTCAAATTCTGTAAGGGTAGGTGAGTGGATAAGACTTTAGATTGCTGCTAGTGATGCCTCTGGCCCTGTGTCTCCCAGCAACAACCCACCCAAGGGTATTCTATGTGAAATAAGACATGGGTGATCAATGAGTCACGTCTTTATTTTTTGGTTATGGATTCTTTGAGTGGGTTTTGTTTTGTACTGAAATTTGGGTTCCAAGCTTTCTCACCCAAACTATTTCTTTCAGGTTGCCACTGTATTCCCACATATCTTTTGTTTGAATATGGTCTGAATACTTTTGACTTTGAATCTTTGACCCTTGGGGTGCTGAGTTTGAATGTGTTTCCCTTGTGAAAAGATTCACACCCTTGGCTCTGGCTCTAACATGCTCTAAGACTCTAACACAGAATCATCTCTATTGCCTGTTGCCACAATAGTTTGCCTCAAGTTTTGTTGGCTTTCTCCCAGCACCGGAGCAGAACAGAAACCTGGCTGACCCAAATTAAGTGCAATAGTGCAATGATAGAACCCACCCAAATTGGAAATTGAAGAGGCCATAGATCAAGGAGTTTCCCAATGAGACCAGCCAGGCTGATCAGGGATACCAGCAGTCAACCCAATGGATCCAAACACAACAGGAGGGTTTACCAGGGGATCCAGTGTAGATTTGATCTGGTTCCAAGTAGGCTGCCCCCAGAGTGATTTCATACTTCGGTGCAACATCAGAAAAATTTGGATTGAGAAGATTGGGCCTCTCAAATTGTTTGTGGCTTTGGTCCCTGGGTTGTTGTGCAATTTTGGCTGGGAAGTTACAATTAAAATCCATTATTCCACTGTTAGTGGGGGGGGTCACTCCAATATATATATATATATACAGACATATTATAGGCCTAGATAAGTTCATAAGCGGACTTATACCTGGGCGAGCACCACATTGTATACATGCATGCACCATCCCTCGAAATACACAGATACATTGCTGGGGGAAACATCTCATTGATAAACGGGACAATCATAACTGGTTGGTGGTTTTACCCACCTTGAAAAATATTAGTCAATGGGAAGGATTATCCCATATCATGGAAAATAAAAACTGTTCCAAACCACCAACCAGATAAGTCTTGTTTTCAACACATATCAACTGGGATGTACATCCAATGGTTACTGTACTCTGTACCCTCCAAAATACTGTTTGTTTGCTGGATAGTATGTTCCTCTCATTTCCTCCGTTGATTCTCTGGCCAAAATCACCCACTTACCTACCATTTACATCCATTTACCAACGTGGTTTGCCTGGTTGTGATGGAAAGTGACCGATCGGAATTTCCCGCTCATGGACCCCAACTGGTTAATTTCAACCCCCTGAAAAGTTCCTGTTGATTGAGATGATAATATCCGACAAAAACATTGGATAAATGGGGACATAAAACAAGAGAGACCTTCCCTATGTTTGCTGTGTATATCCTCCGTTGTCCTCAAATGCGGCTAGCTTGGAAATCACAAGTCACCGGAGATGGCTATTCATGGGGAAATTAATGTGATTTTCTCATCGAACATGGGCCTGTGGGATTTTCCGTTAACCAGCCATGTTTGATGACACCGGAGGGCACCCCTCATGTTCTGCTGGACATGGTCTGCTTAGATCTTACCGGCACCGTGGAGCCAAGCCCGGACAATGGCCATATCGGAAAAATCCATCATTTTCACACAGATCCATATGGATTCATATATGGAATGTTGGTTAACAAAAGCCCCAGTAATACTAGTTCGTTCTAAATACCATAACCCAGTTCGTGAAATTGGACTTATAAACGCACCAACTTAGCTCTCTTAGGGGCCTCACTAACTGTATGGTTGCTTGATACCCAATGATTTCCAGATCTTCATCCCATGGGTTTTCGTCGTTCCCAAGGCCCCACCCTGCGAAGACTTTGGCTTTGACCTGGGTCAATGCTGAGGTTTCTGAAAAAGGAAGTCCCCAAAACCCGACCTTCAACATGAAAAGGCTCCAAATTTGGATGATTTTTGGGGGGTATAACC
The DNA here is from genome assembly GCA_947184155.2 of Cladocopium goreaui. Taxonomy (NCBI): domain Eukaryota; class Dinophyceae; order Suessiales; family Symbiodiniaceae; genus Cladocopium; species Cladocopium goreaui. The sequence continues at coordinate 18,528 of CAMXCT020006603.1, forward strand.
CTATTTTTCTTTGGAAACCTCCGCTTAGAACGATTGGTTTGGTACCTGAAAATTGATGGGAACCCGGGAACCCACTGGTTGATCATCATCCCATTCAAAAATGAGCATGTTCAAAAGGGGAGACATCCTCTGGTTGGTGGTTTCGCCCTACCCCTCTGAAAAATGATGGAGTTCGTCAGTTGGGATGATTATTCCCAATATATGTAAAAATAAAATTCCATGGTTCCAAACCACCAACCAGTCCCCCATTTTCAGACACAACCTGCCATGACCTGCAGGATGTGGAATCCAGGATCAGCTCTGAGAGATAATGGGATTATTTCCATGCCCGAAACCGTGGTAAAACGCACGCGGATGAAAGAAAACATCATTTGGGATGATCCAATGGGAATTTTTGACAAGATATATGGGGGGGTGTGATTTGGAACTGGTTCTACTAGACTTGCTGATGTTTTTCCATGGCGTTTCTGGAGTATCTTTTCCGTCTTCAGTGACTCGTCGGTCATGTTTCGCGACGAGTCGTGAGAAGCTTGGTGCCGCACGGGGAGCTGGGGCGCGCCTTCGTGACGGCCGGAGAGCTATGACTGGATGGGTCCCGGTGACCTGTTTCGGGGCTTACCCTCTGGTAAACTAAGCTTACCATGGAAAAGAACCATTAATTATAATTGAATAAATCATCCAATGGCCATGTTCAATAGCTATGCTAAATTACCAGAGAGTATACATGTTTATACATTCTTTCAAATTAACATACATGTATACATGTTTAATTAAGCAAATCATCCAATGGCCATGTTCAGTTATGTTAAATTACCAAAGAACATAAACCCAGCCAAATACATAGATCCAGAGAGTGGGTTTGGAAGATTACTTGACACTAAAAAGCCCATGGTTTTTCTCAGGGTTCATGAAACACATGCTGGAGGGTAATCCAAACCGATTCCTGGGACCAATGATGTTCATGGAAACATGTTTTTTTTTTAACCAACCAAGATGTGGATACAATGGGAAGATCATTCCGACCATCCCGGTTAGTGCCCTCTGGCAAACTAACAGTTCGCTATTGAAGATGGCCATTGAAATAGTAGATTTACCCATAAAAAAATGGTGATTTTCCATAGTTATGTAAACGTTTACCAGAGGGTAAATCTTACTAGCACCTGAAACTAGGAAAACGGATAGATTTATGCAGGATATGTCAAACTAATTATATCGATGAGGTTATAAACCAAATAAGATTACGTGTGGCTTATATATAAATTGACTTGATGGATTATTTTCTAACGTTAGTAAAGCAATAGGATCAACCATCCCCAAATTTGCCAATGGGTGGTATAAACATGTATAAACGATGAAAATATTGGTGTTTTATTACATTGCTTTATCAAGACTGGATTTGGTTTCCAACAAGGTAGGTGCCTTACTTAGCTCGATAGCTAAGTTGGTAAACATGGTTCCTAGTTTTAAACACCCAAAAGAAACCATGGTGGATGGTAATTTACACATATCGGGACCCCTTTATAGTGTTTTTCATATTAGGTGGATGGGATTCGGGCCGTAAGGTAGATATATCTATCGTTTAAGGTAGATATATCATGTCACTGAAATATGGCACCCCAATTTGAATAGCCCAGGGTTGATGTTTGATGTTGGGTTGACAATGTAGCGTGTACCGTACCTTCTGGTAATCGAACATGTATGATGTCTCAATGAAGAATTCAGATGATTCTTCCATATCATATGATATATGATATTATATATATATATTGTTTTATGTTATAAATTGTGATAATAGATTCTCCCATATCAGTTCATAGTTATAATATCCCATACTAAGAAGCATGGGCTTGGGTCTATTGAAAAATAGAGCTATCACCGACGAATCATCCTGAAATGGGATGATATCAGCGCCATTTGAAGCCAACCTATGGAGCACATTTCCAGCTGTTTCCCTCGTGGCTGCTACGAGATCGGCATTGTGTTGTCTGGAACAATCCAGAGCAACTTTTCGACATTGCGCATGAACGCCACAGTCGAAGCATCCCCGAACTTAACCAGGGTCGCCAAAGAGCCCTTTCGTCTCATGATGTCACCAAGACACTGGTGCAATTTGAGTCTGGTGTTAGCGGATGTGTTGATTGTGCTACACCCGAATGTGGAGCGATTTTGGAACTTGCGCGCAAACGTTCCATCCCTAGACCATCTCGTCGAGCCCACTCCGATGTCTTGGACAGTGCCACGGTTCCATCGGACAGCTCCTTGATAGGCCAAGCGATCGTCCATTGAGGTCTCCAGGAGCAGATTCTGACGATGGAAACTGGAAAGGCATGTTTCCTCACCCTCTGGATCACGACCTTTTCGGTTCATGAGACCAGGAGCCAGGTTTACTTAGAACCTCTTGAGCCAGGTTTACTTAGAACATCTTAGAACCAAGTAAACCTTCCCGCGCAATGACCTCATCCTCCTTTTGCTTCTCTTCCTTTCGCCTCCTCTCCTCCTCTTCCTGATTTTGCTTCTTTCAACCACAGGATGGGTCCTTACAGAAGCAATACATAAGCCATAAAACTGTGTGTCACCAACAAGAGCAGACATTCGTTTACCAACCAATAAATATAGACGATAATAGAAGGATACAGGCTGAAGTAACATCCCCCGGCTATAGTTCGATGATTTTCCTCCGTTTATAGGTCTATTTGCCAGCTAGCCACGTTTGACGACACCGGAGGCTAGTTGATAGTGGGGATCACAAGCTGCTCAGCATGAGCCCTGGGAGGGAACAACTTCACGTCATTTTGTACCCTTAAAATGGGATGAACATTGCAAAGAGTGGACAAACCCAGTTAAATTCGAAGGTTTGACAAATACCTGAGTAGGTCGGTATTGCCTACTGAGTAGGTTTCACCATTGCCAACCATTGACAAATATCGGTGAAAGAAGCCACCGGTTTGCCACAAGCCAACTTGCCACCAGCCACCATTGCACAGGTCCAATGGTCTTGGGCTATTTGGATGGTCCTTGATCTACACAACCTGAAAAAAAATAAAAACACATATTTTCCGACACAAATATGCACATCCTCCTTCTGAATCAAGAACGCACCAAAAAAGAGAAATATGGACGAATTTAGCGTCTTCTACATGGTTCACACATGGCGTTGTGTGAAAATAGGGTACCTTCACATTGATAGTTACCCTCTGGTTATTCAACATAGCCATGGGAAATGACCCATTTAAAGATGGTTTACCTATTAAAAATGGTGATTTTCCACGGCTATGTTAGTCATAACCAGATGGTACTCATAATTTTCCCTATTTCGATGGCCACAAACCAGTCTGACCGCATCCCCTGCCATCCCAGCGATCCGCTGGTATCTCTTCATCATGTTTGCTATGAAACTGCCATATCTGGCTGCGTTTCATAATGAACTGAAAAGATCTGGAATAAGGCCAGCTATGGGGATGATTCCCCCTTACAACTCACCATTATTCCGGAATTCCGGAATTCGACGTGAGATCATGATCAAATTCATCCTTTTTTTTTGGCAGCAAACCTAGATCAGAACTGTCGTTGTCATGTGTAAGAACATCCTTGGGTCGAGTCAGACTGAAATCAGCCAATATGATCAATATGTCCATCCAGGTCCACTTCGCGTCAGCTCCATAAAAAACTGCCGTTAGGATGTAAACCTAGTTGTTCCAAGAAAGGAAGATGTACAGTAGCGCAAACCATATTGCAGGGATACGCATAATCAACAACCAACCTCACTTTTGGTTCAGTTGCCAGTGCAAATCTATGAAGACATCTCGATCAGTACGAGAACCACCTGCTCATCAGACTTCAGAGGATGAGGTCCGAAACGATCTGTAAAGATGTTTGGATATGCACCACACCCAGAAGCCTTTGCAATTCCGTAGGGTTTTGGACCAGCCACTTGATTCAATCCTTTTGTTTGATGAAATCCAATGTTTGAATGTTACATCCCCAGTGTTGTTGGTGAAATCCACTTGTTCAGTGCTATATCCCCATTTTTGGTTGGTGACATCTGAAATCCCCCTAGTTTCAGACACAAAAATGGTGATCCTCTCCTCCTTCCGTTTCGTCTCTGCCTCTCTTCTCTTGGCCTGCAGCAGCTTGGGAATCTGATAAAAATATTTTTGACAAAACACGGGAAACGTTCTGAATATGTTTGGGGATCATTTGATGTTTGATTATTGGGATGTCAAGCTATGGATACTAGGGGGTGACAATGGGATGACAGTTACATAATAATTGGATATAAGATGGAATTATATGTTCTTTGATCTTCTTTGGATGTATTTTGATCTATAGGAAGCAATTGGATCGTCATATAAGTCCTTGGAAAGTTCCATAGTCTCTTCCCCCTTATATCAACACTTCACAGAATCCCTGGTTTAGCAAGCCATTTACACACATTTGGGACCATTTAGGGGGTGTTTAACATTAGGAGCATATGATTATTCATCTGGGTAAACTATGGTATTCAGAAGTAAAGGCACATTGGAATACTTATTCGTATTGTATACATTTATACATGTACACACAATCCATTAGTTACAGTGACGATGCAGTAAGGTTGTTATAAGGATAACCAAACTCATTCATTCATGTGAAGTGTACATAAATGTATAATATGCTTAGACCGTTTTCAGGGTATTACATTTATTAATGTCTAGTTTCTATACATATATACATATATACATATATACATATGTACATATATACATATATACATATATACATATATACATATATACATATATACATATATACATATATACATATATACATATATACACATATATACATATATACATATATATACATATATACATATGTATACATTTATACGTATATACATATATACATATGTATACATATATACATACATACATATATACATATATACATATATACATAAATACATATATATATATATACATATACACGTATACACATATACATATATATAGACACATATATACACATATATACATATATACATATATACATATAAACATATATACATATATGCATATTTACATATAGACAGTTATACATACATACATATATGTATATATGTTTATATGTTTATATGTATATATGTATATATGTATATAGGTATATAGGTATATACAGACATACATATATAAACATATATATATACATATATCCTTATGTATACATGTACATATATATATATATATACATATACATATATACATATATACGTATATACATATATACATTCATGTTTGAATATATGTTATATGTGAATATGTATATTTGTATGCATGTCATGAATGTGTGCGGTGCGTATGCATAGTTGCTGTAAGGGCAGTGTGACAGGCAGGGGCAGCGCGGCGCAGCTCTCCACACTTTCACGTCGCCAACCCCAGCAACGACAGCACAACACAAGATGACGATAATGAACCCAAATTTGACCTGCATAGTTGCATAGGACATGATCGGAAAAAATGATAGAAAAACATATTGATATAGACATGCAAGGATTGTAATCTATGTATATATAATATGTATAAACTTTTGCATATAAAGCACTTACGTAATACAAGTACCATTTTTTATCCCATAGGATCCATGTATGCTATATATGGTAACATTTACCATCCATATACCCCAGTCATGTTAGCATATATACCCGCACCATGGATCCGTCATGGGTATGTGTATATCACATTTAGGTGACATTTGGTTGCAGAATGTTATGGGTCCCATCATTGTAGGTGAACGTCCCATCCCTGGAAACCATCGGCAGTCGATATCCGATATCCTCTGTTAATAGGGATTTATAGGGATTTATAGGGATTTACAGGGGATATAATGGATAATACCCTTTGGTAATTTAACATAGCTATTGAAAATGGCCATTGAAATAGTTGATTTACCCAGCTATAAAATTGTGATTTTCCATCGTTTTTTGTATGTTTACCAGGCCGGGTATCCCCTCCTCCTCCTCCTCTTCTTCTTCTCTTTTCTTCTTGTCTGCCTGCGAGGACGGGGACCGGCCAGATCGGGATTCTGATGGGATTTGAAGTGGGCATGTGAGATTCTATGGGATTATGTAGATTTCATATATATATATATACACCCTCTGGTAATTTAACATAGCTATAGAAAATCACCATTTTTCATTGGCAAATCTACTATTTCAATGGCCATGTTCAATAGCTATGTTAGTTTAACAGAGGGTATATATGGGCGATATGGTTGAGTTTGGGGATTTAACCAGCGAACAGTTTGCTGATCTAATCCTCGAAGAGTTGGTGATTGTTCAGCACACGGGTATATTTATAGAACCTGCAATAGATGGGATATCGGGAATTGTACGGAGATGTTCGAAAAATATCCCAATTCATAGTGGAATTATAATATCCTAATATAATCCCATCAAAAAATGCTATGGCATACTCCCAAGATCCCAATGCCATAGA